>CM076584.1:728670986-729270986 GCA_034641835.2 Pinus albicaulis | reverse complement strand
AAGCCATGCAACTTCACCTCATCCATCTATCTATACCATAAGACATACTTAGATGTTCCCCTCAGGTATCTCAGGATATGCTTTCCTGCCTTCCAAAAGATCTTGGTAGGCTTAACCATTGCTTGAATTAGCTGGTTAACGGCATAGCATATGTCTGGTCTCGTATTCACTAAATACATTAGCGAACCCACTAACCATCGATAGAGAGTAGCATCCACTACCTCTCTAGATGTATCATCCTCTTTCATCCATTTTCTTGGAAGAGGAGTATCCATGGGTTTGCAACCCTCAATGTGAAACTTACCCAGTATCTCCCTTGCATACTTTCCCTGAGACACAAAAAGTTCACCATCTCGCTGCCATATTTCCAATCCAAGGAAATAATGAAGGAGGCCCATATCCTTCATCTCAAACTCCTTTGCAAGGTCCTCCTTGCACGAGTGTATCAACTGCTCATCACCAGTCATTATTAAATCATCAACATAAAGAAAAATGATTAAAAGCTTACCCTCCACCACAATTTGGTATAGGTTTGCATCCACCTCACTCTTGGTGAAGCCAAGTCCGGTGAAATAGTTGTCTATCTGAGTGTACCAAGCACGGGGTGCTTGATTCAGCCCATACAACACTCTTTTGAGTCGACATACATGTGACTCGCTGCTAAAGATCTCAAATCCTTCAGGCCGCTCTATATACACCTCTTCCTCAATGATCCCAATGCAGTCTTCACATCCATCTGATGAATGGGACAACCCATATGTGTTGAGAGAGAAATGATGCTCCTTATGGAAGAATACCTTGCAACAGGTGCAAAGGTTTCTTCATAATCAATCCCCTCAATCTGTGAGAAGCCCCAGACCACAAATCTGGCCTTGTATTTCTAAACACTCCCATCAGCATCTTGCTTTACCTTGTAGATCCATCTCGAACCTACCACTGATTAATCAACTGGCCTTGGAACAATTTCCCAAGAACTGTTTCTGACAATGGGCTCATACTCCTCCACCATTGCATCTACCCATGTGGGCTCCTGCACTACTTCCTAAAAGGAAGATGGATCAATCACAAAACATTTTCTCATGAGAGCCATGTATCTAGTAAATCAATCAAGGTACTGTCTTTGTGTGTGATATGAATTAGGGGCTTCTACATTCTACGCAACATCAATTCTCAACCTATCAGCTTCTGTGGTACACCTTCTGCCAGTTCTGATGTTTGGCTCTGTGTGAGTGGACTCCTCCACTCCATGAACCTCCTCCTGTGGTTGATCCACATCTAGAGACTCATATTTGGGAACCAATAGTTCCTCCTCCGCATGCAATTCTAGCTCCCTCTCAAGCGACAACCGCATGGCTTTCCCCTCATCGAATTTTATATCCCATCGCATAACATTCATCTTACTATTAGGAAAATACAAAAGATAATTATGGGGTGTTTATGTGTACCCCAAAAATATCCCAACTTCAGCAGTCGGCTCCGGCTTCTTCCTGGTGTTTTTGGTCACATGCACATAAACATATGAGCCAAAAATCTTAAAGTGAGAAACATCCAGTTTCTTACCAGTGAAAGATTCTTCAGGTGTACTCATGCCAAGTACTATATGAGGACAACAGTTTTGCACATAAACCGCAATGTTGCATGCTTCTGCCCACAAATGCATTGGTAGGCCCCGATCATGCAACATCACTCGTGTTGCACCCACGATCGTTTTGTTCTTCCTCTTTGCGACCCCATTTTGCTGTGGGTTATGAGGTGCTATGAATTCTCTTTGAATTCCTTCTTTGCTGCAGAAGTATTTGAATTCATTAGAGATGTATTATCCACCATTATCACTCCTCATAGCCTTCACTTGCTTCCCTGACTCTTTCTCCACCAATGCCTTAAACTCACAGAAATTGGAGAATGTTTAATCCTTCTTCTGCGTGAAGAAGATCCAACATTTACGAGAAAAGTCATAAAAAAAAATAACATAATAATTATGTTTTGTTGTTGAAGAAATCGAGAATGGTACACACACGTCTATTTGAACTCTCTCCAGGATCACCGAGGCATGGTTCTCCTTTTCATGAAAGGTGGAATTTACATACTTCCCCTAGTGCAACCCTTGCACTGATCTAACTGAGCAATTTTTCCCATTGGAAGTCCAGTAGATATTTGCTGCATGACTTTCAAGGCTCCATGATGAAGATGGCCCAATTTCCCGTGCCATAATTTTCCCTCATCCTGCCTCACCACTTTTTATGCCTTTCCCATCATGGCAGCGCAGCCATCTACCTCCAGTTTGTAGATATTCTTAACTTGAATCCCTATCCTCTTGGCTTGACTTGTTGTTTTATGTCGTAGGAAATATTTTCCATCACTGAAAAAAACTTCATAGCCTTTTTCCTCCAACATTGTGACTGAGACCAATTTTTTCTTCAGACCTTGAACATGCATAAAATATTTCAATTGAAATCGTTTACCTGACTCCCTTTCAAAGGTAATGGTACCAATTACAGTCGCACTGTATCATCCATCGTTGCCCATATTTATATGCATTTGGAGATCTTTCTCCTCCAAGTCACTGAAAATCTCCTTATCTCATGTCATGTGGAAGGAAGCACCACTATCCAGATACCCCGCCGATCCCAATGCACTTGACACCATGCATGTGATAAAAGAAAAATCAAGTTCAAATTGTGAGGCAAGGGCCTCACTAGCTACAGATCCAAAAACCTTCTTGTTGTTCTTCTTCTTCTGCGGACAGTTAGTAGTGAGATGCCCATGTTCATGACAATGAAAACACTTCACCTTGGAAAAATATAGCTTCTTTCCTTTAGACTCGGATTTTGAATGGAATTTATTCCCCTTCCCTTTCCTTGCCTTGGTAGCAAAAGCACAATCCTCTTCATCATCATGCTTTGATGAAGAGCCATCTTTGGTGTTCTGCCTGAACTCATCTTGCACTATATCCGACCATAGTCGTTCCCAATCCGACAGTTTTTCCCGTACATTGACAGAGTCTCCATAACTATTCCAACTCTTAGGAAGTCCCAGTGAGTCAAGATTTTGAACTTCCCTCGAGTGCATACCCTAGCTGCAAGCCATTGAAAGCCATTTTGATGTTTACTCAATTGTAGCACCAAGAAAATCTTTCTGAAAATTCGAATTGTTTCCACAAACAAACTCAGCTCCTGCTTCAAAATTGCAATCTTTTGTGCTCTGATACCATGTAGAAATATTAATACAAATTATGTATTGCCTAGATTCTCCTGATCTAACAATTATATGCCACTATTAAATACAGAATCACTTCTACAAAAAATATTGTGAAATTTAAAACACGATCGCCAATTGCAATATCAAGAAGAAAGATCAATCACAAATAACACTGATTTTTTTTATCGAGAAAGCATAAAGCTAAAAACCCCACTATCATATATTATGTATATATCATGGATCATGAAACAATCTCATACAAAACTCTAATCCAAGAGCTCTCAGTACGATATACAATCGTCTCACATTGTCATACAAAAATTGGCAAATACATGTGCCAATTTACTGCCTCAAGACAACCTGCCTCCACTGCGCAATCCCTACTAATATAAATCCCTGAATGAATGGAATATTGCTTGCCTTGACTACGCAATCCTCATGGGCACATCCAATGTGTGTGTGGTTGCATGAGTGCACCCACTAATGTCACAACTGATAGTCAAACTGTCCCTTTCACCTACATCTCAACTGGGTCTCCACTAGATCTAACAGGCATGTAGTTAATAGTAGTAAATCTTCAGTTGCATGTGAGACCACTGATTGTGAATTAATTAATAATTAATTCACTGATCTCTCACTAGTGTATCTTTAGTTACAACTAGCACAACTGAGTTTAACTCACTTAATTTAGTTAAAATACTTTACAACTCACATAACTACACATCCAACTCGGTTACAAATTCGAATCACTCAGTTACAACTAAGTCCACTTTCATGTCCCACCAACCATCCTTTGAACTCAAATTTCCTATAGCTAACTAATTTTCCAGTTCATTTAACTATTTCCAAGTGCTCATTGAGAATAGATTAATGTTTATTGTCCAAATATTATTAAGGGATAATAATAGTCAACATGCATCTATAAATAGACATGTGATCTATAAATAGAACTCACACATACATCTAAAAATAGAACATCATCTATAAATATAATTTTCTCACCATCTATAAATAGACATAATCTATAAATAGAATTTTCTCATGCATTCTAAAAATAGACTTCCACTTAAAAATAGCCTGAGGCTCCATCCTAGTATAGGTGCATAATTTTCACTAGGATCTTCTTGTTGAATCTCAACAACTTTTTGTCAAATCTAGAGGTATATAGTCTAAATATGCCCTTTATAAGAAATGTATACAATTCATATTTCAATTTTGTATTTATTATTCCTTGTTTGATACTCTTTTGGTTTGTATATTCCATTTTCAATGTACTTAGTGCATTCTTTCTAAGGCATAAACATAGTATAAAGTGTTTTCTTTACAACATATACTCTTTGCTATGCGCCCTGTGTGTAAATTTGCGTTGTCTAGGTAAACTAACTGCGATCTAACCCCATTATTGTTAAGATTTGAAAAAATATTTTCGATTTTTTATTTTATTTTACGTGTAGTGATGTTGAAGTTTTGTTGTAGCCAAAATACATGTTTTGGGGGTAAGCACGCACAATGTAGCAAAGAGTAAAGAAATAAAACAAAAATATCGCTTCCTCCTTCATTAAAACAACATGTATATTTTGCATTAGATCACTTGGTTGGAAGTTAATTTATTTATTAAGAGGTATTGAATTTAAGTCTCTCTTTTTTTTCAAGTTACTTTTTCAAAAATTTCATACAATCTTAAGTTATTTAAGAACTTCATTGTAAATCATATTTCACTTGGATAATAAAAATAAACTATTATACAGTAGTTGAAAAAAAAAATAGTTACTTTTTTATAAAATAAGTTCATTGTAAAAGCGATTTTCACTTATTCTATAAATGAGGTCATTTCATAGTAACTTATTTGTAAAAGTGAGCTTGTATGCAATTTTTTTTTTTTTGTAAAGGTTAAATTTCTATTCATATATTAAGAAAAAATGACAAAACATGAGAATGTTTGTGTTGGTTTGTTGTTAGGGAAACCAAACTAGATACAAAAATAAAGTTTGGCAATCAAAACCAAATACAAAACCAATTACTAATGTTTTTTTTTTTGGGGTTAATTTGAAATTGTATTGCCTCAAAATTCCTTCATATAAGAATAGATAACATTGTTTATACTATGTCCAGTCACAATATACCTCCAGCAAAACCAATACTATTGACAATGGAAAATAGTCTAAATTTGTAAAAATATAAACAAATTATCATTGTTATGTTCATGACACCTGAGATAAACTGAAATACTAAAAGTAAAAGATATGCACCGAGTGGCTAAACATGACATGAACATTCAGATGCAGTAATCGGGGTCAGATCCTGAGCGTTGGTTCCTACTAGTGCTGGTGGTTTCAGACCACATTGGAGATGGAATTCTATGTGATAAAACCAAGCATCCAAACTAGAAATATAAGAGAATTTATGACGTTGGTCACTTTGAATTTCATTAAGGAAATATATCATGTCATTGCAGTCTTCATGTTTTTCTTTTAGGACCCTGCCCAAGAGTGTCTTCATTTTCCAGTGGAGGGTAACGAAGTTCAAATATTAACTCCATCTTCCACTGGTATGTCCCCAGTTGGAAAATCAATTGGCCACATGAGCTTGAATTTTTGAGTTTGAGTAGGCTTGTCTATCATTAGTGGTTAAGACTTCAAGATGATGAATTCCTCTTGCATTTATAAAGGAGTGGAGGAATGAAAAATGGCTTCTGCATCTTGAGGCTTTTCTATTATTAGTGGTTGGCCTTGAGTACCTCTACCATCAAACCCCTAGTGACAATGCATCCTATGTCGGGGCATGTTATGCCGGGTTTCGAGGGACCACGATAAAAATATCACCCAGAAAACATATAAACCAAAGGGATTGTGAATTAGAAACCCAAATCAAAATAAATCTGAGGGAAACACAAATTTTTAAGAAAGTTTGTTTTGGAAAATTGAGAGATGGAACAACTAAGGGTAGGTGAACAAAGGACCCCATACAAGTTCCAATAACCACCAAGATATAGGAAGACCAAAACTAATGAACACCCCCACTGTGATTTGAGCACTACATACCAATTTTTTCCAAATAGAATCTAATCCAGTAAATGATTCGAATGGAAAGTCACATCCACCCATGGTAGTTACTGAGGGTATTTACCCATGGTATTTGCCCACGGTAATTACCCATGTAATTTTAACTCAAAAGGTTATAAATTTGGGTGTTAATTTGTAAATTGGAGACAAATTCACCCCCCACAATGTAGTGGCCAATTTTTTTTTCAATTGATAAATGGTTTCTTGAATGGTGATCTTCATTGTGTGTTCAATACCTATTTTGAATATTATGTCATTTATTTCATCTCCTAGTGTAAAGGTCTCCTAGATCTTGGCCTCTCCCAAGATATAGATCTATGGTATTAGAGTGGGCGTTCCTGCCTTGCTGATTTTTTAGTTTTATTTTAATAAGGTCTTGGGATTTCTTTTCCATATTTACAAATATGTTGTGATCATGCTTATTTCATAGTTTTGATTTGCTGCTTGAATGCCTAGATATACAAGAAAAAAGATGGATTTATTTCAAATATGAAGGAGAATGGATCCAAGCATGCCATGGACAACCACACCTGCCCACTGTTGCAGTATCATTATTTAGAAAAGATTTACCAACACACAAAAAGATAGTGCGCAAATCCAAGGGAATGGTCACACTATTGTCAAGGCCTCCCCAACGACATTACTATCCGCTAACTGGAAAAGCTTAGCACCAGTTCCACACCATTATATTTACTATTTCCAGGACATGGAGATTAGCCTTGGACCCCCGCCTCTCCTTCACATTAGAGGCTCGAGTCATGTTGGGTGACTTGTAAAAAATGTTATCTCAAGGGTCAAATAAATAGCAATTTGGAACAAACTTTAACTTTTTGTGAAACATATATAAGGATTATTTCTAAGTTGGATCTATAGAAAATTAGAGCAAAAAATAATATCATCAGTTCAGATGATGATGCAAAATTAATGGGGGAGCTGAGAAACAATAGCGGTAGTGGGAGTGGTAATGGTGGTTATGCCACTGACATGACAACTGATTCATACATTGGAAGTATCATAAGCTTGACATCAAAGAACAAAATACATTATGAGGGAATTATTTACACCATCGACACCCAAAAATCCAACATTTCTCTATAGGACGTGCGGTCCTTTGGGACAAAGGACAAAATAAATATGATCCACAAATCCATCCTACTGAGAAAGTTTATGATTATATCATTTTTCATGGAAGTGATATCAAGGAATTACAAGTGAAATCCTCCCCCACCATCTTAAACAACTTCTCAAATACACAATGAGACAACAATAATCTCCTTTCTATCATAGTACTTTGAGCCATCTCAAGAATATAATGTTTTTGGTCCTATTGCAAGTGGGCCCTTACCAGATATTGGTTCTCATGTTGCACATTCTAGTGTACCCTTGTCACCATTTTGAGGTGGCGCTCCATTATTCCAAGCTACAAGGAACTTAGGATCATGGGGTTCCTCACCCGTTCCTCCAGGTGCCAAAGGAATAGGTCTTGTGATGCCAATGTACTGGTAGAGATATTTTGGGCTTGCAACTGGGCTTCCTCATGTGCAACAACAACCTTTGTATTTTCAACCACCATCTTGAATGCCAATTCCACTTACTGTACAACAATATTTGCAAAATCCACAATTATTTCATCATTTCCTATAGGGTTGTCAACTACTTTAGAGTCCATCAATTCTTTGAAACAAATTCCTCCTTTGACACTATGTTATAGTGAATCGTCTACTGGGGACCTCCAATTCTTATGGTTTCAATTCCATCAACAACTGAAGTTGGAACTCTGTCCAATGTTATGCATATGTTTATACCACCTACTGAAATGTTGAATGCAATATTGGCACAAATTGTTTCCTCATATCATGATGTTAGTGCTATTGTAACAACAACCACCAGTAAACCTCAATCTATGATAGAATTGAAACATTCCCTCTAGGCTATATCTCAAATTGTTTCATTGTCTACTCCATTAAGTCTATCAACTTCAACACCACCTACTCTAGTGACTCCAAGATAAATACTGTAACCTGGAGGATCTATGTCTTCATTGAAAATCCAATCATCAATTCAAAGAGCTTAAAGTCTTAGAAAATTAAAATTTGTTACCTAAACCTATGATTCCAGTGACACCTAATTCACAACCTTAGAGAGTCTCAACACAACCATTTTTTCACTTCCAACAACGTCGAGTCAACTAAGAACATATCGATAGGTTAGTGTTACTTTGGGCATTCTGGTAACAATCATAGGGGCCATGGAAGAGGTAGGGGGCACATGGCTCCAAATACATCAACAAAATTTACAGAAGATTTTTATTTTACTGCCATGAATGAGAAATTTAAAAAGGATAAAGGTTTAATGACAACTATGTTGCTATCGATGTTTATGGGTTTGTATGTTGAGTATGGATCACCATGTATTTATAAGATGTTCAATGACACTGAATGGAAGAAGACACATTGGAGGCATCGTTCTTGTTTCAAGGCATTAATTTTTACATTTTCTTTCTTCTCAATGCACTGATATGGGGTGAGAAATCATCTTGTGCAATTCATTTTGTGACTATGTCTTCTTTGGTCCTTTAATGGTTTGGGATTTTTGTTCCATTGGTCTTTGTGGGATGTCTGGTAACGATTCTTAAGGTATCATGCTTTGTGATTCATTACATGTTTTTAATCCAGAAAATGCATTTTTAAGTTTAATATTTTCCCCTTCTAGCCATGCGTTTAACAAATAGGGGTATCGATGGTGATTGGACTATATTTGTTGACTATCTTGAAGAATACTTCTGGTTGCGACAAAATGAACCTAAAGATACCAATGTTATGTCATGGTGGGTCGATAAAAGAACAACAATTAGAAAAAAAAATTTGAAACTTTGGCACTTAGAGGAAGCCTTTACAACATCTCACTAGATAGTGATAATTTACAAAGATAAGCCACCCAATTCCTACCATGCATATCGATAAGTGTGTTGAAAGTTGCAACAAGAAACAGTGAAATTGGAAACCAAAAAGGACAAAAAATTGACCACATACTAGTGTGGGATTCCAGTCACACATTGGTGAGGAATTCAATTACACATTAGTGCTAAATTTGGGCGTCTAATTTATTTTTCCCTTAAATAAATTGGACAATAAATTGAAATTTCATCTCATAATTACTTGTATTCATTAGCTAAGTCAGAAAGACCGAGTTAGCTCAAGAATTTCGAGTTGAGGGTCAAAGGTGAGGCATGTAGAGTGATTCTATTATTTTGGGGGTCCAATTGTAGTTGTAACATTAGTGTGGTGTGAGTGTAATCAGTTAACTCAAATTAATTGAGTTAAAATCAATTTAACTAGTTCTAACGGAGTGATGAGATAGTGAGAGGTCCACTGAATTAAATTAGATTTATTCACAAGTATTGATCAACCAGATAACTGATGATTTTCTATTAATATTTGTATGCATGTCATTTCTGATGAAGACCCAGTTGAGACATAGGTTAAAGGGAAGATAACTATCAATAGTATTATTAGCAAATTTCCCGGGCGCAATTATAAAGTCACAGGAAGGCCATGATGGATTTTTCAATCAAGGAAGGTTGATTATCCTATTTAATATGGATTCCATGAGAAAGGCTGGGCTAAGAAGGGGCTGAGAAATTGGCTAAGTGTTTGTCAATTTTGCCTGAGAATTTCTAGTCAGTTTTGTGCAGGATCAGGGTAAAACATTCAGGAGAGTGCATGATTTTCTCGGTGTGAGAAACCATTGTATTGTTTCATGATTATTTGACATTGTAAAATATATGATAGAGGGGATTCGAGCTGGTTCTTTCCCCAAGAACATCTTGTGTTTTATGATTTATTCACTTCTTTCTCTTACTTGCATGTAATTGAGTGATCGTGTTTTTGCTTCCGCAATTTGTAGAGTAGATTCAAGTATTTTGTTTTAGCATATTTCAAGATCAGTTTGAATCTACGTGGAATTTATACATGGCATCAAAGTGCCAAGAATCACAATAGAAGAGAAGAAATTGAGTTGGTCTTGAACAGGTTCAAATTTGAAAATTTATTCTTCAGGATTCAACAACAAATCAAGATGTCTTTCACTGGCTTGAGACTCAAATTTTCACTCGAGGGAAATTTGAATTATATTGCATGGAAGGACAAGATGGAGGTAGTGTTGAAGGACACCGGGTTGAAGGAATTCATATATTTTGATATTCCCAAGCCTGCAATAGCAGATGCCAAAATTCTTGATGCATGGCAGAAGAAGGTAGCAAAGGTTAGAAGGATCTTGTTAGAGGGAGTTTGACATCATATTGTCTCGATCTCCATGGGAAGGAAACTGCATATGATATGTGGAAAGCATTGACAGATATGTTTCAGAATAGCAGTGACCACAGGAAGTTGGTGCTGAAGGAAAAGATCAAAAAGATCAAGATGGAGGAGGGCGAGATGGTACCAACATACTTGGTGAAGTTCACTCAATTTCAAGATGAGATTGTGAGTGTTGGTGTGATAGTAGTGCGAGATGATTTGGTGAGCCTAGCACTTCTAGGCCTTCCCAAGAGTTGGGATAATTACCAGGAGTCTGTGAATGGGAGGGAGAAGTTACCAGAGAGGGAGTGTTTGTGGTCCAACATGGTAATAGAAGAGATAAGGCAGAGCACTAGAGATGTGACCTCTAAAACCAACAAAGAAGAATATTGTGCATTAGTCGAAAAACGAAAGAAAGCCAAGGGAAGGAATTCCCAAGGTGAATAGGGCAAGATATACTTTTCCAAGATCAGGTGTTTTCACTGTCACAAGCATGGGCACTATGCTTTGAATTGTCCATAGAAGAAGGCAAGCAAGAAGGAGCCTGCAATTCAGCGGGTGAAGCATCGGGTTCACAGTTCGAGCTTGATTTTCCTCATTGCATGCATGGAAAACGATGTAATGGGATGCATGTGGTATCTAGACAAAGGTGCCTCGTTCCATATGACAGGGAATATAGATCCCTTCAGTGGCTTGGAGGAGAAGTACCTCCAACATAACATAGATTTTGGAGATGACAGGAGGTATAGCTTGACCAACATAGGTACAATTACCTTTCAGAGGGAGTCTAGCTCCCTTCTCAGACTAGAAGATGTTTTGTATGTTCCAGGCCTAAGGAAGAATCTTGTCTCTGTAGCAATATTGGAAGACCATGGTTATGATGTGATGTTCAGAAAAGGAAAGGTTTTCCTTAAACATATAGCCACGGGACAGGTGAAACCGATCGGTGTAAGAGTCAATAAACTATATGCTCTCAAGGTTGAGGATGCATGAAAAGCTCTGAGGAGAAAATAAATGGTTAATGATTTGGTGGTTGAGAAGGAGAAATTATCTCTCAACATGCAGCCTCAAAAGCAGTCTCAGAAGGTTGTGGAGCAACCAAATTTGGAGAAGTAGAGAGGAGACTGGGTGGAAGCGTCCATTCAAGCAAAGAACTCCAGGAGGGGAAATGCTTGAGCCAGATGGGTAGAGGGAGTACATGCAACTATACCTCCAGGTGTGAGGTGGGGCGATGTGCAAATATAATCCCAATAATAAATTTGGGCAGGGTTCATTGAGATGGTGTGTCTCATGGATCGAATCTAATTATGAGGAGCCCACAATAAAAAATTATAAAGAAGGATCAGTCAGATTGATGCAGTCAGATGTCAGGAAGACAAAAATAAGAGTGACAGATGTTAGATATTGGAGTGCAGATCAAAGTTGGCAACAGAGGGCACAAATGCATATGTCAACAACAGTGCAGAGAGTCCAGTAGACAGGTGCAGTAGGATCCAACAGTCAGAAGGCTCTGATGATAGATGCATTATACTGATTCGGTTGTTCAAAGGATATTCAATTTCAGGAGTTGCAGGTGCAAACAACACTAGAGAAGTGTTGCATGCAGAACATTCCAAAGGTACAAGATCGAGATAGATTGAATTCCTTTCTTATTGAGAGGGAATGTTGAAATTTGCAACAAGAAACAACGAAATTGGCAACCAGAAAGGACAAAAGCTTGACCACATACTAGTGTGGGATTCCAGTCACATATTGGTGAGGAATTCAGTTACACATTAGTGATAAATGTGGGCATCTAATTTGTTTTTCCCTTAAATAAATTGGACGATAAATTGTAATTTCATCTCATAACAACTTGTATCAATTAACTAGGTTAGAAATACTGAGTTAGCTCAAGAATTTTGAGTTGAGGGTCAAAGGTGAGGCATGTAGAGTGATTCTATTATTTTGGGGGTCCAATTCTAGTTGTAGCACTACTGTGGTGTGAGTGTAATCAGTCAACTCAAATTAATTGAGTTAAAATAAATTTAACTAGTTCTAATTGAGTGATGAGCTAATGAGAGGTCCATTGAATTAAATTAGATTTATTCACAGGTAGTGATCAATCAGATAACTGATGATTCAATATTAATAGCTTCATGCATGTCAATTCTGATGAAGATCCAGTTGAGACATAGGTTAAAGGGAAGATAACTATCAATTGCATTATTAGAAAATATCCCAGGCGCAATTATAAAGTCACAGGAAGGCCATGATGGATTGCGTAATCAAGGAAGGTTCATTATCCTATTTTAATAGGGATTAATTTCCTAGGTATTGCGTGAGCAAGGCTGGGCTAAGGAGGGGCTGAGAAATTGGCTAAGTGTTTGTCAATTTTTCCTGAGAATTGATAGTCAGTTTTGTGCAGGATCAGGGTCAAATAGTTAGGAGAGTGCAAGATTTTCTTGGTGTGAGAAAGAATTGTATTATTTCATGATTCTTTGACATTTTACAATATATGATATAGGGGTTTTGAGTAGGTGCTTTCCCCAAGAACATCTTGTGTTGTGTGATTGATTTACTTCTTTCTCTTACTTGCATGTGATTGAGTGATTGTGTTTTATATTCCAAAATATAGCAGAAGGATTCAATATCTTGTTTTAGTATATTACATGATTGGATTGAATCCATTGGTATAGATTTCTATATAATTTCCACAAAGCGAACTATCTCATCATGAGTATGGGTTAACCACACAAAACCCTTGCCACCGAATTCCATTTGCTAGGCCGCATACTATTGACATCACAGTTGGATCATAAGCATTACAAGGTACCTTTATCCTCCTACCTTTGTCCATCATGGTTATGGGTCATCCAAAAACCCATATTTATGGGTCAACCACAAAAAACCTTTCCATTGAAGTCCATTTTCCATGTCGCACACAATAAATATCATAGTTGGCTCACAAGCATCACATGGTATCTCTGTCATCATATCTTTGTTCATCATGGTTATGGGTCATCCACAAACCCACGATTATGGTCAATTAAGAAAAGCCCTTGTCTTGAAGAAATCTTGGTTTTGGGTCACCCAAAAACCTGTGGTTATGGGTCAACCACACAAAACTCTTCTCTTCATTGGCTCATGTTCAAAAAAAATTTCTTAGGAGGGAAAGGTATGAAATGGGGACCATTGCTTCCTAAGGAGGGAAGAATGATCCTAAGGAGGGAAGAATGATCTGAGTGGAAAGTCACATCCACCCATGGTAGTTACCTAGGATATTTACCCATGTATTTTTCCCATGGTATCCGCACATGGTAATCATCCATGGTATTGTAACTCAAAAGGCTATAAATTTTGGGCCTCACTTTGTAAATTGGAGACAAGTTCATCCTCCAAAATAAGTTTCTTTCAATTGATAAATTATTTATTGAATGGTAATATTCCTTATGTGTTCAATACTTATTTTGAATATTGTGTCGTTTATTTCATCTCGCGACGTTCAAGTCTCCTAGATCTTGGCCCTTCCCAAGATCTAGATTAGTAAATAAGTTGAAAAAGTAGAAGAGATTAAACATAGGATGATTTACCTAATGTTGGGTGAACCATTAGGCTTGAACCTACGTTTCCATGAGGGAAAAATAATGGGTATAACCTCCCTCCCCTACTATAACTCTCTTCATAATTTCCGCCAATGTGTTTGCTAGCTCTTCATTGTTGTCCATGGCCTTCTCCCCTTGTTTCTGCTCAACGTCCAACACAAGCATTGGAGATTAGCATCCCTAGATGCACCTCCAAGAGTTACCATGCATGTTGATCCTTGGACATGGAAATATGCCATCCTTTACACCAAAGTTTAAACAAACAACTTACCACACAAAGCTAAACTGTAACAACTAGATTTGAGCCTCACACTACTTGTTTCATAGAGGAATTTTCCCACTTGCGACAGGGGGGGTTTCGTAAGAATACTAGTTAAACATGGGACTAAGGTATCTCAACCCACAGTTCTTATATGGAGAGTAGTCATATGTGATATTGTGAAATCAAGTAATAAAATTTTGCATGTGTGAATGCATGGGGTGGGTTGACCATGCCACCGCTCCTTAAATGCGATGGGAGGTGGCGGGGTGGAGGGTTCCTTCCCCTCCTCCATTGTCCCAAATTCCAACACTTTGATTGGGAAAAAACCAATTACTAATGTTTATAATATTGAATATAAAATTAATAGCTAAATTCAGGCCATGAAGGCCAAAATTAGACTGCAATACTAGATACTAAACGCAAAAATTCATAATAGTAAACATACAAAAACAATCATTTAGACTTAATTCTATTGCTTCAATTGCAATGGGTTCGTAACTACTTCTAGAAGAGAAACAAAAGTCAAGGGGTATGCCAAGGTGAGCTTCCACATAATTGAGTATTCTATATAGGGACTAAAAAGTAGGCTATATGCCATCTAGCACCAATAGAGCCTCCCCTTTATCCTCATTTTTGTCCAGTAACACTATTCCCAATAAGAGCTTAAGGTGAAAATAAGTTTCCATGATATACATATATTGGTTGTACTTTCCACGTGTATGACTTGTGTCAAGTACCTAGTCACTTGTGTTTATTGGAACTCTAGTGTCCAAAATAAATGGATGTTGTTCCACAATTTCACACTCAACCTACTTGATTTCAACTTGAATGGGAAGTGGGGTGTATTCTCTATAACATTGAGAAGAGATAGTGCCTCTTGATTGGGCACAAAAATATCCAACACATATTGAGAGTCCACCCCCTTCTCACTCGTGATCTTTTGCAAGGCATGGTTGTCGACAAGCAGAAAGCGAATTGTGGAGGGAACAGTCTTGGAAGCCAAGGCAAGAGGGGAAATGAAGACAAAATAAAAGTGACCAAAAGAGAAATCCCATAAAGGAGTCATGGAAATGGAGAGTGCCTAAGAGGAGAGAACAAAATGGAAAGGGTGAGAATCACTGGGAGAATGAAAAAAAAACCATAAGAGAATGGAGTAGAAGAGTAAGGGACAGATAAAAGTTCTATGTTGCAAGGGAGAGGGGGAAAGATAATTGGGCTATTATAGAGGCCCCACACTGAGATGGAAAGCTAAAGAATGGAAAAATAGTTAAAAGACTATGATATATAAGAAATTGGAATAAATTTATATAAGGGGACACCATTGTTGGAGATATCTTGCCACATGAAGAGCCAAGATGCTGCCATATGAGCAACATTGATTGATATAGGATCACAACTCGTGTGCCAACTAAGTCCATAA
Organism: Pinus albicaulis; assembly: GCA_034641835.2. Taxonomy (NCBI): domain Eukaryota; kingdom Viridiplantae; phylum Streptophyta; class Pinopsida; order Pinales; family Pinaceae; genus Pinus; species Pinus albicaulis. Next base: position 729,255,162 of record CM076584.1, on the reverse strand, counting down.
AACAATATCATTAACATTTGTCATGTGAGGTGACCTTCTGTAATGTCCCATGTTCCTATGATAAGTTCATCTGACAACCATGGATCACCAAGAATGTAGGCCATGGATGTGACCAATTTTCGTCTCAAATGAACATTTAACATTGTACTATAAATCAAAATGGTCTCCCTTGAAGTCCAACGTTCACTCATGGTTAAAGTTTGTGGATGATTAATGCACTTTTAGGGCATAATACTATGTCTCATCCAATAATTCATGGCGGGATGGTGGTAGTACCCCCATTAACTATCAAGCATCCCAACCAAGGGAGCTTGCAGGAAAAGTTAGAGAATGAAGGGAATATTTATTTTACTCAAAAACCTCATTGCACATCTCTCTCCACGTGGGTCAACTTATACCTACCACATGGTGTTTTTCTCACCATTTATGTTTTCTTTAATAAATGGCATAACTTTTATATTGAAATTCTGTTTTCAATGTCATTGTTTTTTTTAACAAGTTATTGTTTTGAGAGATTTCCATCCAAATAATCAATTTTAGATTTTGAATCCATATTAATTACATATTTCAATATGGCTACTCCAAGTGATTTTTTTCTTATCAATACAATCTATTCTCATGGAAATCCCACATGGAGGATGTACCAAGAAGTAAAGGTTTGTACTATCTTTTCTTGGGAAAAAAAACCCCCCCTGATGCTAAGAAGAAATCCAAATGGGATAGTAAGAATGATGAAGCGTGTGGATTGGTCAAAATGTGATTTACAATTTCATATTCAAGGAATAGATGACCTTGATGAGGCATGGGAAAATTTGAAAAAATATTTGATGAACCTAATTTTATTCGAGAACACTAGCTTGAAAATAGGATAGTGAATTTAAGACACAATCTTTTCCCTTGCATTCAATATTATTCATCTAAGTTCAAACACTTGGATTTTAACTTAAATATTTGCAAATCAATTGGAAGGATGATCGATGCAAACATGTTATTATTTCCAAGATTTTTCCTACATATTCTATTTTTGTATTTACCTTTTATGCCACTAAAGAAGCTCTAGGGTCTGCATATAAAGATCCCACTCTTGAATATTTTTGTGAATCTCTAATTAGATAACAAGAGAAACTCTTGCAAAATTGAAGGATTAAAGCTCCAGGCACATCTAACAAGGTATTAGTGGTCCAATGTAAAGATAAAACCAAGCTACATCACAAGAAGCAACATCCTTGCAACAACAAGCAAAACAAGGGTCCCAAATCCTCTTAGCCAATTTATACTCCTAATGGTGACAAAGGACCTGAGTCAAAGAAGAAGAAGACTGACAGGTCATACAATTTTTTTAGAAAAGATGGTCGTTTGGAGTTTGTTGGCCCGCCAACAAGTCCCTTCCATTTTATGTAAAATGAAGGGGGCCCTATATGAATTTTTGATAAAAGTGCATTTTCTATAACTTTGGTTTATTGATCTCGAGTGGTTTTGCACATTGATTTCGATTGCCCCATCACCTTTGCTTCTCCAAGAGCCTTTTGACAACATAACACTTATTTGAATTTGACATCCGGATTGAAAACTATCTAAGTGATTTGATTTGATGAGCTTCTTCATTCAAATTTTTCTCTTTAAAGCACTGTTTTGTTTGACTATTGTGGAAAGACAACTCGATTGATGAGCCTTGATCCAACTTCATCATTATGTGACATCATTTTGAAACTCCATACCAATATTTAAGTACTATTTCGTAAGGGGAAAATATGTACATATATTTATAAGAATATTAGCGTATATTTAACATGTATATAAATATATGATTGATTTTAATATACTCAATATGGTAGTTTTGTACTTATATACTAACTCAATATAAAATGTATTAACTATATTAAACTTCAATATATCAATATATAATATATAAACATTAATACATGTATAAAATATTGTATTATATACCCACACATTGTAATTATATATTTACATTGTAAATATGAAAAAGAGAATATATATATATATATATAAAAGCCACCATTACATAGATGTATATAAATATAATTTTTTTTACGATTCACATATAAAAAGAAAGTCACATATAAAACATAACGTGTTATAATTTAACCTACTTATTGTATGTAAGATTATAAAACATATATATATATATATATATATATATATATATATAACTTTGTAAATGATCACTCTTTTAATTTGTTTCCAAAATAAGCCCAGATATAAGAGTTACTTCGGTGATATGTGCGATATTCTTATTCTTGATTCCTCTTATTTTGGGGCCCTTAGAGATTGCATGCCCCCTTCCTTTGGTCTATCATGACCATACTCTCCCTCAATTTGCGCGGCTTGGGGGTATGCCGCTAAAATTTTTTCATTATGCCACCTCCTATTTTCCTTCCGCCCTTCGTTGTTCTCATCCAAGAAAACATGGTCGATTCAACTAGATATCTAGTGTACTTCCGTATGATTTGTCCAAACTGGTCCAAACTGGTATATGGTGGCCCTCAACTCATATGGTTTATCCGGTGGTCTAGTTGCATTATGGGATCCTTCTTGGGGAAAATTAAAATCCTTCAAATTCTTTCCCAGCATTTTTCTCTCTCGACATCTCTGTGGATCTAGCGAGAAGCTCCCCATATGGAACATTTATGATCCTTTCGCCGACACGCTCTTTCTGGGTTCGGGTCCGTATATCAAACATCCTTAACATCCATTCGCTTATCATTGCAGGGGATGTAAACATGACTTTGTATAGTGATGAATGCTGGGGTTCCACGAGACCTAGGGACCCCTTTTGAGAACAAATGTCTGGCCTTTTCGAGGACAACCAATTGGTTGATGTTTGCCCTTCTCTCATCCAACCCACTTGGACAATGTTAGAAGTGGGGAGGACTATGTCGACAAGAGATTGGATCGTTTCTTGGTTCACCCGAGACTCCTGAGATTCTGGACAATATGTGATCGATGGATGGAACGATTTTAGAAGGGAATTCCTTTCAAGTTTAATCATATTTGGCTTGAGGATGAGGAGTTCAACATATTGTTTATATAGGTGTGGAATTCTGATCCACGTTTTCCCAGACAAAACACCATGGACTATATCACACCTTTTTGGTTGCCTTCAAGAGCCGAGTTCGGACTTGGTAACGTATGAAAAAGGCTCGTATTTATGTTGAATTGAGAACATTGAGAGAGGAGATTTATGCCTTTAGTGCTTGTCTCATTGGGGGGTCGACCCTCCCAGATGGAACTTGACTCTCTAAAAACTATGGAATAGAGGCAGAAAAAAAACTTGAAATTTTAGGAAGACACATGGACGCTGAAGAGTCGAGCCATATGGATACAGGCGAGTGACTAGAACACCAAGTGTTTTCATAGATTTGAAAATCGAAGGAGGAACTCAAATGCTACATGGAATATCAGGGGAGCGGATGGATCCCTCAAATTCTCAGATGCAGATATACAAAGGGAAGAAAAAAAAAAAAGGAAACTTTTTAAGGAGAGGGAAGAAGGGAATATGGAGGATCTTCTATGGGTTGTGGAGGAGTACCCTGTGATGTTCGATTAGGAAGGGAATGAGAATCTAAATATTCCTATTTCTTTGGAGGAAATTCAGTTAGTACTCAGATATTTTGCCAAGGAAAAATGCCCTGGTCCCGATGGATGGATTGTTGAACTGTTCCTACACTTCTTCAGTTTGATGGGAGGGACCCTTTGGGATATGGTTGATGAATCGCGGATTAGGAAGAACATCTTTCACTGCATCAAGGATACTTTCATTTCGTTGATCCCTAAGGTTTCCGCACCTGTTTCATTTTGCAATTTAGGCCTATATCTTTGTGTAATATTTTGTACCAGCTCATCTCCAAGGTCATCGCTGAGCAGATTAAAGGAATTCTTTTTGTCCACATCTCAAAATAAAATTTTAGTTTTCTTACAGGTATATCCATACACGACGCTATCTCGATCGCACAGGAATGTGTTCACGCCATTCATACCAAGAAGAAGGAGGCGGTTTTCATGAAAATTGATTTGTAGAGGGCTTATGATTACGTAGATTGGAGACTGCCCCGACTCATACTCATTAAGATTGACTTGGAATATGGAAATGTTGAGTGGATCATGGCGTGTGTGACCAATATTTGGCTTGCTATTCTGATTAATGGTCTCCCCACAAGTTTTTTCAGAGCTCAGAGAGGACTACGACAAGGGTGTTCATTATCACCCTTACTCTTTTTATTGGTCATGGACGCTTTCAGCAAGAAGATCACTCTTTTTATTGGTCATGGATGGTTTCAACAAGAAGATCAACGCTGATTGGAGTTTGGACAAGTTAACTCAAGGTCTACGAATGGCCCCACAAGTAAAAATTACACACCTATCCTTCGTGGATGATATTCCCTCTTTTGGTGTTATCAAGAGGGAACAATGGGAAACTATACTTCATATTTTCCAGAGGATGGGAGCTGCTTCTGGCCTGTTTATTAATGGTCCCAAATCTTGCCTATACTTTTCCTGTGGCAATGAATCCGACATCAGATACATTGCAAACCAATTTGGCATGAATATGATCCCCTTACATGAAGGGTTTACCTACCTAGGCTTTAGACTTAAGCCGAATTGCTGCAGATATGATGATTGGGCTTGGATCCTCTCAAAATTTGACAAGAAATTAAAAAGTTGGTCGTTTCACCGTCTCTTTCTTGGTGACTGTTTCACTTTGATCAAATCAGTTCTACAACATATGGCAACATATTAGTCACATTTATTTTCCATCCCGGCTGGCATATGTAACCTGAATCGATCTTGCCTCACTCATTTCTTATGGTCGGGTACAAGATCTACACATAAATTCCGTCTTGTAGCGTGGGAGTTCATTTCTCGGCCGAAAGCTGTTAATGGATGGGGGATTTTGGATTTCCGTGTTTTTGGAGTTTCTCTGATTTTGAAGTCTTTATGGTGTGCAATTTTTGGTGGGGGTATTTGGGGACAGATCATTGCTGCTAAATACCTCGGGCAACAACACATTACTTACTGGATTTCGAAACAGGATATTGGTATCAAACACAGATCGTACATCTGGTCTAGATTTCAAAAGATCAAGTCCTGGTTTTTCTAGAGGGTGAAATGGACATTCGATAGGGGAAATTTAATGTTAATCGACCAGCATAGGATTGTTGAAGTTAGTGCAACAAATCACCTTTCAATGGACATCATTACTATACTTCAGCGCAAAGGTCTCTTCTATTTAGACCCGGTGATCAGAGGTTGGGAACATTGTATTCCAATATAGATGGAGGTGTCGCAGGTCGGTCTGCAGGGTCGTATGGCTATTGAATGGAACCTCTAAATTCAAGATCTAAGAGACGCAAGTTTATGTAGGAAATCGTCAAGTGAAAAAATCACCTGAGATGGCATTATCTATAAGGGCTATGTGGTTGTAGCTGATATATATAATTACATTTTACAACAGGCGTTGGGGACCTTGACAACAAACTAGTTTCTTTCTATCTGGAGTTTGAAGATTCCCCTCAAAATTATATGTTTTGTCTGGCTAACCTGGAAGAATAAGATTCGGCTACGTGCCCTTTTACTCTAAAATTTGAATCATATCCAATATAAAAAGATTGAACGAGATTGGATATGATCTGAAGAAGTTGGACAACATGTTATATAAGTAGATATCGTTATGATTTCTAAGTAAAATAAGAAAGAGATCCTGAACACTGAGGCCAGAGATCAAAACACCTAAATGAGATATCATGGCTCGATGGAATCATAACAAATTTTATAGATTACATTCTAAGTTGAAAGAATATAATAATTTACTCACTTGTATTTGTTTTCGTTGGTTCAAAGACATTTTGAGCCTTGAGGCACCATACAAAGTTTACAACATATTTGGTTGGAGTGACTTTGTTGGATAGGTCAGAGCGCAGAACTAAAGACAACAAACCTTTTCCTGTGGGGAGAAGAAACAAATCTAGTAAACAAAACTTCAGAATTGGCCTTTTGATGAGTCAACAAAATCTTCCATTGGAATTCAAAGCAAATCTTTCTAAGGTCGGCTGAACATACTTTGAAGAGAGGATTCAATTTTTTTTGGACAGAAATAGTTGAACAAAGTATCATAGGGATGATAACTCCATATCATTATAAAGGAACACTTGTAAATGTAAAGGGGTTCAAATCCTGAAAGAATAGGGGATGGAATAGACGAAATCTTGAATCCATAACACTGAATTTTATTTATTTATTTTTTAAATAGGCTATTGTAAATTTTTTATATTGAATGTTTTTAATTCAAAGGAACAATTGTGAATTTTAATTATTTTAATTTTAATGGTTTCAAGAAAACCCTAAAGGTTAATTTACTAATGCTCACCACCTCGTTTTCTAACAATGTGGATAATCCGGAAAGCTCCATAAAAAATGACAGTCACCACATGAGTTTAAAAACCGAAATTTTAATTTACTAATGCTCACCCATTCAAGAAGTTTCCAATATTACTTTGTCTTTCCACCTTTTACTAATTTTGTTTGTTTGAATTCTCAACTATATTATTTCATTTGTCAACAACATGACTTAGTTTGGTTTTCGTTTTATGTACATTGAAATTTGTGGAATGTCTTTTATGAATCGAAATTGTCACATATATGTTATTAATGCATATTGAATTAGTGTTATGATTGCAACTAGGGATTAATTATTTTTCTTAGAAGTCTGTTATATATATATATATATATATAATATGATTAAATAATTAGTGTTGAAGAATATGTCTCCAAAAACATGACCATTCATGACTGGGTACCTATTTAGGTATATAATTGGGACTTACTGTCAATGATGATAAGACATTGAAGTAATTGTTGCAAGCATAGAACCTACTATAAAAAGTATCATGGTATAAGAGATTTAGTGGAGAAAGACCTCAACAGAGTGTTAGATTTTTGGGGTTGTTACAATCTTTACTTACAACATATTTAATTTTTACTCCTACTTAAATAATGCAAAGAATTCCATAAATTATGGTGGGTGGTAATTCTTGGTAAATATGTCAAATTACTGAATTATAAAGAATGCAAAGAATTCCATAAATTATGGTGGGAAGTAATCCCTAATAAATATGTCTAATTACCAAAATATAAAGAATGCAAAAAATTCCATAAATTATGGTGGGTAGTAACTACTAGTAAATATGTCTAATTACTAACATATAAAGTATGTATATGCTAAGTAATTTTCATTTGAACGCTCTTGAAGACTATATATTTCAATATGGAATAAGGCATAATTGAAAGTATATGAATCAAGCATATGTCTTTTGAAGTCACTTTGCTCAAATAATATTGGTTAAGAGCCTCTTTCATAAACTTTAAGTGGAAATGGCAATAAATAGGTGACAATATTGAAGAGATTTCAAATTGACATATTGCTTGGTTCCTAGCTTGATAAATGTTTCCATGCATAACATACTATAATGTGAGAACTAAGTTTAAAGATCGATGACTTCTCGAATCATTGGAATGAGAGCTATGCATTGACTAGAACAACAAGTGCACCAAATGGTTCAAATTTTCATTGAGAATGATGTATTTGAAGTCTCCTTGATGGATGAAGAGGCTTTAGAGGGAGGATAAGATCCTTGCATCAATTACTAATACTTAATAATTAAGAAGAACATACTATGAAGCTATCTTCGGTTCTTAAAGAAGATGAGTAGTACTCATGGTTATAAGTTGAAGTAGGTATCTTAAACTTGATCTGATAAACATCCAATGGAGTAAAGGTATCTCTATGAAATTTGTTTCCATGAGTAGTTTATCTCTGACAAAAATGTTTTATCTCATCATTCTTAGAGGGAGTTGTTTGTTGAACCCTCCCGGTAATTATAGCAAAGGACTTCCATATGGAAGTGAACTGTTAAAAGCATGCCATGTTGGTTGGTAATTCTTCAGGTTATTGGATCCCATGATGAGCAAGCTACTAGGTAGATTATTTATATTACAACATGCACCTTAAACTAGAGCGAGTCTATCGTCTGAAATAAAATTGTGCATAACAGACACTGGGGCACCTTCATGAATTATACAAGCTTAGGTTTGTGGTCTCCCTGAGTGAGAGGGAGTAAGGTTAGTTAAATATTTTCTTTAACATGATTTTTTATTTGGTATCCTGGATGTACAAGAAACATAGGATTACTAAAATCACTGCTGCTAGAAAGGCTAGCTGTAAGACAATTTGTTTTGAAGAAGCTCTTTAGTGAGTTATATGTCATCATCTATATACTACTAGGAGGAGTAACAAGGCTCCCATGGATGGATGGTCAAGTTGTTGATATCCTCACAAAGCCTTTGGGAAGGAAAAATTATTAGCCTTTAGAGAGAAACAATACCTATATGGAGGGATCTTGATTGGGCTAAACATTGAGCTATGGAAGCTCATGGGGGCCTAGGGCACTTCTTCGAGTTATATGAGCACATGGTGAGTAGTTCACCTTCCCTTGTGGACCCAACGTGTGAACACAGGGTGAGTGGTTCACCTCCCCCTATGGAGTACATACCCCAATATGTGAACATAGGGTGAGTGGTTCACCATCCCCTATGGAGTACACTATATGAGCATAAGTTGAGTGGTTCATCTTCCCATATGGACCCAACATGTGAACACAGGTTGAGTGGTTCACCTTCACCTATGGAGTACATACCCCAATATACGAATATAGGGTGAGTGGCTCACCTTCCTCTAAGGAGTACGTTATATGCGAACAGGGTGAGTGGTTCACCTTCCCTTGTGGATACCCCAACATACATCCTACCCTTGTAGTCTGTGATTCTTGGTAAGTACCTCTCATTTGACCAACGAGTTGGGAAAAGTGGTTAGGGTTAATTAGTATTACCAACGGACGTGTCAGGTATTACTAAATTCCCTATGAATAGGATGTATGATTTTCAACAACTTGATCACTAAAGGATCAACCCTAGTAGGGGTTCTTTCCCCAGACATGAGGACTCACCTTTATCTTTTTTGCAAGGATGGAAGGGTCTTGTGACCCACCCTTTTTTAATCATTTCTGAGTGGACTATGATTTAAATCTTCAATAGAGATGAGGTAAGTTGCAGAGATGGCACATGATGGACACAATGGCATATAAGTGGTTGGATGTTGATAGGTGGAATTCCTCCCTAGTTGAGAGGGAGTGTTAAAGAGTGCAACTAGGGGCTAATTCCCATTTCTATAAGCTTGTTATATATATATATATATATATATAACAATCATAACTAATAAATAATTAACTAATAATTAGTGTTTAAGAGTCATGTCTCCAAGGAAATGAGCATTCGTGAATGGGTACCTACCTAGGTATATAATTGGGACCCTCAGTTGTAATCAAATCATCTCATATATTCTTGTATGTATTGTTGATGTTCCATCTATAATTACTCTCAATGATTATAAGACATTGAAGTAATTGTTGCAAGCATACAACATACCATAGCAAATAACATTTGTTGTCTTTCATTTTTTATGATTGAATGTCTCTAGTTCATAATGAACGAATGATTATTATATAAATGAGAAAACAAAATTAGTCATTTAATTTATCTTAGTTCTTAGTTGAGATATATAGCTAGTATTTCTTTATTTTTTGTTTGTTTGTTTTTTTTGTTTTTTGTTTTCTCTTTTATGATTTTTAAGGTGAATTCATTAAAGTGATCTGAGATTTATTTTAGATTATTTAGAAGAGTCAACAAGTTAGCTGTGATCTTTTTCGACGTTTTCAATTTATTTTCGCATTAAAATTCAATTGTATTTGCAGTTTAGAATTATTCTTACTGCTTAGAATTTAAATTATACTATAAATTATTTATAACTTGTCTCTCTACACCAGTTAGATTTTCTTCTGCTGATTCTACAAGTTGTATAATTCTGGTGATTCTCAAGTTGTGATTCTATAATTTTTAACCTTTAACTAGTTGTAAATATTAACATAGGATATTCAGAAGAGCTTTAACAATTTTCTTCCCATAAGGGAAGGAAATATTTGGCTAACGCACCCACTAAACCTGTAAAGAAAAACCACACCAAACAAATTGGTTTATTTAAAGAACCTCGGTTCGGGATGTCTCCTCTTGTTGACAAGTGTTCATTTCCACCTATCAAAAAATGGCGCTGGAAGGAGGGATTGAGGTAAGTTAAATGATTATAGTTTATCCCTCAACCTTTATTAATTTCAGATCTATTGATTCTTCCTCTTTCTGTCATCTCAAAACACACTAGAAGGTAGGTTGGATGACAAGCTAACCTATTTGGAGTAAAATTCTTTATTGTCACATCAAATCAATGAATCCTACCCAAATCACTGTATGTGAAGATGCCTTAAATTTTAAATTACTCGACATTTTTAATGAAAAAATTTCTCTCTTGTTAAAAATCCAGTTTGATGGTGAAGGAAATATATCTACAAAGCATTATCTTTATAAGTTTTGGTGTAAATGCATCAAGCATGTTATTAAAAATTTGAATATCTTTTTTTTAAAGAAACAAATAGCAATTTTTATATCAAAATATGGAAATGGGCCAGGTCCCTTACATTCACAAGAAGCTCAGTATCAAAAAAATACAAAAGAAATTTTCAATGAGACTTTACTACTACCATTTTTATTTATATAACCTATCATTACATCGTTTATACTATATATTTTTCAAAAAACCCCGCAGAGCTTTACTATCTGGCATAACATATAAAATCAAAGATAAGCTACTTGCGACCATATTGTTCCAAAACATCATGAGAAACTTCGAGTGGCTGGCTTAGATTCTAATTTATCTCAGCATCAAGCTCCTGGGCGTTGCTCGCTACTTCCCCTGCTCCCTCCATCATTTTAATGGGTGCATCACGCATAACAAAAACCTCCTTCAACACACCTACAATGGATATTTCAACATTTACCTCTATGTTATCAACTTTAAACTTCAAGTTAACCATCCCAATATTTGAAGTATCCATGGACATCTGCAATAATTCCATGTCTTTCCCTGACCTAGAAAAATGAGACAACACCACAATCATCTGGTCTGAAATCTCTTTCACAACTTGCTTGGATGATTTTTTAATCATCTACAACACAATTCTTCTGCTCCCTGGATCCTCATCTCCATTCCCGCTACGTGAATTTGCTGCTGCCATCTTCCTTCCTATCCTTTCCTGCACTAGAACAATTATATTCCTCAGCTTCTGTATCCACTTCTATATATAACCACATGATATAATTGAGCTGAGACTCCCATTTTTTTGAAATTAATTGTATTCCCTTCCTGCAACTCTGTCATGGCACACTCCTCCATTCAAATCACCATCGAAATGTATCTGGGATGATATGCTAAAGTACTAAGCTTGATTTCACCTGCCTCCCCAATTAATAACCAGTTGGAATATAACCACTTGTCGTGCAACATGACCTCAATTCTATGCCATGAACATCTATAATTTATTGCCTAACTACCCTCAACAAATTCCGATGGTCCCTTTTCCATCCCCTAGATATTAATTAAGGCGCTTAGTACCATGATTATCTCGATGATCCGTATATACTATGGTAGATGAAAAAATAAACCATTCATTATGGTACGTGGAATGTTTTAATATCATAAATATATGTAAAACCCCTTGGACTAATGTCGCTCCCACATTAGCTTGAAGGTCTTCTTTTGATTATTTTCCCTTTTTACGTGAAAATATTTAAATTCATCAAACTTTCTGAGTAGAGTCACAATCCTTATTATCAATGAAGAACGTTCAGAATAAAAAATATGTTTGCTTCTGAAGAACCTTATACATTTTTGGATCACCACCATAGATTCACCGATAATAATCAAAATTTTAATGTCATTGGAGATGCTTATCTTCAAGCCTTTCCAAATAGAGAGTGCTTCGAATTGGTTATTTGAGGCCTTTCCAAGTCCCCGAGCATACTTTGTTTCATATTTTTATTCTAGGTTAAAAATCACCCCTCCTGCTCCTGCCTCCCTGGGGTTACCTTTCGAAGCACTATCGAGAAAGAGCTGAACTTGTCATATATTTATTTTCCATTCTTCAAAGTTTTCCCCAGCCAACATGATATAATATGGAGGAATTTTTTATTTTTTATTTGGGACGTGCTTTGAGTTGATGGAAACTCTGAGCCAATCTTTTTCCTTTATACCTAGATCATTCAATTATGATTCTTCATATCCCCTAGAGGAGATCACCTCAAAACGTATCTACAATCCTCTGATGGTTGCAGATTCTGGAGAGCACTGCTTGTCTTGGAAGATCGCGTGATTTTGAAAAAGCCAAATCAACCAACAAAGATATTTAGGAACAACCATCCAACATCACATAAAAAGGGACCTTGATTTCTTTGAAAATGGCCAATATTGAAATAGCCAAAGGATAAAAATTTAATTCCACTCCTCGGGAATAGAAGATATTTGAAAAATAGGGATGAGGGAAAATTTCCAAGTATCCACTGTAAAGGGGAATTGACAAAAGAGATGTTTGATGGATTCCTCCACCCTACCACAAAGCACACAATGCGAAGGTCCTTAGATGTTTCTTTTTCTAATATTATCAACTGTCGGAATTTTCTAGTGAACCAGCTCCCAACAAAAAATGTTAATCTTTAGAAGTCCATCATTATTCCAAATATTTCCCCATATTTTAGCTGGAGAAGGAGAGGAAAGTTTCTTAATGAGAATATTATATCCCTCCTTGATTGTGTAAATTTTTTGCTTCCCTTGAATCCAAATTCGTTTGTCCAATTTACTAGTAGCTATAGGTGCAAACCATTTCAAGTTCAATAACAAGGATTGTTAATGGTCCAACAATTGCCTGGGTAAAATCATTGATATCCAACCATTCCAATTTCCTTTATCGTCCCAACTGGATATGTCAGCAAGATGGGTTAGAACTTGCTCTGCCATCCAATTTGCTAATTCCATAAACCCTTGATCAATACTAATATATCTAATAAGGGAGAGCGGTCTTTCCACATATGAATATGATTCTCATTGCCCGGTTGCCATCCCAACTGATCCAACAAAAAGGGGATCACTGCTTTACATAGCTTCAAAATTTTGGTTCCTATCCCTTCCCATGATTCTCCTTTAGGTCTAAGAAATCGATTTTTATGGAAATAATTCCTTGTGTAGGTATTTTTCCATGAGTCATTTAAGTCCAAGAGTAGCCTCCAAACTAGTTTTGCACCCAGAGACAGTTTCATGAATTTAGGATATTTGATTGCTAATCCACCTATATTCTTTGGATGTCTTACCATTTTTAAGTTAACAGGATGGAACTTGTTTTCATTGTTTTTACCTCCCTGCCAAAGGAATTTCTGAATTAGGTTGCTTAAACTATGAATTATATTCTTTGGGGCTAACAAATTCGACCCCAAATACATAGGGAGAGAGGAGAGAACCGACTTAATAAGGGTAATTCTCACAACAAGGTTTAGCCACCCAGATCCCCATGATTGGATTCTTCTTTTCATTTTATGCATGAAATAATCCCAATCCTCCCCAGATGACTGCTTAAAGGATATTGGAATCCCAAGATAGGAAAATGAGTTTCGATCAATATCAACCGAGAAACCCAGTAAACAGGAAATTTCGAGAAAAGTAGAAACATAACAATTCCAACCAATCAATTGAAATTTATTTTTATAAGTAAAACCTCCAGACAAATGAAGGTATCATTCAAAGATATTCTTTAATCTTGAGGCTATGGCTAAGGAGGCACCACCAAGAAGAAGGGTGTCATCTGCAAACTCGGAGTGGTTGAATTCACGAACATTTTTAGCAATGATTAAACCTGGAAGAGATCCATCTATACTAGAAACCTCAAGATTCATACTCAAATATTCAACCATTATTATGTAAAACATAGGTGACAAGGGAAATCCTTGTCGAAGGCCTCTGGAAGCGGAAAAAAAAGGGCTGCCTTGCCATTGATAAGAGGAGAGATCCAAGGGGATCCAATGCAAGCATTAATCCATAAAATTAAATCTTTAGTTAAACCTAATTTTTCCATAACAAGGAAAAGAAAGTAACGATTTACCCAAGCAAAAGCGTTGGCCATATTAAAATTAATAACCATCCTAGCTTCTCTCGTCTCCTTACTCAAATTAATAGCTTCCTGAACTAGAATAATGTTATCTAGAATATGTCTCCGCTGCATAAAACCACCTTTGTTATATGAGATAAAGGAAGAGAGAAATGGTTTGACTCTGTTGGCAACGATTTTAGTCAAAATTTTATAAGAATATTTCCAAAGAGATATGGTTCGAAATATGGAGAAGTTATATAGACTATATTCCTTGGGGATTAGAGCAAGAAATGAAGAATTTGTGCTCTCACCAAATTTATTTTTGATTTTGTTGTGGTTCAACATTCCAAGAAGGTCCTTTTTTATAGTAGTCCAATTTATTTGGTAGAATAATATGGGGAACCTATCAGGACTAGGAGCTTTCTCAGGGTCCAAGGACCAGACTGATTTTCAAACTTCCTCTTCCTTTATTTCGTCTAAGAGAATATGGTTAGTAGTAGGAGATATTACCTACGGAAAATATTGAAGGAAGTACTTATCTTGATCAAGAGGAATATATTTTTTCAAGGAGAGATTTGAAAAAGTTGAAGGCCTCTTCCTTGATTTCCTCAAAGGAAATTACCTTCGGTTTCCCTTTAGACAAAAATTCCTTTATTCTATTTCAATCCTCCCTGAATTTGGCTTGCTTATGAAAGAAGTCGGTGTTGGAGTCCCCAACTTTTAACCATAATTTGTGGGATTTTAACCTCCATAGTTTTTCTTCTTGGAAATTTAATGCAAATATTTGACTAGAGAGTTCCTTTTCTTGTTGAATGTGTTTCTCCTCTATTGTAACTTCTTCAATCAGTTTATATTGTTCCTCAAGTTCTTGAACTTTGTCTCTCCTTTTTTTACCTAGAGGGTAATATTTCTCCTTCAGCCATTTCCTGACTTCCTACTTCACATTCTTTAACTTTTATTCCCAAATGAAATTCAGGGAGCCCTGAACAATGGTCTTCCATGCCCTTACCACCATATCCCCAACCTCTTATGATAGCACCCAATATGCATTTAACTTGAATGGTAGAGGTCCTAGGTTTTCTCCCTTTTCCATTTTGATCATAATAGGGCTATGATCAGAGTCTCCTTGGGATTCTATTGCCAAAGAGTAGTCAACACCTTTAAAAAAAAAAACAACTATGAATCAAAAAATGATCCAAGCGAGCAGATATATATTGGTTTCCTGATCGTCTATTAAACAAGGTGTATTTCCCTACCTTTGGTATAATATCCAACATATCCCAGCTTACTATTAAATCTTCCATGTGAACTCTGAAAGGATCCCTCACTATAAATCCTCCTCTTTTTTCTGCATTATTTAAAATGGTGTTTAAATATCCTCTAATCACACTATCAAGATGTAGATTCCCTTCCTTTAGAACATACATAGAGTCCCACAATTCAACCTTCTTACTATATAGCACTGGTGAATATACATTTATAAAGGGAATTCGTTCTCCTGTTTCTCTTACCTATAAAAGAGCCAACTCCCAAGATTTCGTCTTTAGTTCTTCCACTAGAGAAATGATTATATGACTAAAAAATACCTAGACCTCCAAATGCTCCTCTGGATGATTGTACAACCCTAGAGCACTCTTTCCAGAATACTTCAGTAGCTTTGAAATCCTATGATTCTTCCAAATTTGTTTCTTGAGTAAAAAAAACCATCAATGATTCTTGTTTTATTATATCTATAACACCTAGGTTTTTAGCAACATTCCCTAATCCCCTTATGTTCCAAGAAATTACTTTCATTTAATAGATTTGACTTGATTAAGCCAACCAATATTTCCTTCCTTATTTTTCATTACTTTCCCTTTCATGATTTCTGTAACGACTTATTGATTTCCTAGTTTTTTGTTCAACTCAACTTATTTTTCCCATAATGGTTTTTTATTTCAATCCGGGCTTTTTTTTTGAACTTCCAGTTTCCTGACTACTACAATCATCTACCCATGGTGAGTTCTGGTTCATATGCTGTGTAATGGCTCTCCCAATTTCCTCATTAACGTTTCATGGTTGTTCGCTCAAAGGGTCTAGAGCCGGAACCACCCTGGAGGGGGAGGCAATTGTTGAGATTCAACAAGATGATGAGCTTAGTGAAAAGTACTTCACCGATGTTTCTTCGAGCTATGTTGACGTAAATCTATTTTGAGCTCAGTCTTATTGCTGAACATATAAGATCATATTCTATGAGTTGCAGGATGCTATTTGTGGATGGTTGGTCAAGTTGGAAAAATAGATGGACTTCTATTTTTAGACATATCGGGCAGAGTCTATTTTTAGACTGCCAGTCTAAAAATAGATATATCAGATATTATTAGCTCTTAATAATATTTGGACTCTAAACATTATCTTATTCTCTTGGAGCACTGACATTCAGTTAACAGATTGTTCAGATCAGCTAGCTGAAGGAATTACGCAATTCCTAGAGCTACTGGTGGTTCATGCATGGAGGACTTCAGTTAGAACTCAAGTGGCAAAGTTTGGTGGAGTTGGAGAAGTAGTTGGTGGAGTTGGTTTCTAGTTTAACTACACTTGTGGAGTTAAACTCAGTTGAACTGATTGTGTCTATTTCTAACTGATTGATACTTTCAGTGGAGTTGAGTGAATTAATTAGTTAAATTAATTCACTAAATAATAACTCATTATTCAACTGGACAGAGACAACAGTTAACTACAGTGCAGAACAGATCAGTGGAGACTCAATGGAGAGATTGGTGAAAGAGCAAGTGTGACTATCAATTGTGACTATAGTGTTGCATTGTATGCACCACACATTCAGTGGAGATGCCAATGAGGATTGCATGAGAAATTTTGGAGAAATTCGAACTCATTCAGAGCCATTCTTCAGCATGGATTGCGCAGTAGAGGCAGGCTATCAAGAGGGAAAAAATCAGTGCAGATTTTTGTTGATTGTTCTTGATTAGTGTGTAACGATTGTATTGTACTGAGAGCTTGATATGATCAAATTTGTATGAGGATTGTTACATGATCTCTATGACATATATTATATACAGATAGTTGGGGTTTTTAGCTTTAGGATTTCCCGTTAAACAACTATGTTAATGTGAGTGAATTTTTATTGTTTCATGTGTGCATTGCAATCTTGATTTAATTTACGCAAATGATCAATGGTGGAATATATTCTGTATTTTGCATGAAGTTAAAATAGTGTGAGATCAAGAGAATCTTGGACATATAACACATAAGTTATATAATTTATATAGCGATGAGTTTGATTCTTTTGATTGGACAGCTCTTATCCACTATTTCACCATCCTCAACTCCTTATTTTATCGTTTCCTTTTCATTGACTCTTTCTTCTTCTTGCAGCATGGGAGTTTCATCCTCTTCAGAAGGAGAACTTAGAACATTAAATTGATTCAAGGAGGGAGGGACAATGATATTACTAGTTGTTCATTGAGGCTTATGAGTAGCCTTTCCTTTCAGACGTTTTATGTGTTTCTGCCACTGTTCCTCCTGGGGAGTTGAGGTATCCATGATTTTTTGCCCTACTTTGGAGAAATCCCTTGCAAAGTGACCATAATCATGACAATGAAGACACTTGCAAGGTATTTGTTCATAATCCAATATTTTTATATGCTTCCATTCTCCCATGTTTAGGTTAATCTATGCTGGTAATCCTTTTTGCAAATCAATTTCCACATAAATGTTAACATAGGAAAATTGAGAGCTCTTAAGTTCATATTTATCCAAATACTTTCCCAACCCATTGCCAATGGCCCTGAAGCAGCCATTGCTCCAATAAGAGATGGGGAGCCTAGGGAGCTTTACTCACACTGGAATGTCATTGGTAATTTCTTTATCCACCTTGAAATAAAGAGACCATTTATTTATATACATATCTCTAGAGAGAAATAAATAAGGTCCATTCTGAAGCACTATATCTATATCTTATTTGTTTTCAAAAAAAAATATGAAGAATCCATTTCCCACTACGGATAAGGAAATATACCCTTTCATCGTGGGTTTCCATGTCTTGCTCACACATAATTACATTGATTTAGGGGATGGAAAAAATCCCTATAAAATTTCCAATGAGAGTGTGCTCTGCATAAGAAATGGAGGTTCTATGAGCTCCATCAGGCAGGGTAACATTTTTTACTTCAACATTTCGCTTCACGAAATTGGACAATGCTACTGTTTGACGCCATCACTTGGGAATAGAAGCCACCAACGCTTGAAAGGCATCAGAGAAAGAGGATTCAAAGAGGGGTGGAGGTGGGGCAGCCCCCTCGTTGACGACCATTGGAAGGTTCAAGGAGAAGGAAGAAAGCAGAGGCGAACATGGAGCAACAAATCAATGCTTACACATTTTAATATCTTATGCAAATTGTTTGCTTTCACTTTCAGAAGTCAAATCAAATACGGCTTTGAAACTTTTCTGACCACCTCTGTATTCACTTGGTATAGATTTGTGGATGATTTTTTAGATGTCTTTGACATTTATCATTTTGATAAAAATATGTGAAGAATTCAATGCTATGTTAATCAAAGATGATTTATCTTTAGAAATATTTTCAACAAAGATCAATCACGTTCTTTGTAAGTTTCATATTAACGATTTATCTTTAGTATTAGGTCTTATTTTGGATGCATATCCACCTTTCATTCAACACATTTCAATTTCATATGGTAATTTATATACATATCATAACACCAAAATACAAGATGAATTTTATTTACAAAATAAGATGGATCCTTTGTTTATAGAAAATTTTGATTCTAAAAGTTCCATCAAACAACATAAAGGGTAGAACAATTCAAAATAATTCTACTAACAAGGAAACTAGTCTTTCTTTCAAACGATCTTCTACTACCATAGATACAATGGAATAGGGTTTGTTTTCACATCAAGACGAAATTTTATCTTCTTCTAACTCTTCTTCTAATTATTTGTTGAATTCAATTACTAAATAACACATAAATTATGTAAACAATCTTAAGTGTTCTAATATTTTAATAGAACTTAAAGATAATGCCCCTCAACTTGAAGAAGAAAATATAATTCTTCATCAATAAATTACACCTCATTTTAAAGAAATATTAGATACATTCCATGAAGTTTTTCATGATAGTTTTGACTTGTCATTTATAAAAAAAGAAAATTTAGATGATCATATAATGTTTGAAAGTGGTGAAACAAGAGAAGAGGAATCTCTTGAAAATGTCACAGATAATAACTATGATAGTTTAAGATAACCTTTTCATTTTCTTATCTCCCATTCCTTTTACTCTTTATATCCTAATTTGTTCTCTTATTTTTGTGTGCATTAGCCTTTATCTACCTTATATAGCATTGTGCCATCACAATATGATTCTTTTGATATGTCAAATGTTGGTGATGTAACTTTTAAACATAAAATTTATGAAGTAGGATTTTATACTCTTTCACTTCAATCATTCACAAGGGAAAAATGTATGTTACAAGATGATTATATTCGATTGATTTATGATAAAGACAATGCACCCATTCTTGTTGAAATTGAATATTCTATTGTTCATATTCATCCATTGATTAAATCATATTTTCATGCTTTTACTTCACATTTTGAACCAATTCATTTCATTAATGGGAAGGCTCAAACTAGGTACTTTATTTCTCTAATGAATCCTCATATGATGTATTTATCATTTGCAAATCTAATTCATCAAATTTATATTTTTCATTTTCAGTTTTATGGCAGAATTGAAAATTGGCTTGAGGATTGATATCTTATTTTTTTTTGAGAAAATGTTACGGCTGGACTTTGTTTCTGAATGAATATCATAGAGGTAAGTATGACTCGTTTATTTTCCATTACGAAATACTCTAATTCATATTACTAATAAGAAACTTCTTTGTCATTTCAAGATTGTTGTTACTTCGATGGTTGCATTGGAAATTCCATTTCGCTTAGTATTGTGATCATTAAGTAGCTTAAAGTAGGTTAATTAGTTTTGAGATAAGTAGATTTATTTTCTTTTGTCTACTTGAATAACGTAGTTATGAAAACATGCCAAATACAATCCATCATCAAGATACCATTAGGGAAGTTTACTTTAACTTTCTTTGTTTCACTTTTTATATTCTTATTCATAATATTTTCACTAAGTCCCAAAATTTTAATTTTATTTTATATTTGTGACTTGGTTGAGAAATGTTTAATGCTATCGTTTTTCTAATATCATGAAACAATAACATTTTAAGTGAATTAATGTATCTTTGATCACTCATAAACTTCTCCTTTTCTTGAATTTTTAAGGATCTCATTTGTTTTGAAATTAATACATGGCCGCACATTTGATTTTGGATTATTTTTGTTTAACATTTCATTTTTCAATTTTGTTTTCTTTCGTGTTTAGTAAAAGGCCAAATCTATCAAACATATAGTAAAATTTTTAATAATATTTTTCTATTAAAATCATATATAAAGACAAATGCATGTTTACACCACTAAAATATCAAATAGGGACAAAATATATAAACTATAAAAATTCATATTATCCCTTAAAGTTTGGTTCTTCTTATCATTTTTTACTAGTGATATGATTGTTACATTGTCGGATGTTGATCTACTCATGGCCTATTTTTATGCATTTTATTTTCTTTGGAATTTTTAGGCTTTTTCTGTTTTCTCTTTGGTTAAAGTTTGAATAAAAGTTGATTTGTCATTTTCGTGCTCTTCTTGGGTTTATTAATCATATTTCTCTCTAGCATATTCATTGGGTAAAGAGCATATGCTCTGCTATATAACACTGAAATCTTATCTTCAAGGATATTTTTTTAGGAATATGTCTCTCTCCTACTAAAAATAAAAGTCTCTTATTAGTTAGTTCCTAATTTTGAATACCTATTATGGATTATGCTCAATATTTATTTGAATTTTGGCATCATTATTTAAGAACTTTGCATTTAACCCAATAATAATAGCAAACTAATTGAGGGAATTGCCAAAGCATGAGGGGTGAGGAGTGGGAGCATGGAAATTGAAACCCTATCCATGTCAGCGGGCCAGGGTTTCATTGCCTTAGAGGTTTAATATTCTTGGATGGAGGTATCTTCATAAAACATGGATTTCAACATTGTTTAATATTTGAAATTAACATATTTTGGCTAATTGTCTGCATGTGGTTAGTCTCCTTGTCGATTTGACTAACAACCGGAGGTTCACGTTTATTTGGCATCAACTAATATTTGAACTCTCGGTTCCCACAATTTTGTATTTTCCCTCAACTGTGTATTGTGTCAGAGGAAATTGTGGATTACGAATCTAGGGCCGTCCTATCTATGCGTATTTTCATTGATTTCTTGGGTGAAATAAAAAATTAGCCTAATCCTACAGATTTTCTACTATTTGCTCCATGTGGTTTTAGTACCTTCATTTATAGGATGGGGGAGGACCCATAAAAGGCGCCTTTTCCTGGGGAAAAAATGAGGCTTCCAAAGATAGACACATTCCTTGTTTGGGAGATGACCCCCGTAAACTTTATAATGGATGATGTCTTGGTTCTCTGGGCTCATTTTTGGGTTTGGGCTCCTCTTGTGCTATTTGAATATTATATTTTATACTAAAAAAATCTCTTTTGGTCGACCTTAGTCAGTCAGAGGCATTCAAATTTCTTGATGTTCAGGATTTATAAAAAGGTATTGCTCAGGCAGGAGACCCCTAATATTTATTTCCTCTCCTAGATATAAATTCTTTTCATTTTAAAAACCCTAATGGCTTGACCTCTGGTAATCCGTTTGGTTCACTTAGTAATTCCCCTCCTACTAGGTCAGTTCAATCTTAGGGTTTTCCAAATAGGTCCTCTAAGGTGAGACTAATTAAAACCTATAATTATACCAAGGTCGGTCTTATAAAGAAGTCTCATCATGTAAAAAATTCTAACTGCTCTAAGTTGTTTCTAGTATTGAGGGTGACGTCAAGATGAATCGGGTTTCAGCGTTGGCAGAAAAATATTTGGGGGATGGTTCCAAGGTCGATGTTTCTCTATTCAATCCCTAATATAATGGGTTGAAAATGACATTTTTCCTATGGTCCATGGTTTGTCAAGTGTTGACTTGTTAGCAAAGGGATGGATTCACCTAAAGTTTCTAGAAGCGATATATTCTCAAATCGTTGAACAATAGGTTTGGCATATTGATTATTCTCCTATCCTGTTTAAATTTTGGTTGTCATTGTTTGATGCTCATCGAGAGAATTTAGATATGATCGCTCTATGGGTCCGTGTTCCTGGTTTACCATTAAAATTTTGGGCTGAAGAAATTTTCCAAGACATCGAGAGTTATATTGGCTCTTATCTTGCCCATTAATTTTCATATATTTCCTTGGGACAATTGTACATGGCTAAAATTTTGATCAAGCTAGACCTAAGGAATGGTCTCCCAGCTGAAATCAATATTACTTGGGAGGAGGGATTTAATGAGGGTATGGACTATGAATGGGTCCCAATTAAGTGTCGTTGTTGCCATCAATATGGCCATATTATTAAGCATTATATTGTTGTTCCTTCAACGAAGGATGGGGAAGATGATTTCATATGGGAGTACTCAATTTTGCACAACCAGATGGCATTGTCATGCAACGATATGGGCGACCTTTCTAAGAGGTCTGATGATTTGGTTTTGATATCAGCTATACCCCCTATGGACTCTATGATCGTGCACGACGTCCTACAAAACCCCTTAGAGCAATCTGTTCCAGGTACTCTTCCCCTTTCTTCCTCATGTAAATCTCATATATTTTTTTTAAAAATTTCGGATTGTCCTATTCCTTGCTTACTTGTTTCTACAAATTATTGTCTGCATTATACCTCCCTCTCCCTATCATCGGGCCTTTCTCGTACCGCCCCCCTTAGGTTAAATATTCTTTTTCCCAGGTCCTTGGTGATTTTTCTTCTCTGATCACCTCACCTTCCAACTCTTTCTCTTACTCTTCAGGAGGAGGTTGTTCCTGCTACAACCTTCATCCTTGCACTATTTTCCTTTTCTGGTACCCTTTAGTCTTGGGTCTAGGTCAACTCCAATTTTTTATATTGATAGAAAGGGGAGAGGGAGGGAATCAAATTTGATTAAAGCCATGGAGCGCTCTAGGGTTAACATGGCCGCTCACAAACAATCTTCTATTCAAGGGGGCCTTAGAGCTATTTCCACCCCACATGGTGTGCTCAAATGAAGATTCTTTATTGTATTTATCGGGGGCATTCAAGTCTCCCCAAAATAATTCTACTCAAAATAATAATTGCGATCAAACCCCCTAATATTATTTTACTTCGAGAAATTCTAGGAGATGGTGTCACTATCTCCTAATGTTTAGAAGGGGTCCTTGGTGGTTGTAGTTTTCTATGTTTAAACGCCTCTGGATGTTCGGGTGGTATTGTGATAGGTTGAAACATACATTGTATAAATATTATAAACTCATGGAGCACTGTCTTGGGTTTATTTATTCAAATATTTTATGAAGAACTGGGTAAGTCTCTCTCTCTACTTATTGTATATGGCCCTAATCAAAATAGGAAATATTTCTAGGAGTCTTTCCTCATTAAATATTTCACAAACTGTCCTTCGTTAATAATCAATGGTTATTTATTTTTTCCATAGATCCTTATGAATATATGGGTAAGGGGGCCAAAATATATCCTCTACTTAATTAATTCTTCGATTAGCTCTCAATTCGGTCTCTGATTGACGCGGAATTGATGAAAATTTTCCCCACCTGAAGGAATAAGTGATCGGGTCCTTATCAGGTGGCCAAGAGGATCTATCACTACTTGGTGTAAAAAGTGTTAATGTATCATTTTGTTTTCATCAAACAATGGGTTGAGGTGGGTAGTGCTTCGAATCATTCACCTATATATATTCCTAGAATTAAAAGGTGCCACCCATAAAATTGTTTGTCCTTTTAAAATGAATTTTAATTGGCTCAACGATGAATCATTTGTGGAGTTGGTTCAACAGAATTGGATCCCATTCGATACTCGAGTAGGTTTCTTAGCTGAAAACACTTCATAAAAAATCTAAAGTGTACAAAAAAAACCAAATAATGGGACAAGAACAACAAACAAGCCGAATCCTTGGAGTTTAGGGATATTGAACAACAAATTTAGGTTATTTCGGTCCAAGAAGAGGAAGGATTGAGTTTGGTTGAATCTAGGGACATTCTATAACCACCCCTCGCACATTTACCCACTAACACCAGCCTGTCGGGGTAAACATGACCTGAGGGCTACTATGAAATGACCCAACCTCCTCAGAAGTGGGGCTGACTAATAACATAAAACTGACATTTCACAACATCCTACAGGGGTTACAGGACACTCAGAGGCTGAGAAACCATTTTGGGTGGACAACACCTGAGTTGAACCCCTCCTTCTCTTCCCTAGGCCCTCAAATGTACCCACATATAGGAATCCATGTGCTTATAAGCCTCCAGCCGCATGCATAAACCTACATCCATGTGCTTACAATTCGATTTTTCCAGTTAGGAGCAGGCGGTCTCAAGATATGAGCCTAGATTTTAGGTCAGCCTCCATACCACTGCCCAAAACTTCCCGAGACTTTCTAAAATGATAAGTAACTCAATGACAAGGCTAAACATACAAACTTGAATCACAAACTTGAACTAACCAGGCCTAGCCATAACAATAATTTAGTCAAACATATTGAGAACATGTATTCTACAAGTCATGAATGCATATAGAAACATAGGGGTATGATACTTATCTAAGAATCATTAATAAGGTCTAATTCCCTCTCATAATAACTACAATAACATTTGATAACTCATGCATTCAATAACCATTCATCAACTAATAAAACTTATCAAGAGCCATAACTAGAACCTATTATGGAATCATTCTTATAACCAACATATAACTAGAATAATAACCATGATAGAACAACCATCTAAGCCACATAATAACAAGTACAATTACTCATGAAATACAAGAGGAAAAGAGCTCTCATTAACATATGAAAAATCCAACCAAGTCAAGGAATTCCATGTACCACTCGACCATATATTGAGTTGAACCAAATATTTCTTTCAACCAATCACCCCGTGCCATATTCCAAGCATGAATGTGGGATTAAAGATAAAAAAAATTAGGAATTTCTCGAGATTAAACCACCTCCACCCTCATGCTCCCATGATCCCAAAAAAACTGGTCAAGAGATCACATAAGAAAACCAATACATAAGCGACTATAGATTTCAGGGAATTAAACCACCTTCACCCTCAAGATTTACTGCAATCCCACCAAAACCGGTCAAGGGATTACTAGGCCCAAAATAAGCTTGGATGCCTCATAATTTCTTCATTAATACCTTGAGTAATTTTATTGTCTCCACCCTCAGGATTTATCACAATCCCTATGAAATCGGTTAAGGGATTCCTAGGCCCTATGGGAATTTTCTTGAGACCACCTCATCGGGTTCCAATCCCATCCAAAAATCCAAAGCTCGACCAAATAAAAGAACCCCGTCACACCATGGCTATTCGGAAATGGAAAGGAAAGGTTGAAACCACTATCACACCTAGAAAGACCCATGCCAGTAATAACAAGATAACCAATACAAACATGCATGTATCGTGCATTCAAAAATGATATAAGAAATCACACATGCAACTTGTTACCTGCAAGTATTCTTGTTGAAGCTGCTTGTCCAACTTGTCCTTTCATGTCCCTTACTTTCCTTTGCTTCCTTGTATTTCCTTTTCCTTCCTTTCTCCAATGTTAGAATGCTCCAAGAATTCTCTAAGTGTGCAAGAGTATGTGAGAATAGAGAGAGATCCAAGCTAAAACTAAAAAAGGTTGTGAACTGACAAAATGCTGTGAACTGATCCTCAAAAGCCTTTTTATTATTGAGGCCTCTCTTTTCTTCAATTTCCTCTATTTTTCCTTCAATTTCTCTCTCATGAAAACTTGTGACCTTTCATCTATATTTTCTCCTATTTTTCTTTATTTTCATAAATAAAATACCAATTAATGCCTCATTTCCTTTTCAAATCCTTTTCCAATGTCTTTGACGATTTTCTTAGCCATAATAAATTGAAATGAACACCCACTAGGATTTTTTTCCTAACATTTAGATTAGAATACGTGTCTGTGACCTTGGTATTGTTTTTCCTTTATTAAATTTATTACATAAAATTTTAACCTGTGGTTGTTACAGACCCCTCCCCCTTAGGGGAGCACTGTCCTCGGTTTTCTATGACACCTATAACCAACAAGGTCACTGAAAACCAAAACATACTACCCATGGAGATTTATAACTTATCTCGATGAAATATTTATAATGAACAACCTGCTGAAAAGAAAATCCATCATGACAAACATGAAAACATGACAACCATACCACTTAAATTTGGAGCTTTATAATATATCTCATTGCAATATTTACCATAAAATCATACATTGATATATATACATCTACCAAATCTCCTTTTCCTCAACCAAAAAACAATGAAGGATACATAGTGCACATCTGATCAACCATCTCCCATGTAGCTTTATCGAGCCTAAACTGCTTCCAGTGCACTTTAACTTGCGTGATTGATTGGTTCCAGAGCATGACCTGTTTCTGCTGCAATATGTATTGAGGTTCCGACTGAAATTCTACTTCTTGCTTCACCTGCAATACAAACCTAACAATCACATGATCAACATCCTTCACATATATTTTAAGCAATAAAACATGGAAAACATCTTGGACTTTCACTATCAGCGACAGTACAATTCTGTAGGCCACTGGTCCAATCCTCTCAAGGATCTTGAAAGGCTGACAACACCGAGGTGCCATCTTAGCACATGACCAAATCCTCAAGGAGATGTTCTTGGGATTGATGTGCAAGTACACATAATCCCCAACCTGAAACTCCTTAAATGGCCTATGCTAATATGCATAACTCTACTTCCTGTCCTATGCTTCCTTTATATTCCTCTTGATGACCTGCATTTCCTATTCCATCTTTGCCAACATGTATGGTCCTATTAGTATCCTATTCACTGGGTCGCTCCAGCTGATGGGAGTATTACAACTCTGCCCATAAAGTGCCTGAAAAAGAATCATTCTCAGTCACTCTTAATACCCATTGTTGTAAGAAAAATAAACCAGTGGAAGATACTCCTCCCACTTCCTCTAATGGTGCATAACATACATTCTCAACATGTCCTCCAGAATCTCATTGACCCTCTCTGTCTGTCCATATGTCTAGGAATGATAAGTTGTACTGAAGTCCAAATCTGTACCAAAACCTGCAAATAAATCCTTCCAAAACTTAGAAGTGAATTTGAAATATCTGTTAGATACAATATTCTTAGGAATACCATGTAATATCACTATCTCTTTGATTAAGACCTGAGCTACCTTAGTAGCTGAATTAGTAGACTTCACTGGAATGAAGTGAGCTACCTTGGTCAACCTGTCAACCACAACCATGATGGAATCATGCTATCTATATTTCCTTAGCAAACCTATAATGAAATACATGGAAATGACCTCCCATTTCCATTATGGAATCGAAATCGGCTGCAATAACCCACCTGGATGCTTACTCTTTTCTTTTACCTGTTGAAAATCCAAACACCCGTCGACGGACTCAACTACCTCTTTCTTCAAGTTTTTCCAACAGTAGAAATTCTTAACTATTGTCAATATATTCTGATATCTCGGGTGAACTGAATATGGATTAACATGAAAATCCCTCAATATAACCTTCTTGATCTCACTATTTCCTGACACATAGATCTTGTCCCTAAATCTCAGTAAACCATCTTTCATGAGATGATAATCCACATCTTGTTCACATGTACCCTATTGTTTTAACCTATTCTTAAGTCCCTGTACCTTTCATCTTGTTTTCCTACCTATAAGATTCAATCCTATAAATCTATCCTCTATGAATTCATAGCTGCTATGTGATTTACTGACACTCTTCTTCTAAGGGCATATGCAAGCATGTTCTCCTTTCCCTTAATGTACCTAATATCGAAGCCAAACTCAATGAGTGTGGCCAATCATCTAGGTTACCTAAAATTCAGATTAGGTTGGTAAAAAAAGTATCGCATCCCATTGTGATCACTCATCAACATAAAACTCCTGAAAACATGGTAGCGTCTCCACATATTAAGTGCATGAATGATCATTTCCAACTCAATATCAGGCGTCACATAGTTCTGCTCGTGCTCATTCAGTTTCCTTGACTTGTAGCATACCACCTATCCCTCATGCATCATAACCCCACTAAGTCCTCTCTTGCAAGAATCCTTACACACCACAAACTCTTTATCTAGATATGCAATATTTAGAATTGGAGCAATTGTAAGCAACTGCGTCAACTGCTAAAAACTAGTTGCACATTCCTCTGTCCATTCAAATTTACTTCCTTTCCTCTATAATGATGTAATAGGATAGGAAGTCCATGAAACGTTAGCGATGAAGCTCTTGTAATAACATGATAACCCCATAAATGATTTAACCTCATCCACATTCCTAGGATTTTCCCATTCCATGATAGCTCTAATATTTTCCAGATCCATTGGTATGCTTTCCTTGGAAAAAACATGTCCCAAGTAATGTACCTTTTTCTAAAAGAAATTTTACTTCCTAAGCTTTGCATACAACTGATTATCTCTTAGAAATCTCAACACTGATGCTAAGTGTTCAACATGCTCTTCCTCATTCTTAGAATATATCAATATATCATCAATGAATACTATCACAAACTTGTCCACTTTAAGGATGCAACACATTATTCATCAAACACATGAAAGTATTTGGAGCATTATTCAAACCAAAAGGAACCACACAAAAATCATAATTCCCATACTTGGTCTGGAAACTAGTCTTGTAGATGTCGTCTTGTTTGATGCATACCTGAGGATACCATAATATCAAATAAATCTTCAAGAACACAGTTGCTCCCTTCAACTAGTCAAACAAGTCATCAATCTACACCAAATGATGTTCCTAATCGTCACTTTTTTCAACTACCTATAATCAATATATAACATGAGAGTTCCATCCTTATTTTTCAAAAACAATACTGGTGCACCCCAAGGCAACACATTTGGCCTAATGTATTCCTTGTCAAGTATTTATTTCAATTGCAGCTTCAATTCCAATAGCTTTGGAGTGCTCATCCTGTAAGGTTCCTTCGATGATGGTGATACTCTTGGTAGCAACTCAATAGAAAATTCCACTTCCATGTGATGAGGAAACTCTGAAATCTCTACTAGAAATACATCCCGAAACTGTTGCAAAATCGGGTACCTCTTCAAGACTTCTGCATCCTCAACATACTTATCTTTATCTTGGAAACATGCATTGAAAACAATACACACCCTTTCCTACAACTATGCTTTTCTTGCATAGCTGTAACCATTCTCACCGATGTAGGATTCTTCTTACCTTGCAAGATTATCTTCTCTCCCTCATTATCCAAACACTCAATAGCCTTCTCATAAAATCCCACCTTAGTCCTGTGAAGGTACAACCAATATATACCCATAAGCATACTATATGATCCCAATAGAAGCATATTCCGATGCGATGATGTAGGAATACCATTCAGCTGAAATTCACAAGCTCTTAACTAATGAGGAACTATTTTCTTAGAACATGTATCTTATTGCAACAACCAAGACTTTGCATGTACTTCTTTTCTCAAACCACACTTATCCACCAATTCAAAATTAACATAAATATAATTATATCCAGGGTCAATCAAAATAGAAACAACTCAATTACAAATCTTACCTTCCATCTCAATGATGTATGCCTGGTCATCCACCTACTTGTTATCAAATGTTGCATAGATCCGATAAATTCTCTGTCCAACATCCCCAACTATTTGTGCCTCTTGATCACTATAGATGTGAGGCCTACCACCCAGATATGATAGACAATCCTACTTGAGATGATCCTTGCCACATATCCAACACTGAAACTGTCTCCTACCATCACCTCTATTCTACTTCTCTCCAGGTTGAGGTCCATGTACCTTCTCTACCACATTAAAATTATTATAAGGAGAAACATTATCTTTCTCACATGCATCTTGAGGTCTTGCTTGCTTTGGTGGCTATTTACCTTTATTCTTGTCATTCCCTTTCCAACCTCGGTTAGACTTGTTCTTACGCTTCAATTGCTCATAACAGTTCTTCAAATTCCTAATGAATTCTTCCAGTGACCAAGTCTCATCATAATCAATATGTTCCTTAAATGCTAATGGAATTCCACTGATAAATCTCTGAAATCTTTTCTTATCATCCTTAAGATACAAAAAATACCTCAACAAATCCAAAAAATTAGTCATGTACTCTGCATTCCTCATAGATCCATATTCAACTCATAGAACTCCAGCTGGCCATATTGTCGTAGTACCTATCTGACAAGTAATTATTCCTGAAGGGTCTCTTGAATTCATTCCAAATTAACTCCTATGTCTTGATATCTCTAACATGCTTCAAATCTTCCCACCAAATGTCTACTTTACCTTTGAGGATGAAAATACCTTTCTTGGCCTTCATGTTCTCTGTGTAGTCATGCATATCAAAGAACTTCTTCATCCCAAGTAACTATGCCTCTACATATTACGATTTATTCAACTCTCCATAAAATGTAGGTGGCTTGGCTTTCTTGAACTCATCTGACAAATATCCCTTGTCACTCCTTCTGTAAGGATGATAGAGATGATGACCATGATACCTATTTGAACCAGAACTAGAGTAGAACCTATATCCACTACCTCTCATATCAAGTGTATCCAAAATTCTTCCATCTCTGACCGTGTCATCTCTATCCAACCTGTGCCCGCCGTGAGACCTGCTACCATATGACTTATTATTCCTATCTATCTATCCATAAATGATATTTCCCTACACCTCTCTCTGCAAGTATGAAAAACTATGAAGGATAAATACATTGACCTCTGCTTGTTTCTCATGTTCCCTGGAAATTATCTCTCGTGACTCAATGATTCTGTCATTATTGGCCTTGCAACTTCAAAATTTTCCTTTAAAATTATCAAAGTGTATGACATGTTTGGAGAGTACCCCTCTCTTAGATACTCATCTGATCTATAAGGAGAGTCTCATGAACTGTAATCCACCATTTTGATAGTAATATTTGATCCTATTCTTCGAACAAACTTATCATGTCAAATAGCCAAAAATAAACATAATCAACATATCTTAGTGAAGTTCATGGGAGTCTATCTCATCTACAAAATCAATCTAGATATACATAATCATATAAATATACTAAGATAATGAATGAAATACCAACTGCATACCATGACCTCATGCAAGACAACCATAACCATGAAAATGCATGCATAACAACTATATAGACACTAAAATGTATGCATGAAAAACACATTCTTCCCATTCATTCCAAGTATTGAACCATGCACTGATACCAACCTGTAACCACCCCTCCCACATTTACCCATTGTCATTGTCCTGTCGGAGTAAACATGAGCTAAGTGCTACTATGACATGACTCGAACTCCTAGGTCCCATTAAGGAAGTGGAGCCCACTACTGACGATAAACTAACTTTTCACAACATCCTACAGGGGCTACAGGACAATCAGAGGCTGAGAAACCATCCCAGGCAGACGAACCCTGATTTGGACCCTTCCTTCTCTTCCCTGGGCCCTCAATTGCACCCATAACAAGACCTCCATGCAGTTGTGATCCTCTAACTACATGAACAAGCCAACATACATGCAGTTGCAACCAAATTTTTCCAGTTAAGAGCATGCGGTCCCTAGATATAAGCCTAGATTCCAGGTCAGCCTCCAGACCACTTCTTAAAAATTACTGAGACTTTCCAGAATGATAAGTAACTAAATGACAAGGTTAAACATTCAAACTTGAATAAAAAACTTGACCTAACGAGGCCTAACCATAACAATCATTTAGTCAAACATATTTAGAACATGTAGTCTATAGGTCATGAATACATATATGAGCATAGGGGTTTGATACTTATATGAGAATCATCAAGAAGATCTAATGACCTCTTATTATAGCTACAACAACATTTGTTAGTTCATGGATTCAATAACCATTCATTAACTAATCAAACTTATCAAGAGCCATAACTAGAACCTATTATGGAACCATGCTTATAACCAACATATAACCAAAATAATAACCATGATAGAAAACCCATCAAAGCCACATAATAAAAAGTACAAGTACTCATGAAAGACAAGAGGAAAAGAGCTCTTATTAACATATGCAAAATCCAACCAAGTTAGGTACTTCCATGTACCACCCGACCATAGATTGATCTAAACCAAATATTTCTTTCAACCAATCACCCTCATGCCATATTCCAAGCATGAATGTGGGACTGAAGAAAAAAACAACCATGGATTCTCAAAGATTAAACCACCTCCACACTCATTCTCCCATGATCTCCCCAAAACTGGTTAAGAGATCATATATGCAAACCATTACATAAATGACTAGGGCTTTCAAGATATTAAACCAACTCCACCCTTGGGATTTACTGCAATCCCTCCAAAACTGGTCAAGTGATTACTAGGCCCAAAAAAATCCTGGATTCCTTCGAATTTCTTCACCAATACCTTGAGGAATTTTCCTATCTCCACCCTCAGGCTTTACTATAATCTCGCCAAAATCGATTAAGAGATTCATAGGCCCTATGAGAATTTTCTTGATACCACCTCACTTGGTTCCAAAACCATCTAGAAATCCAAATTTCAACCAAATAAAAGAACCCCATCACACCATGGATATCTAGAAATGGAAAGGCAAGGATGAAACCATTGTTACACTTGGAAAAAACCATTCCACTGAAAACAAGAGAACTAATACACACATGCATGTATCATGCATTCACAAACCAAATATGAAATCACACATGCAACCTGTTACCTACAAGTATTCCTGTTGAAGCTGCTTGATCCAACTTTTCCTTGCTTGTCTATTTCTTTCCTTTACTTCATTTTCCTTACTTTTCCTTCCTTTATCCAATGCTAGAGTGATATAAGTGCGCAAGAGTACGAGAGAATAGAGAAAGCTCCAACCTAAAACTAACAAAATGTCGTGAACTGGAAAAAATATGTGAATTGATCATTGGAAGCCTTTTTATTATTTAGGCCTCTATTTTCTTCAATTTCGTCTATTTTTCCTTCAATTTTCCTCTCATGCAAACATGTGACCTTTCATCTCTCTTTTCTCCTATTTTCCTTTATTTTCTTAAATAAAATACCAATTAATGCCTCTTTTCATTTTCAAAACCTTTTCCAATTTCCTTAGCCATAATAAATCTAAAAGAACACCCAATAGGATTTTTTTCCCAACATTCAACTTGGAATACATGTCTTGTGACCTTGGTATTATTTTTCTTTTATTAAATTTATTACATGAAATTTTAACCCGAGGCTATTACACATTCTTTATCAATTTGAGTCAAGAAAGAAAAATTCTAGCAGGGCATGAGGTTAAATGGAGGTTGAAAAGAAGAGTCATTTGGCTTGAATGTGGAGACAATACTAATTTTTCTTTTCCAGAAGTATGATAAAGGGTGTAAGATGGGAAATACAATATGATCCCGTAAAGGCCAATATTGTAGGGAGGATTCCTCATTCACATATTTAGCATAAATGGGGAAATGAAAAATTTAAAATATTTTCAAAGCTCAGGAAGAAGTCACCATTTTCGAAGTTATCAATACTTCCATCCCCGTCCCTTTTTTCCTTGATGACGAAGGCAAAAAATATCTCATTTGTGAGGTGTCTGAAGAAGAATGAAAGAAATTCTTGCTTAACTTCCAAAAAGATAAGATCCTTAGCCCTAATGGATTGGGGGTAGAATTTTTTCTGGACTATATGATATTTTTGGATATGATAGAAGCCATTGAAGAATCTTGGAGGGATCACAGGATGCTTCTAGCCTTAAATTCTACATTCATTGCATTGATTTTAAAGGTGGACTCCCCTTCATATTTCGAATAATTCAATCTTATTTCTTCATGTAATGCAATCTGCAAGGTCATAACAAATGTGTTCTTTAAGGGTCAAGTCGATCCTCTCTGAATTTGTTTCTAAGGAACAATTTGGGTTTCTTTAAGGAAGACACATCCATGAAGTAATTGGGGCGGCTAAGTAAGGATTACATAGCTTAAAAACGATAAATATGAAAGGAATTATGATCAAAATAGACTTATCAAAACCTTATGATCATGTAAGTTGGATATATCTAAGGCTCCTTCTTACTCTTGTTGGTTTCAACCTTGATTTTATCTCTTGGTTTATGATTTGTATTCAATCAATTTTCTTTGTTGTTCTGATTAATGGCACAAATTCTCCCTTTTCCATGTTCAACATGGTTCCATCAAGGGTTCCCTCTCTCCCCTCTACTTTTCCTGCTAGTGCTGGAGGGCCTCAATCATTTATTGGAAGAAGCCAAGAAATGGGGATATTTTCAAGGATGTATAGTGAATGGATCATTGGTTATTTCTCACATGTTTTGTTTGTTTGTTTGTCAAGTTGTATGTGATCCTCTAGGCTTGACCCGTGGTTTGAGAAACCGTGACCCAAGGGTATTTAATCCGTCAAAGTCACCCAGGGATCATGCTCATCCTGGGCCACACCAACCTTATGCTAAATAAATTTTTTTCATGTCTCCTCTCCCTAGCACAAGCTAGATCTGTTAGGGGAAGGAGATATGATCTGCAAGATAGATCATATCTCCGACAATTTTGTGCACCATGATCTGAAATGTTTACACGAGCTTCCTCGGGATTTTGGCTTTGCCTCATAAAAATTTAAGCTTTTGAACCTTCGTAGAAATAATGTTATAGTGAAAATTCCATGATGACCTGTTTCAAGTAGAGAAATCCATACATGAGGAGGATATGAGGATCACAATTTATATAAATAATTAGGTTGAGAGGGACTTCATTAGGTGAACGTGGGAGGGATTTTAGGAGCTTAAAAATTATTAATTATTGAAAGTTCAATGAGCACAACCAATTATTAGTGTCATTCCACAACCCCATGGTGTTTTAGCCCACTAACTAGGGTTACTAACTTCAAACATGAATATCTCTCAAACCGTGAAGAATTATGTGGCGTGCCATATATAAACGGAAACATATCAAAAATTAGAAACTGTCAAAAATATCCTTGACTCAGAAAATCATAATTTGGTAGGTAAAAATTCCCATGCAAGATCAGGGTAGCCCCTGGTGCTGCTTGGGTTGACTTCAATGACAACCACTGATCAAAAAACCTCTATGAGGTTTGATCCTAGTTCACCTTGCTAACGAGGCTCTTCCTTAACCGGTTGTGCTAGTGGGACTTGAAATTATTTCTCATATGTTATTTGTACATGATATTATTATTTTTAGTAATGGAAATCCTTGTGAGGTGCATTTTTTGAAGGGTATTATATCATTATTTTGGAAAGAAACATGTATGACAATCAATTTTTTGAAATCAAATCTTCTAGTATCTTATCTCGGGGTTGTTAAGCTTCAACAAATTTTATATCTTCTCACAATGGATACCTCTTAGATGGATTATGGCATTAAATATTTGTGTTTTCTCTTGACCAAATATTTAGCGTATGATGGATTTGTAGTGGATTTTTTAAAAATTAGAGAAGCGTGTTAAAAAATGGAGCCATAGATGGCTTTCTAGGGTAAAGCATTTGGTTCTAATAAAATATGTCCTCGAAGTTATTATTGTATACTTGGATTCATTGGATTGGATTAAGTAAGGTGTTCTCGAACACATCAGACATATATGTTTGAAATTCTTATGGTCTAGTTCCTAAAAGGAGTCGTTTTTTCCTTTGATTGGTTGAGAAAAAATAACTCATCCAAAATCAACAGGTAGATGGGGTCTCAAAAGTATCTTTAGTTTTCCTAGGCTTTGACAGAAAAATGTGGCTGGCGTATGATGACTACACATATTTTGTGGACTTTAGTAGTGATATCAAAATATATTTATCCCCTCTCGATGGAAAATTAGGTTGGTAAAGTTGATAAGCCTCAGGGGAATATCTTGATCATTTGGAGGTCTATGTTAAATATTTTTCAAATAATTCAAATGGGTTTGGAATGGAAAGTTGCAAACTTTTAAGGTTCATATTGGTCAAGATCTATGGTCTGGTTTCATTCATGCCCATCTTCTTCCTCCGACCTTAATTTATTTCCTAAGGAATAGGGGTAACTCCATGTTGGATCATATTGATAATCAAACTTATACTTCCATCTGGAGGTAGGGATGGAAATCTGCTTCTGATATGGACATCCAAGAGATATTTGCGGATTCGTGGAATCACTCTACATGTTGGTCATGTTCGCATTACAGACATGGATTATGAATTAGTGTGGAATGTTTCTCTCTCTGGTATAAACATTCCAAAGGGGGACTATGTCTTCATTAACTCTAATCATTATCATGTTGTTCCTAACTAGTCGTGGAAAACTGCTTGGAAATATCGTTTCCCAACTAAAGCTAAAATCCTAATGTGGTGTATCATTAATAATAAAGTCCTGACTTGGAACATTCTTCAAAATCACTTTACTCATGGTATTGGTTGGTGTGCCCTCTATGAGGCTAAAGATGAATTGATCTCTCATATTTTTCTATCTTATCCATTTGGTCAATAAATTTGTTCTTAATGTAGACCTGTTGAGGATCATATTGGTCTATGGATTGGTAAATTTGTTGAAGAACCTTGGAAAGTTTTGTTTTCCTTTCCATCTTCTCACATTTTCATGGCCCTCTCTCTGATTATATGCTGGGAGATTTTGATTTCTCGTAACTGAATCATGTTTAGAGATAATGTATCTCATCCAAGGGTTATCGAAATTGTAGTTATGGATATTATTAGTCATTAACCTCAATAAAAATATGTTGGAAGCTGAACATCCAGATCAATATTTTCTATGGGATTATTTTGATGGGACCTCGACCAAGTCTGGTGAAAATAGAGGTGGTGGTTTCATTTTTCACATATCTAACACTCTCTCCTTTCGTGTTTCCATGGGTTTTGGTCTGGGATCGAAAGATCTAGCTGAGATTTTGGCTTGGAAAAGTCTAAGTTTTTCTATTGAGAAAGGGGTTTCAAATATTCAAATCTTTGATGATGCCATGTTGGTTGTCAACTAGTTGAACTATTCTCAGTCTTGTAGAAATATTTATCTGTTTCCTATTCTAGATGATGTTATTCAGCTGAAAATATCTCTTAACACTTTCTCATGCTCTCATATATACAGGGATGAAATCAAGAGGCTGAGTGATTATCCAAATTGGCCTTAGAATTAGATCAGGGACTTTGGCAGATTTACGAGGTTTGTGATGGTTCCATCTCCCCTTATTTTCGCATACCTATACTAGATCCTCTCACACAATTCCCAGATGGTGCACTATGGTCTGTCTTGATTGATTTTATGCTTACAACTAATATTGTGGATCTTATTTCTGTGCTCTTTTTGTCACACATCTGAGATGGCAAGCATTTTTTTATATGATTCTTAACATGTTTCATACTTCTTATATCTTTCATACCTTTGATTTTATGGTTCATTTTCATATACAAAACTATCATAGATAGATGAACACTTATATGTTTTATACTTTTAGTTGCTCACGATCGCATACACATTTTAGGTTTTAACCATTTATCGAAATTACCTGAAAATGAATTCTTAAAACATAAAAATAAACGATGGAAATAAAATAAAACATAAAACAAATATACACAAACATTTTCTCGTGAATCACAAAACTGTGACGACCAGATTTATTTTTCATTATAATCCTTTCAATGTCACAATACATATATATACATGCTGAAGCATTCATAAACCCCAATCCATTAACCCTAAATTAGAACAAAACCATAGTTCCCTTGACTAGATCTACAAAATACCATGGGCATAAAACCATCATCTCCAAAACCATGTGAAAAACCCATGCACAAAACCATACGTTGGTTCGACAACCTATTATAGGGTCTGATTTTATTTTATTTATTTATTTATTTTTATTTTTTTTACTGGAGAGTTGCCTTGGACCCCATGTAGGGGGGATACTTCCCCCCTAAAAACCCCCCAATAGGGGGGGCTTCCACCCCCCTTGTGACCCCCCTGTTGCGCCCAGTGCAATAAACTAGGAGGCTACTTCCCCCCCCTGTAAACCCCCCACGTGTGCGACTACTTGTGGTAAAAGTATAACACACGCATGGTGTGTCTACATAATGTGATTTTTATACTCTTTATAAAAAATATGGTTTTTGTTTCTTTGGAAAAAATACCCAATAATAATAAAAGAAAAAAATATCTTTACAATATTGTTTACCTTTAAGGTAATCAATTTTTAGGAAAGTAGGATAAATTAGTAAAGATTATTAATTGATAACTTTTTAAACCATCCCTTCATCTTAAGGATTCTTACATATTTTCTTCCTCGTTTATTTAGTAATCTCTCACAAATTAAAAATATTCATAGTTTGATCTTAACATAAAGGGTTAGATGAAGGATAAGAGGTCTCATCACAATCTGACCTACCATGATCATGGGTTCTTAGAAAATGGAATTACCACTACTAGTCACCAAGCTAGGGTAATGAATTTTGGTCACAAGACTGAAATACAAGAGATCCCATCACGATCCGACTTGTTCACTTTTGTTCGTTTTTATGATTGGCATTGCTATTAACTGGTCACCAAGCCAGGTAAACGACCATAAGTTGATGTCTAAAAAATATCATAAGTATGAAAGTAAAAGGATATAAAAACTATGTATCTATATCTTATAGATGGGATAAAACCATCTGACCAGGTTAAAAGGTATTTTTGTTGAGGCTATCAACATATGCTGGCAATAGTGGCCATGCCTGTGGTATTAGAGTAATTGTAATACTATAATTTACTTTATTAACTTGTATTTCCCAAGGCTAATTACCGGTAAAGTTCACTATTTTCATATTTACACACAATGAAATAAACGATTTTGGGTTCTTCTTTATTAAAATAATGATGGAAATTATTTTGGAGTGTTGGGAAGTTCCAAAGTTAAACTATATAAGTAAAGGATGAAGTTGTTCATAATATTTGAGGCTTAGCATTTTAGAACATCTTATATTTATTTCTCCATATTTATATATTTCTAATTGTCAACCAAAGATAACTGCTTCGCCCACTAAGTTGCCATTTGTTGCATTTCCAACAAGTCCCTTCCATTTTAATTGAAAGGTAGGGAACCTTGTATGAAATTTTGTGAAAATCACATGTTTTATAGCTTTGGTTGCTTTATCCTAAGTGGTCTTGCAATTCGATTTCGATTGTCCCATCACCTCCACTTCTTCAAGAGCCTTCGACGACATTAAAATTGCTTGAATTTGATTTTTGAATTAAAAACTATTTCGTTGATTTGATTTTATGAGATTCTTCCTTCAAATTTATCTATTTACATCATTGCCTTGTTTGAATCTTGTGGAAATACATCTCTGTTGATGAATCTTGATCCAACTTGGTCATTACCTGACATCATTCTGAAACTCCATGTCAATATTTAGGTAACCTTTCGTAAGGGGAAAATATGTACATATATTTATAATAATATTAGCCTATATTTAACATGTATATAAATATATGATTGATTTTGATATATCTACTATCATGATTTTGTAATTATACTAACTCAATATACATTGTATTAACTATATAAAACTTTAATATATATTAATATATAAACTTTATAACATGTATAAAATATAGTATTTTTTTCCATAGAAAAAAAACACATAACTCTATTAATCATGAGGAAAAACAAAATTCATTTTGCATATGCTAAAAACATTCCAAAGGTATTCGTCACACAAGAAATAGAGCTAAAAAACTACAAGCAAACTAAAGAACATACAAGAAATATATACATTGGAAACAAGAAATATAAACTAACATTACCAGATTAATCAGACTTTTTACCCTTATTTTTTTTAACCTTGTGCCAACCATCTGGAGTTGGTTTGAAAGGAACCACATCCATTGATCCATATGTGCCCACTAGGGTGGCTTCTTTATCAAAGTTATAACTTTCTAGAACATGGGATCTTTTAGAGCCACAAAGAGCATTTGAAATTTGTGTGCCTACAAGAGGTGAAACTTTTTGAATCTAGGTAACATGTCCAGATGGAGCTGGGGAGATCGTCTGTGCCATACAATCTCCATCCGGTCGATATACGTGTTGAGCGGAGACTACCTCCTCTTATTTTTCAGGTTGAATTTTCTTAGTTTATTATACTTCATCCTCTGAAGGAGGATGCATTGGGAACTTCCATCTTGTTGGCCACTTGGAATTTCCTTTCTTACTCTAAGGAATCTTCTTTTCTAGAGGACATGTAATGTATAAATTTCCAATTTGGAAGCATAAACAACATCAAAAAGAAATGTTTTCATATTCTAGTACTTGAGATCAACAGAAGTTCTTGTGTTTCAATTTTATATGATATGGGAGCCTTTTGAAGAGACCAATCTCCACACATATTCTGGAAAATGTGAAGAATCCATTGGTTGTTATCTCTAGATCTACTTTTTTTAACGTGTTCAAGGTGTTTCCAATTTCCTCCATGAATTTGTGGTGCCAAAAAGGGAAAGGGAGATTAGGGAGCCTCACCCAAGCTGGAATAGAAGATATCACCATGGATGTAGCATCAAACTCAGGGAAACATGGAGTAATGAATAATCCAGTGTTTCCCCAGAACCAAGGCCCTTCATTTAAAACAAAATCCAAGTCCTTTTTTGTTTTGAAGTAAACTACGAAGAAGCCCATTGAGGATAATTAAATTCCACAGTTAGGAGTTCATATGAGGAAAACCCATTGGAATATGACTTAAGGTTTTGGCTAGAAACCATTAAATATGCATCTAACTGCCTTGGATTGGAGGATAGAGAAGAGGGAAGAAACCTCATCTATATTGGCATCCATAGCAGGAGCCTCCTCCATTTTCTCTACAATATAGGGACCTAAGATATATTGTATTTTTTCAGCAGAGGCTAAATACTTTCCCTTCCTTGAATGAGACAAAATTTCCATTTGTAGTCCTAGCTCCCTTTGTGTCCCACACAAACTTATCATTAGGATAGTGGTTGAATTCCTTTTAATGTTGTATATTTTGAGTTCCCGGGGGTCATGGAGAACCTTCCATTTGAATTGTAGGCATAAGAGATGTGAAGCGAAACTCAATTTATCTTGGATCCTGTGATTTAGGTAAGAAAAAAGGTTTAAATCTCTGACCCAAAAAAATTATGGTCTTCCCATTAAATTTTTTAATAAAAATATGAAAATAAAAATTTATAACACTCTCTAACAGTGGATATGGGGGACTCAAATCAAAATGGAGGCATAGGGAATCTAATTGAGATACATCCTTTAAAAACAAAAAGCGACAAAGCCTTCCCAGATTCTAATGAACATAAAACAAGGCATGGAAAAATAACAAGAACAATTTCCCTTGTTAAGAGGAACCCAAGTATTGAAATAACCTTCCTCTCATTCATACACATTCAAAGAGATAAAAAATAATATGGGAGCAAAGGATACATGTTACCATCGTAAGGTGACTGGAAAAACCATTATCTATCCTGTGAGCATCCATAAATGAAAAACAAACCACCCCAACAAGAAAAAATTCTCCAGAGTATAATCGTGGTAGGACATAAAGGGATATGCACAAAGTGAGCTATTTACACCTCAAACCGAGCCATGGAAATAATATTGTGGCTGAGGCAAGAACTCTGGGTGTGGCAACATGATACAATGAGCTCAAAAACAATGAAAACCTAGCCTCCATCTCACTCGTTCCCTTTCATTAATGTATAAAATATTGTGTTATACATACATGTTGTAATTATATATTTATATTCTAAATATGAGAAATTGACAATGTGTGTGTGTGTTTGTGTGTCTACACACAAGATCTGGGTATGTTAGGGCCCTATATTACTAGTGTAGTCCCTTATTATTGTTAATGTAGCCCCCTTATTATTATTGTTGTACCCCTGTAGTCCCCATATTATTATTATTGTGCCCTTACATTATTATTGTTAATTCTGCTAGGATTATATTGTGACCCCATGGACTCCTATATATAGAAAGGATGTTTTGTCATTTGTTTCATCCAATAATTTTTCATTTATGTAATGTAAAGGAGGTTTCTTCCTCGAAGTGGTTGATTTCTAAGGCATTTATCTATCTTTCCTTCTATTTTGGGAGCTGGTTTCATAACATTTGGTATGAGAGCTTTGGATTCTAGGGTTTCGCTACTTCAAAAAGGTCATCATGGAATTTCCGCTATAACATTTTTTCTATAAAGTTTCAGAAGATAAAAAAAAAACCATTTGTGAAGACATCCTGAGGAACGCTGTGTAAAAATTTCAGATCTTGGTTCGAAATAGTTTCATAGATATGATCTATGGAAGTTAGGGTTTTTGTAGGCTCTCGAATTTCATCTCAAAGAGGTGACCTTGGGAAAATCATCATAACTCCCTCTTTGAGCATCGGATTGGAATTCTGTAAAAAGTGGCCAAAATCACATGGAATGTAGTTTCGTTTATATCAATTTCAGATTCAGAGGAGGAAACACTGACACATGGCCCATCATACAAGTGTGCTCTACTGAACTAGTCCATAATTAGGTCATTGTGGGATATTGGACATAAATTTGTCTTGAAGAATTCAAATAAGGTCAAACTTGTGGAATTGGAAACACAATTCAAAGGGATACTAAAGGACTGAAGATAAAATCTTGGGGATCCTAAATTACATAGATACATCTATTTCAATATTGAGCTCCTTATAAGAAATTAAAAAGTGTGTATTTTTTTTTTAATTGCATAAGTCTTGAATGAAAAATCAGTTTGAAGTGATTCGAAGGGCATATTGAAGCATAGATATCAGTATTTTTTTTCTAAAATCCCCCCTAAAAATAATTCAACACCCAATAATCCCTCAGAAGTCTCTACTATGACTCATGAAGAGGAATAAGTGCAACATGATATATCAAAATTACAAGAACAAGGGCAACAAATTTTGCTCTCACAAAGATTAACAAAAAATGAAATGGAAGCTAAGATGGATGGCTTGAAGAAAGGCATGGAAGCTAAGATGGATGGTTTGAAGAAGGGCATGGAAGATAAGATGGATGGTTTGAAGAATGGAATGGAAGCTAATATGGATGGCGTGGAAGCTGATATGGATGGAGTGGAAACCAATATGGATGGCGTGGAACCTAAGATGGATGGTATAGAAGGCAACATGTATGGTTTGAAGAAAGGTGTGGAAGCTAAGATGGATGGTTTGAAGAAAGGTGTGGAATCCAAGACAGATGGTTTGAAGAATGAAATGGAAGCTAGTATGGATGGCATGGAAGCTAAGATGGATGGTATATAAGGCAACATGGAAGATTTGAAGAAAGACATGGAAGGTTTGAAGGAAGGTTTGACAAAGTTGCTATAAGAAAATCTTCCTAATGGCAAAAATCTAGTAGAGGAAACACATTATGAGAACAAAAGAAATGTTAATCATGATTTCATAGACTCTAATGGTGGCTTTAAGTGTAGAAATTATCTGCACTAAGCATGCATATGTCCAAAATCCACCTGATCTCACACTATTTAACTTTATGCAAGATACTGAATCTATTCCACTTGTTAATATTTTGCGGAAAAATTAATTGCACACACATGTGAAGTATAAAAAAAAATATTCAATCGAACATAACACAGTTTTTAACCAGGAAAGCCTGAAGCTGAAAACGCCAACTATATATTATGTAACATGGAGATCATATGACAATCTCATACAAGAATACAAAGCTTATCACAAGCTCTCAGTACAGTACAATCGTCATACACTATACAGACCTAATATTGCAAATCCATGCACCGATCTATGCCACCTGCTAGCTTGCCTCCATTGCATAATCTCTGCTGAAGAATAGCTCTGAATGAATTTGAATTACTCCATCCTTGACTGCACAATCCTCATTGGCATCTCCACTGAGTGT
This sequence comes from Pinus albicaulis, assembly GCA_034641835.2. Classification (NCBI taxonomy): domain Eukaryota; kingdom Viridiplantae; phylum Streptophyta; class Pinopsida; order Pinales; family Pinaceae; genus Pinus; species Pinus albicaulis. Next base: position 729,210,956 of record CM076584.1, on the reverse strand, counting down.
GTGATGCAATCAATGCATCACTATAGTCACAAAATATAGTCTATCTTGCCCTTTCACTTATCTCTCCACTGGTCTCCACTGAAACTGCCATGCACTGTAGTTAACTCCTGTATTGTTTAGTTGATTAATGAGTTATTATTTTTGAATTAATTAACTAATTAATTCACTCCACTCTCACTAGTGTATCATTCAGTTAGACTAGATACGACTAGCTCAACTGAGTCTAACTGAATTAAACTGAATACAACTCCATAACTACTTCTTCCAACTGTGTCATAACTCTGCCACTTGAGTTCTAATTGAGTCCTCCATAACTACTTCTTCACTATTAAAGATAAATTTCCCATTCCTGTGATTTATGAATTATTGGATGAATTACATGGAGCAATTTATTTCACCAAGTTGGATCTTTGTTCAGGATATCATCAAATTAGAATGAATATTGAAGACATTCTGAAAACAACATTTCGAACTCATGAGGGTCATTATGAATTTTTGGTCATTCCTTTTGGCCTTACCAATGCACCTTCTACATTTCAAGGGCTGATGAATTCCATTTTCAAACCCTTCCTTAGAAAAATTTTGTTAGTATTTTTTGATGATATACTTATCTACAACAGATCTTGGAAGGATCATGTTTAACATGTTGAAATGGTGCTCAAACTATTGGAGTAAAAGAGGTGGAATATTTGGGTCATATTGTATCTCAGGAGGGTGTTAAGGTAGGCCCTAACAAAATTAAAGCCATTAAGGAATGGAAATTCCCCACAACCATAAAGCAGTTGTGGGGATTTTTTCAGGTTAAAAGGGTATTCTCGCAAGTTTGTTAAGAATTATGGGAAAATAGCAGCACCTCTAACAACATTATTGAATAAAGATGAATTTTCATGGACTCCTGAAGCAACTAAGGCCTTTGAACATCTTCAAGAGGAAATTTTCCAAGCACCGATATTAGCTACAACAGCCTTCACAAAAACCTTTATTGTGGAATGTGATGCCTCAGGAAATAGAATTGGTGCTATTTTAATGGAAGAAGGAAGACCCATTGCTTTTTAATGTTGTCCAATCAAAGGAAAGTATTTATAGAAAGCTATTTATGAGAAGGAAATGTTGGCAATACTACATGCACTAAAGAAATGACAACCTTACCTAATGAGAAGACACTTCAAGGTAAAAACTGATCATGATAATCTTAAATACTTTTTGGAACAAATAATATCTTCAGAAGAGCAGCAAAAATGAGTCACAAAGGTGTTGGGTTATGAATTTGAAACCATCTACAAAAAAGGGAAGCTAAATGTTGTTGCAAATGAATTCTAAAGAAAGGATGAGGATGTGGAAGCATTTCTTTGTGCCATTTCTATTATCCAACTAGATTGGCTAGCTGAAGCAAGGGAGGAATGGAAGAACAAAGAAGAAGTATGGACACTCATTCAAAATTTGCAAGAAGATCCCAATACATCTGGTACATTTAGGTGGAAAAATGATTCCTTATGGTACAAATATCGCTTATATCTTTGTAAGAATTCCCAGCTAAAACAAAATATTCTTTTGGAATTGAACACCTCTCCCTTAGGAGGACACTCAGGATTTTTAAAAACTTACCACGAGGTGAAGAAAGATTTTTTTTTATATGGCCTTAAATCTAATATTCAAAATTTTGTGGCGGAATGTTTGGTTTTCCAACAAAATAAATTTGAGACAATTAAGACCTCGGGTCTGCTACAACCTTTATCCATTCCAAATCAATGTTGGGAGGAGGTTTCAATGGATTTTATCACAGGTTTACCTAAGTCCGAAGGAAAGAGTGTCACCATGGTGGTAGTTTATAGGCTTACCAAGTATGCACACTTTTGTGCATTATCTCATCCATTTAAAGTGAGTACAATTGCTACTGAATTTATGGAAACAATTCAAAAGCTACATGGAAACCTAAATATTATTGTGAGCGATAGAGATCCCATTTTTATAGAAAATTTTTGGACATAATTATTCTCTTGTTTGGGTACTCAACTAGCTCATAGCTCATCTTATCTTCCTCAATCTGATGGGAAAACTGAGATAGTGAAAAAATTTTGGAAGTATATCTTCGTTGCTTTGTATCTAATAAATAAACACAATGGGTCAATTGGTTACCTCTGGCTGAATGATGGTATAACACTTCCTTCAACATTGTAGCAAAAATGACCCCATTTATTGCACTTTATGGATATCGTTCGTCGTCCATCACATCATCTTTAAGAGAAAATCCTAAGGTTCAAGTCGTGTAATATCACATCAAGCATCAACAACAAGTTCTCCAACTCTTAATGGATAACCTAAATTTGGCACATAATCGAATGAAAAAACAGGCAGATCAACATCGCAACGAGAGAAGTTTTGATGTAGGCAACTAGGTATTTTTACGACTACAACCAGACAAACAAATGTCCCTCAAAAAATATAAGAAGGATAATAAATTATCGCCAAAGTACTATGGTCCTTACAAGGCATTGAAAGTATTGGTACTATGGCATACAAATTGGAGCTTCCTGCATCTTCCCGTGTGCACCCAATTTTCTATGTTTCATGCTTAAAGAAGGTTATAGGTGACAAAATTCCAGTTCAAACAATATTGCCAGAACTTGATGAGGAAGGAAAATTAATATTGGAACCTGAAGCAGTCATAGAAACAAGAACTCGACAACTACGAAATCAATCAATTTTAGATTATCTCATAAAGCAGAAGAACTTATCCACTAAAGATTCCACATGGGAGGATGAAAATTTTATGCAGAAGCATCCAGAACTAATCAAGCGTTGAGGACAACACTTTTTTGAAGGAGAGGGGCATGTTAGTGTTACACAAAATTTTGTTACCGTCCCTGCAATCCCTCGTCCTGTACATTGGAGGACTATTCCCGTGACCTGTGAACATTAAAATGTCCTGAAAACACCTTCATGGCATCCTCCTGCATAAGGAAAAACATTCTCCTGAAGAATATTTCCTCTGAAAAACCCTAAAAACAGATGTTTTAGCCTTTGTGTGACTAGCCAATTCATCCCTCACGCCAATGGCAGAAATCCACACTAGAGGGCGCTCCAACTGGTGCTCTGTCCTTGTGTTTCACTCGCACCAAGCTTATTAAGGGATGTTTTTTAAAAATAAATGGAGGAAGTTTGATTCTAACAAACTCTAGAATGAGTCATCAAAAGAAGTTGAGTGGTTTGGCTCCGGATCTCCATGTATAGGAAGTGGTTTTCCACCTCTCATGGAACCTTCCTAAGAGATAGGACCTATCCCATGACTATAGGGATCCAAACTTCCCTTCCTCCATTTATAAAAGCTTGCCCTCTCCATTTGCTAGCTAGCTGAACTTGTAGGAAGGAAACTATAGCTGGGTAACTATTGAGAGCTGAGCTGAAGAGAACCCCATAAGAGAGAGAGCTTTGTCCAGATTCCCGACAGGCTTTGTTGAGACACGCTCTGCTGCAAGCCCCATTGAAGGAAGATCATAGCGTCACAGAATTTGGTTGTAATCTCCCTTTTTTCATCTATAATATAAGTGACTCTGATTTTGGTTCCATTTTGTGTTTACTCTTTTATGTAATGCAATGAATTATATATTCTCTGACTGATATATATTTACATGCTTTAAGTATTACATTGTATGTCATCGTTTCTCTGCGTGTGTATAGGTGTCCAGACGTGACGAACGGAAGGATTACGATTTGTCAGGCTAGGGACAAGGAGCACCGCTTCTTCATTGACAATAGCAGTGTGGGATTTAAGGTAGGCTACTTATCAGAATATTTTTCTTTCTTGTAACTAGGAACTGATGTCATTACGTGATTTGATTGTTGCTAGACCCAATCTAGGGCTAGTGGGATCGCCTCTGTCCACAGAGGGGATTTACCTCCTCAACAAATTTGGCGACTCCACTGGGGAGTCAGTTGGAGTTAGTCTTTCCTCCTTTGGGTTGTTTTTGGTTTTTGATTGATTTATTTGCTCTTCTGGTTCACCTTCCTTGGTGTTTAACCCCTGTTCAGCCCCCAGAAGACCAGATCTAGTCTTTGTTTGTCCATTTTCGTCATTTTTCTAGGGTAAACTCGATTGGCACGGTTTTGCCCCTGATAGTCGCGCCAACTGGCACTTGTTGCTAGTTAGGCCCCCGCGCCAATGCCTTTTTGGCCCAGATTACATCCAAACAGGTGCACCAACTCTGCTTGGTGTTAGGGTTTGCTTTCTTTTGGGCTCTCTCAGCTTGAGTTTTGGTCCTGGTGTCATTTTTCTAATTGATTGAGTGCCTTGGAGTCATTTTTTACTGTGTTTGGCCCTTGTCCTCCGGTTGTTCACCCTTTACTGTCAGTTTTGCATTTTAGCCCTAGGGCTTCTAGGTGCTTCAGTGTGCTGAGCCTCCCGTGGGAGTTTTGGGTCTTTGCTTGCCCAGTCAATTTTGTTTTTGCTTCTCTGCATTCGTCTTGTTCAATCCCATTGAATCATTGTGTTAATTGAGTGATTTTCCTTTCTTTCGTTCGATTTCACTTTGTGTTACTCCAAGCCTAGATTACTTGGTTTGTTTGAGTCTCTTTCGAGATTCTTCTTCTCTTTGAGGGATTTTGTCATTAGTTTGAGTTTTGATTGTGTGCGTTTGGATTGAGTGAACTTGTCAATTCTCGAGTTGGTGTTTTCAGTAGTTTTTCATTCATTTATTGGATTTTCTCTAATATATTTGAAAATACAAAAACAAAATATTTTGCATTTTGGTTGGCATAGTGAAAATTGAAAGCTCTTTCGCATTACTAGTGTTATATAACTCCAGAGAGAAGTTTTCTAGTTTCATTAGCTTGCATTTGAAACAGTAGTGGATGTTTTTGTGTCTTCATTTTGTGTCATTTGAAAAGCTCTCAACTCTCCCGTAGATAGCTCTTCATTGAACAAAATGATATTTTGTGGCATGTAGTTTGAATTTAGAGGTTTTATGAGATCTAACATTCGATAGGGCCTTGAAATTGAAATGTAAATTGAAGATCAACTTTAAAATTTACTGAATTAACCTAAGCCAACATTGAAACATTAACGAAACATCTAGTAGCCTAAGGTAGAGACGTGTTCCGACATCTTTAAGCCTAGCAACTGTCGCTCGCCATCTGGCTATAGACATCGCTAGTATGGACTTGTGCTCCCCGTACCGTCATGTATATAAAGGGAAACCCCATTAGGTTGCAATCCTTTATCTGTAGGAAGCCGAGTCTGCTGCTTTTTACTCGTGATACACCGGACACAGCATTCGGGGAGATTACCTACACGTACGTCAAGTCCTTGGTTGATTTCTCTTTCATTTTTACCAAGGTTTATATGGCAGTTCATGGATATCTGGTACACCCATTTGCCTAGATTACCAGAGCAGTCATTTTGATCTTTACTGACTCAATAAATTTGAAAATATCATCAAGCGCTTGTCCTTTCACGCTTGTTTCCAGACTGAAAGTGATAGAGTCAAATTTTACTTGTTTCTAGACTCTTAAAACATGAAACAGTAAAATTTCCAGTTTCAATGTGGTAAAATTAATCACCTACAATCACACGCCCATTTGGAGATTGATTTTTCGGTCTGTTGTTGTTTGCCTTGGTTTTTGCCCGTGTGTATTTGTTTTTATCTCTTCCTCTTTTCATTACAGTCACAGTGGCAGAACCCTTAGTTTCATCTACTAGTAGTCCTTACATAGATGATTCATCAGAGGTCTCCCAGTCCTTTGCTGAGTATCAGCAGCCCATTGTATCTAAGTTTCCCGACGGGGGACTTGTTATATCTAAACTTCCCTTTGGAGGACCAGTTGACTTCAATTGGCCCTTGTAAAACACTTGGTTTGGATTTGGAGTAGGGGAACACTTCCCTCCTCTTACATCAAGATCGCGTTTTTTGGCTGCTATCATACCTCCTAGTCCCCGTCATCTTTTAGAAGATCTTACGGCAGGGTCAGATATGGACTCGTCCAGTCCGTTTCCTAGCACAAGAATTCCTACTTCTGGTGAATATTACCAGCTTCTTCCCGAAGACATCCCCGAAACTTCTGTTATGTATTCACTTGGTCCTTCGCTCCCATCTGGATATAGGTGTTTAAGTCAGGTCATGGCCGTTATCGCCTCTATCAGAGTATCAACTCCGTCCACGAGGGCGACCATTCCCACGTTGGGGATGTCGCCGTCGACGCCTCTCACGGCCTATCCTTTTGTTACATCAGCACCTGTTAGACCTACTGTCTGCGTGGTTGCGTCTACGCCTGCTGTCACTATGTAATCTAGGACCTCATCAGTTCCTGAAGATCTTTATATAGCTTCTGCTATTCTGGAGAACATTTCTCTCAAGGAGTATCGACTGTCTTTACAGCCGTCAATCTCCGAGGTTGGTCAATCCTCTCAAGATCTTAACCGTCCTTAATTTTCCCACTATGGATTGGATGGTTCCCCGATCTACATATTTCCATATCAATATGATGAGCAAGGCAACCCCCTTCATTTTCCTGCTCATGAGGCTTATCAATATTTTAATGGTTTTCTGTCTACCCAACCTGGGAAACCTTCTAATCAATAAGGGAAAAAACTTCAGGGACAACCTTTTTTTAGCAAGGATATGCTTCTGGCCCATAAGGGCAACCCTTCCAGGGACAAACTTCGGCCCAGCCAGGTTATGCGTACAACTCGCAAGGACAACCCTTACAGGGACAACCTTCGGTCCAGCAGGGAAGGTTGTACGATCTGCAAGGGAAGTCTTACAATCCTCAAGGTCAACCTTTGCAGCCTCACCCTGTGGTCCAACCAAGGCAACCTCAAGGATTGGCAGGGAAACCGGGGTATCAACCTGGACCGTTGTACGGTCTTGGGGGGGAAACCCATCCTTCTCAATTGTTGGTGCAACCTCAGCAACCTCATTTTCCAATTGGTCAAAATGTTGCACAGCCAAGGCCATATTATGGTCTTGTACTCACAAGTCAACCTGGTTATCAGGCACAACCTAGCCCTCTCCCGCCATCAGGCCAACCTGCACAAGCAGGTCAACCTATTCAACCAGGACAACCTGCACAACCTGTTAACCCTGCTCAGTAGCCGATCTATCCTATGCCACAGCCAAATCCACCTGTGTGCCCGACTTATCAGACTTAGTAGGGTCCCACTTACTAGCAGCCCGTTCAACCCCAAGGCGGATATTACCTTCAAGGTCAGTCTTGACCGGTTTACAACCCACCCCAAGGTTCTAGTTATTACCTTCAACAACCAGGATACACTTATACTCCGCAATCAAATCCATACACTGCTCAAACGGGGCCCACATATAATCAGAGTCAATACCCTGGTTATCAACCCCCGTATCCTAGTTTTCAGCCGCCATATCAACCCAATTATACAGCTTATACCCCCTATGGTAAAAATCCTCTGGGACAAAACCAATGGGGGCAGAGTTATGCTCAACCAAGTTGGAGTACAGGTAAAGGTCCTTATCGGGGACCTGGCATGCCTTTTAACCCTCAATTGCCTTTTCTCGCCACGATGGAATTACCGGATGTATCCAAATTGACCAATGATCTGATTCTTCATAATCCATATTGGCCTCCGGTTTCCGATGAAGGTGCCTGGTGATTGTCCTAAATTCGAGGGTAAATCTAGAGAAGACCCCCAAGCACATGTCATGACATATCATTTGTGGTGTTCTTCGAACTCTTGGATAGATGACTCGATTCGTCTACATCTTTTCCAACGCACTCTTACCGGCGTTGCTGCTAAATGGTACATAGAACTACCCCATGGTAATTTTCAAGATTTTAATACTCTAGCTATGGCATTCTTGACGCATTTCCAGTTACCAGTTTGTTATGAAGCTGGGACGCATCTCCTGACATCTCTGAAACATGACAAAGCCACTCATATTTCAGATCATATTCACGAGTGGAGACGTCGTCGTCATCTGATCAAGTTTGATATTCCTGATCAGCTTCTAACCCACTGGTTCACTACCTCCTTTGTCAACAATATTGCACAAGACATTGCTATGGGGGCATGCGTAACCGAGGAACAAGCCATTGCTTGTGCCCAGTACCTCGATTTAGTGTACTCTCAGTCCGACACGTTATACGATATCTTGACTGATGCCCCACGACCAGGGACCTCTAAAGCACCAGCCACCCCATCGGTTGACGACGTTATTGGTTCCGTCTCTCAGACTTCTCGCAAGTCTTCTAATGGGAAGCAAAAATCGAATTCTTCAAAAAATTATGCTTCTCCAACTACTCCGGATTCTCGTAAGACTGCGGAGGTCAACGTCGTCTAGGAAAATCCCGCGGACAAGAGTTCCAAAGGGAAGAAGAAGGGAAAAGGCAAAGCCAAATCCGATGCCCCAAAACCAGAATCCTCCAAACCATGTGCTCATGATGGTTCGCAACGAAAACCGAAGTACCCTTGCCTGATCTGTGATGAAGACCACTACACCAAAGATTGTCCCAGACGATCCGAAGTTAGTCAAATTCTTAAGGGCTCTAAGGGAACTCCAGCAGTTCTTAAGGAACCTTTTCCATCTCATCAGACCCAGATGGTCGAGCAACCTTCACCATCTGCACCGTTTGGGTCTCAGGTTTTCATGATGAATGGTGATGCACCTGTTTCTATTGACACTCGGTCGAAGGATTATGCCGGATCACGCCAGGAAGCTGGTAAGGAAGTTGTTGATGGCCCTCCTCCCCCAACTGCCTCTGGTCCTCTTGAAATTAAGAAGCCCAGTGTTGAACTCGTTGTACGACCACCTTCCAAATGTGTTTTCCGAAAGTCTTCCTATAATCCAAATGCCCGTGCTGCTTAGCATTACAAAATTATTGAGGATTTGGCACAAGCGCCTTCCACAATGTCTGCTTTGGAAGTGCTTCAGATTTTCCCATCTCAATGGAAAGCTTTGTTATCTACAATCGACGGCATTGACCCTACCTATTCTAGCCTTCTCACCTTCGATCTAGAGAATTTCGTCCCTCGACTTCCACACCAGATTGCCCTTGTTATACAAGTCGGCATCAACGACCTTAATATTCACAGAGCCATTGTGGATGAAGGTGACTCTACCTGCGTTATGTCATCTGCTTGCTGGAAGGCCATTGGCTTTCCAGCCCTCACTTCATCTCCCAATTCCCTCGAGGCATTCGATGGAAGGGAATCAAAACCCTTGGGTGTTATTGAGAGTCTACTAATCACATTGCAAGGTAAGATAGTCAATGTCGAAGTAGAAGTTGTTGATGCCAAACTCAACTGCAATCTTCTACTCGGTCGCAGTTGGACCCATGCCATGTTGTGCGTTCCATCCACCCTCTTTCGACTTTTGAAATTTCCGCATGAGGGTGAGATTATCACTGTTGATTAGTTGTCTTTTTTTACCTCATCCTCCGAGAACAACGTGCCATACGTGGATCAAATTCCTAATCCCCCCGATAGTATAGGACCTGGTCTTTTCAAGGACCCCGTTCTCATGGGTATTTTTCCCATTCCACCACCAAACACCGTTCAAGTCAACATGATCTCTAGGTCAGATGACCCATGGATCATCCCTTATCCTGAACAGGTTGCCTCTTTTGGAGAATCGATGCCTCTGACCCCAGTTGAAATCAATTATTTCGAGATCGTTGCCACATCAGATCCTCCTCCTGTTGATAATGCTCCTTTGAGCATGGCTCTTGATGTTTATTCTCAATCCCCTTGGCTTGGCGATGCAGATTCGCTCGATCCTTTGAGAGAAGTTTATCTGTTTGACAAAGCTATCATGGAGACTATGTCTCTCCAAGATCTACCATGGAGTGATGGACATCATCATTCCTCGTTCATGCCCGACCTGGGGGCAATGTCTAATTGTCTCGAGTGTTTTTCATCTCAGGTTCCCTTTCCGCCTCTCCAAATTCCAATATTGACTCATGAAGTATTTTCAGAAGAAAATCTGAGTAATATTACCCAAACGATGCCTATAGTCATCTCCGTTAAACCGGGGGTTGTCGAGAACATCCATGTGGGAGTCACTTGTTCTCCCGATGAGATTCAAGTGTACACTATCCTTTTCCGCAAATTCCGTGATGTTTTCACATGGTATTATGAAGAGATTCCTGGGATCAATCCTAGTATTTCCTTACATGAAATTCCCACCTATCCTGGTGCTAAGCTTGTGCGCCAGTGTCTGCGCCCAGTGCATCCTCGGAAATTCTTTGCTATAAAAGTAGAAGTTGAGAAACTTCTTAAAGCGGGCTTCATATATCCGATCCCTCTGACAGAGTGGGTTTCCAATATTCTCCATGTGGATAAGAAGCAAGGCACAATTTGAGTTTGTGTTTACTATCGAGATATCAATCGGGCTTGCCCTAAGGACAACTATTCCACCCCCTTTATAGATCATATCATTGATGATTGTGTGGGGAGTGAGATCTTTTCCCTTATGGATGGCTTTTTGGGTTATAATAAAATCAATATCCTTCCATCCGATCAACATAAGACCGCCTTCATCTATCCGTGGGGAACATTCGCCTACAAGAAGCTCCCTTTTGGCTTAAAAAATGATGGGGATACCTTCCAGCGTGCCATGTCCTACGCCTTCCACAACATACGTAATGTTGTTCAGCCGTACCTGGATGACCTTCCGGGTCATTCATCTCTACGCAAGGACCATCCAAAACATCTCCGCCAAATTTTTCTCTGCTGCAGACATTACAACATCAGGCTTAATCCTCACAAGTGCGTCTTCTGCGTTGACTCTGGTCGGATTTTAGGATTCATTGTCTCTAAGGATGAAATTATCCTTGAACCTCTCAAGGTCGAGGCTATTGTTAATCTCCCCTCCCCATCCTCGCTACATCCACTTTAGATTCTTCAGGGGAAAGCGAATTTCTTACATCGCTTTATCCCGAACTATGCGGAGGTAGCCAAAGGGTTTACGCATCTTCTCAAACAGGACGTCCCTTTCTGTTGGGAAAAGATTCATCAGCAATATTTTGATAACCTTAAGACGTTGCTCGTCAACGCTCCATTAATACGTCCTCCAAACTATCATCGCGACTTTACCCTCTATTTGGCTGCCGCATTCATCACAATTTCCATGGTTCTAGTACATGATGATGATGCTGGTAACAAACATGTGGTTTATTATCTATCTCGGAATCTCTTCGATAGTAAAACGCGTTATTCCCATGTCGAGAAGTTGGCGCTTGCCGTGGTCTAGGCCGTTCAGTGGTTTCTCCATTACATCCTGTTGCGCACGGTAACCATGATTTCTTACTGCAATCCCATGGCTTATATTTTGTCTCGACAATTTATGGGGGGCAAGTAATCAAAATGGATTGTGATCCTTCAAGAGTTCAATTTGGAGTTCACTACTACCAAATCGAAGAAGTCACTGGTTTTTTCTGATCTCATTTGCTTTCTCCCTACCGACTCTGTTCCGTCTCAATCCGAGGATCATATCCCAGACGAAAATCTCTTCTTAATCAACACTCTCGATCCATGGTACGGTGATATCATTGTGTACCTCTAGACATCTACCTTCCGGTCCGAGTTAACGAAGGATTCTTGACGCCATGTTCGACACCAGTCGCAACCATATCGCATTGTCGGAGTTACCCTATATCGGGTCGGAGTCGATTCTATACTCCGCCAGTTTTTGAACTTAGAAGAGGATGAGAAAGTTCTGAATGACTGTCACAGTGGTGCCTGTGGCGGCCACAAGTCCAGTTATGCTACCGCCTAGAAGATTCTGTGTGCGGGCTATTTCTGGCCGTCTATATTTAAAGACTGTATTGTTGCAGTATGGAAGTGTCATGCGTGCTAGATTTTCAAACGTAAGATGCGTGCACCGCCCCTACCATTACATCCTGTCATTACCGTGGGCCCTTTTGCCAAATGGGGCATTGATTTTATGACATGTAACCCTCACTCGGTCGGGGGGCATGCTTATATCATCTTTGCCGTAGATTACTTCACCAAGTGGGCCAAAGCAATGCCTACATTGGCCGCAAATGGTAAGACAGCTGCTCAGTTCATTTTCAACCATGTGATCATGCATTTCAGCGTTCCTCAAGCCATCTTCACTGATCATGGCTCTCATTTTCGGGACTACATGATGGCAGAGCTGACATCGAAGTTGGGCTTGCATCACGACAGCTCAACGCCATATTACCCCTAGGAAAATGGCCAGGTTGAAGCCTTGAACAAAGTTCTTGTCACGATGCTTCAATGAACAATTGGTATACACAAATCGAATTGGCATCTCCAGTTGTTTTCATCTCTTTGGGCCTACCGAACATCAATGAAGAGTGAGACCGGATTCACACCATTTCAGTTGGTGTATGGTCTGGAAGCTACTCTTCCGATTAAATGTGAGATCCCTTCACTAAAGTTGGCTATGGAATTATTGCCTGATACTTCCCCGAAGGAAGAACGTCTCCTATATCTTGAAAGACTGGATGAAACTCGCCACTTGGCTGCTTTGGTTATCGAGGCACAGAAGAAGCGGGTTAAAGCTCATTTCGATCAAACGGTTTCTCCACACTCTTTTATCGAAGGAGACCTCGTCCTCTTGTATGATCAAGCTCATGATAAGCTTGGGGTAGGAAAATTCCAACCTATGTGGCATGGGCCCTATATCGTTAAACGCGTATTGAAAAATGGGGCTTATGAGCTAATCGATTATGAAGGTCTTCCTTTGGTGCAGCCCAAAAATGTGTTGTACCTGAAGAAGTATTATGCTTGAATCATTCTTGCATAGTATATGTACATAGGTGATTTTTTTTCATTTTTGTGCATGTGTGGTGTGGTGTGATTTGTAAGCATTTTTCTGCTCATTAGGTCTTCCTGATTGTGCAGATGTCTATTACTCCTTATGTCAGTTTCGTGGATGGTGCCTCCCGCAGTACCAGGAATCTGTCTTCGGCAGCCTGGGTAATCTACAATCCTGCTGGTGAGTTAGTTAATTTACAGGGTGTTTGTTTGGGCCCTGCTAAAAATAATGTCACGGAATATAGTGCCGTTTTGGAATTATTGAACGAGGCCGTTAACCTCGGTATTCATGCATTACTTGTATATCTGGACTCACAGCTTCTAATGTTACAGCTCAATGGTCATTATTCAGTTAGGAACACATGCATTTTAAGACTGTATCTACTTATTCGTTTATTGGAAAGAAATTTTGATTACATCACATATCAGCATATACCCATACAAATGAATACATTAACAAATGTAGTAGCCAACATGGTATTAGATAGACATTTACGCAATTCGTAAAAACATCATCATATGTAAGAAATATCCATGTAGAAATATATATATATATATCTCAAATTTTTGCAGCGTGTACATCATATAAAATCCAAAAAATATACATGTTTGTTTTAATTACATCCGGATATGACATGTCTCTCAAAAATATGCAAATAAAAGCCTACGCGACTAATCGGCATGGTGCTCATGCTAGAATGTCACTGTCCACACCAACCGCCTCAGTAAGCGATGGAGGCGACTCAGCACCCCTACGGTGTGCCTTTGGTAAGCCATAGAGACATCAGCTAGGCGAGCATAGTCCGGAACCCCACGATCAATCCCCTCGAGGTTTTGTACCAATGCGTCCCCCTCACCCCCTTCACCTTGAGGGTTGTAAGCGAGCGAAGTCCTCCTCCATGTCGGTGACATCCCAGCAGGCCTCTCTGAGCCAACATCTGCATACATATAGGATCAATTTTTAGAACATGCATGTATACCAAAAAATCATAAAATCCATAAAAATAAAAAAGAGTCTTACCCAGCTCCTCATCCCAGTCCTCTCCTTCCAGGAGCAGAAGGTCTGGGTCTCCAGTGAAATCGGTGCCTGCATAGGGCCAGTCCTCTACGATGATCATCTATCATCGCAGCCATCCAAAGAACTCGGGTCGCCATGACATTTGCTGGCCACCCCCTGCCTTGGGCATTAATGCTGCCCATCGAGCCATCCGTGGCTCTCTCAATGGTGGATCTGGGACTATCGCCCCTTGGTCCTGGAAGATAGGTAGTTTTTCTAGGAAGAATGATACCAAGATTGACCCGTACCCAAATTGCTTCAGTTTTGCCTTTTCTCATTTGGTCAATTACCGTTTGATGTTCATAGTCACGGTTGTGGCCCAGTCAAACACTATGGGATTCATGCACTTTGACGCCAGGAGGAGCTATGTTTTGGTAGCCTCGTGCGGTGCCTGTGACCCCGCAGCCCGCGTAATGGTATGTAGCACCACTCTAAGTGCTAGGTTAGGAACAGTATGGATGTCAAATTTGCCACTACCTGATTCGGTTTGTGCCCCTGGGCACACCCTCTCCATGACCATCGACCTTTTTTCGCCAGAAGGCCTGGTGCTTGTCATAATCGAAACTCGACCTCTGCGTGACAATCCAGTGATGAAGTAGACATCGGACACTTCAAGCTCAAGTACTTGATCTCGAAGTTTAAACTTCTCTTTTTCCTCATCCCAGATAATTATCAAATATTGTAATAATTCGGGCTGAGCGCTGAGACATGGTATTGTGAATAATTTCTTTAACCCGCAATTTCAAAGAGAATTCATGCATTGCTCATTCTCCATTGCCAACTCATCTTCTTCACTGTGCTCCCTTTATTTCCATTCAATCACCATTTTTTCTTTATACCTGCATCAAATTGGTCATAAGCACATTGTAAGATCCCTTGGGCATTTAAAATGAAATTTAATCATCTCAATTTTTGTTAAATTTGAGCGGAATATCGGGTTGCGTGGTTGGCGTGGTTGTTTTGATGACAGTCGTGCCACCTGGTGCGACCCCTTTGCAAAAAAAGGTTGATTGGCATGGGTCTATGCCTGATACCCGCGCCAACCGCGGAAGCCCTAGTTTTTCAAATCCTCCCCTCAGGGATGCCAAATGAAAATGAAAAGCTATGAAATATGGCTTAAAAAATGGCTAATGGAAGCGGCTCTTACCTGGAAAAGACGGGATCCGGAATAGTGCACTGGACTGTCCATGATCGTCACCACAAGATCGCATGGAAATAACTCACTATCGCTCTACACAAAAGTAAAAAGGTAAAAAGTAAATATGTTTTTACTATTTGTCATATTTATAACTTTTCCAAATCAAATTTAGGTTTTGAGACTTGTTTTTCCAATATTTCACTATGTTTTGTCGAAAAATGGGTTTTACACTTGCTTGTTGTGCAGCGACAGGTTTTCACGCGATTGGGACGACGACACGAGTTGTATTTTATACTTTTTCGGACTCGGTAAAAACATGAAAAAGTCACTACTGGAGTCACCTTTCAGCTCTTTTCTGACTCTCTAAAACTGAAAATATCACCGAGTCGCTTGTCGTTTTGAGCTCGTTAAATTGGATGTGAAATGACATCTACCCAGTATACGTTTACCCATTTTTCGAGCTAGGATAGATTATTTACAAAAAAGGAATACCCTAGCCTATCGCGACTAGGAGGTTCTCTCAGACATAGTTTTCTACTTTTTCAGATCTGTCGGACTATTTACGAAAATGGACTGCTGGAGTTTTCTTTTTCGCTGTCTTTTCAAACTCTCTAAACATGAAAAGACGCCGAGTTCTTCCTTTGTCAGAATCGTTAAAAATTGATGACATCAGACTCCGTTGTAATGACGTTACTCGAATTCCTCCTTCCTAGGGCTCGTTAAATGTACTAGGTCAGATTTTTCCGAAGGACAAACTTATATCGCAAGCATATGCTATCCCCTTCAGGCTTGTTTCCAAAAATAATTGGGGTACTTGCCAGAAATAGTGGGGGGAAATGGAACCAGTATCGCTGTCGTGTCGGTATGTTGCTTTTGAACATGGCACTTGTCTGCATTCATGTCAGGTTGGGGACATCTCATCTCGTTATCTGCTTGCCTCCATGGGTTTGGGTAATCTCTTTTGACCGCTTATCTACTCTTTGCCACGTCATCATGACCTCCGATCCTTTGATGTCAAATACTTCCAAATCCATTGTTGTGTCGCTGATATGTTCAAGAGAAGTTGGCCTCTGTAGTTTTCAACATCCCTCTGATTCTCTACTGATCTTGATTCACACACATCATGTTCCTCTGTATCATGTCGATGATGTGGGAAACACTATGGCCCACCTTCGATCAAGGTCACTACCTGTTGACTTCAGCTCATTATCCAGGAAGCTGATCTAGAGAATCACTTCAGGTGCCTTGGAGCCTGCATGCCTCAATGGCAGGTTATTTGCATTCGATGCAAGGTTTTCATTATTGGCCTTCGATCGAATGATTCTGCGAGTGTTCGATGCTAGCTCACTGTTCACATTCCGTGGATTGTACCTCTTGTACCTTGAGTGCCATCGTCATTATTGGTGGTTCCTCTAGAGTCTATTAACATATTTCATTATTGGCTGGTCATCAGGTGATGTTCTTGCATGTTCGACTTCAGCTCACTTATTTGCATGCTTGGACTTGTACTCTATTCGAGTTGAGATGGAGGGAAAGACCCTGAAACTTGTCTGATAAAATCCAAGCTGCGGATTCTTTGTGGATTATCATGATTGGTTACATGACTCATTTGATTGGATGGCTGTGACCATACCTGAGTCTACTTTTTGATACTTCTTTTCTAGATGGTTGCGTCCATACCTTGAATCCTAGTTATTGTACACTCTATTATGGATGGTTGCGCCCATACCACATATCATGTATCAGAGATATCAGTTATATTTGTATTTGCAGGTTTTCTGACGGTAGTGTTTTCAGTTGGGCTCATTCTTATAAAGCATTTCACCCCTCCCTCTCTCTCAGACCTCATGCTTTAGGGGGAATCTGTTACACAACATTCTGTCACCGTCCCTGAAATCCCTCGTCCCGTAAATTGGAGGACTATTCCCGTGACCTGTGAACAGTAAAATGTCCTGAAAACACCTTCATGGCATTCTTCTGCATAAGGACAAACATTCTCCTGAAGAACATTTCCTCTGAAAAACCATAAAAATAGATGTTTTAGCACTGGCGCGACTAGCCAGTTCATCCCTCACGCCAATGGGGGAAATCCACACTAGAGGCGCGCAAACTGGTGCTCTGTCCCTATGTTTCACTCGTGCCAAGCTTATTAAGGGATGTTTTTTAAAAATAAATGGCGGAAGTTTGATTCTAACAAACTCCAGAATGAATCATCAAAATAAGTTGAGTGGTTTGGCTCCAGATCTTCATGTATAGGAAGTGGTTTTCCACCTCTCATGGAACCTTCCTAAGAGATAGGGCCTATCCCATGATTATAGGGATCCCAACTTCCCTTCCTCCATCTATAAAAGCTTGCCCTCTCTATTTGCTAGCTAGCTGAACTTGTAGGAAGGAAACTATAGCTGGGCAACTATTGAGAGCTGAGCCAAAGAGAACCCCGTAAGAGAGAGAGCTTCGTCCAGATTCCCAACAGGCTTTGTTGAGACACGCTCCGCTGCAAGCCCCACCAAAGGAATATCATAGCATCATAGCATTTGGTTGTAATCTCCCTTTTTTCATCTATAATATAAGGGACTTTGATTTTGGTTCCATTCTTGTGTTTACTCTTTTATGTAACACAACGAATGATATCTTCTCTGACTGATATATAGTTACATGCTTTAAGTATTACATTGTATGTCGCCGTTTCTCTGCGTGTGTACAAGTGTCCAGACACGACGAATGAAAGGATTGCGATTTTTCAGGCTAGAGACAAGGAGCACCGCTTCTTCATCGAAAACAGCATCGTGGGATTTGAGGTAGGCTACTTATCACAATTTTTGTCTTTCTTGTAACTAGGAACTGGCGTCATTGAGTGATTTGATTGTTGCTAGACCCAATCTAGGGCTAGTGGGATCACCTCTGTCTGCAGAGGGGATTTACCTCCTCAAAAATTAGGGCCTTATATTACTAGTGCAGTCCCTTATTATTGTTATTGTATCCCCCTTATTCTTATTTTTGTACCCTTGTAGTCCCCATATTGTTATTATTGTGCCCTTACATTATTATTGTTAGGTCGGCTAGGATTATATTGTGACCCCATGGACTCCTATATATAGAAAGGAGGTTTTGTCATTTTTTTCATCCAAGAATTGTTCATTTATGTAATGTAAAGGAGGTTTCCCCCTTGAAGTGGTTGATTTCTAAGGCATTGATCTCTCTTTTATTCTATTTTGGGAGTTGGTTTCATAACATGGTACCTGACAGGTCAACGAATATTTAGAGGGTATTGTCCAAAACTATCTCCATCAGCCTTTTACTACTTTATAATTTCACATTATACTTTTATATTCTCCTATTAGTGATATTGTTATACTCCTTATATTATGATTGTATTTTAGATAGGAAGCTGATGTATTTTGTAATCTCCATATATTATACAGACTCAAAAATTTTGTGATAGTCCCTAGGGGATTTTTTTGCTTTAGGAGGATGCATTTTATGGTTGTTTAGATTACAGTTCAGAGGATTGCCTTGTACGCTTGGGAGAAGCCCATTTTTGTTTTTTTTTTCTGTAACTATCAATTTTTTGATCAACAAGCGAAATGATTTTGCATGTGCATATATAACTTTTTATCTCCTTTATGATTTTTCTTCGGAATATATATATAGATATATATATATATATATATATATATATATATATATATATATATATATATATATATATATATATATATATATATCTGTGTGTGTGTGTGTGTGTGTGAAATGAAAAGAAAGTCATCTATAAAAAATGTGCTATAATTTAACCTACGTAATATTATAAAACTTATAACGTACATCATCCCATAATATATATAAAATATCATTCCTTCAATTTTTTTCCAAAAGAATCCCAAATGAAAGAATTAATAGAATATGTCTATGGTTTTGGGTAAAATGGTTCAAATTCATAAGAGAAAGTCTCCAAGATCAACTAGATAACTACGTAAATTACATATTTTTAACCAACACTCACTTAAAGCGAAAATGTGACACATAGTAAAGCAATGTCACAACCAAAAATTTCATACACCAATAGTTAATAGAGCGTAATCACCTCAAATGAAACATAAATTACACCAACTCACCATGCCCAAAGAAATTTTTGTATTGCATGAATCAACATTTACTAATCAAGTTGATGCAATTGCAATATGTTGAAACTGGTGCCAATTTTAATAAGTCCTATCACCATTCACACAGTGTCATGTTCAAAAATTTACAAGAAAATATAACAAGTATATGCAAGCCAGATTTCCGAACTTGCCACGTTGGATCATATGGTAGGTTTCTTTGGAAAATGTGTTGAAGATCTTATTGTCATGCTTTTGCGGGATGACCAATATCTTTGAGATATTTCTAATGGAGGTTCAAACAACTTTTATATGCCACTTGGATTAAGCACTTCCATGTCCTTCAATTATCAATGAATTCAAAACATGAATTATGCCATTTGGTTCTCTATTCACCTGAGTAAGTTCCCTTTCCTCTAAGATTTAAAAATCTATTGGTTGGTAAACGAAACTTATAATATTAAGTTTTTAGTGATTATGTAGGATATGAAAAATTCCAACGAGATGGGATATGATATGAAGTAGCTGGAAAACATGTTTTATCTGTAGATATTGTTATGATTTCTAAGTCAAAGAAGAAACAAATCCTGAACACCAAAGATAAAAGCACATAAATCATCATTGACATACTCAAGACGAAAGGAGACATCATGTATTGACATAATCATAAAATTTTATAGATTGAATTCTAAATTTAAAAAATAAAATATAATTTAACTACTTGTATTTGTTTTAGTAGGTTCAATGAAATTCCAAGCCTTGAGGCACCATACAAAGTTTGAAAAATATTTGGTTGCAGTGGCTTTGCTAGATAGCTTAGAGTGAAAAAATAAAGATAGTGAACATTTTTCTATGGGAGGAGGAAACAAATATAGTTAGCAAAAATACACAATTGTACTTTTGATTCAACAAAATCTTCGATTGGAATTGAAATCAAATCTTTCGAAAGTTTTCCGAACATGATTTGAAGAGGGGATTCAAATTTATTTTTGTTTGGGTGAAAAAATATTGGTAAAATTCTCATAGGGACAAGAGCTCTGCATCATTATAAAGGCATGATTGAAAATTTAAATGGGGGATTTGAATCCTGCAATAATAGGGGGATGGAATAGATGAAATATTAAATCGGTAATATTGAAATATTGTAAAAACATGATCTATATTTATGCAGGAATGCAATAAAATACAGAAATAGACATAAACACATAGATGTAGCAGAAATAATACTTCATTTCATTAATATCAAATAACTGAAATATGGGTTACAGACAGAATGGAAATAAACTATCTAGGGCGATGGTAGCTTATCTCTGAGAAGAGATGTGGTGGCTACATGCCTATGAACTATTTTATAATGAGGCTCAAAGGCCTATTTATTTTTTATAAACAATGAAAAACCCTAAACATCCAAAAACCTAACCGTAGGCGATGAAGTGCCAAAACTATGGGCCCCATTTGGGTAAATTGGTGTTTCAACTTCCCGGGGACGTAGATTTGGCATACGATCTTCGTTTGACGCACATCATAACTCGTTAGAAATATCTATCCAAGGAGTACAACTTTTGGTGCGAGCAACATCAATCCATGATCTCATGTTGCTCCTGATTTTCCCAAAAAATGTCGTTTAGGGCCTTAAAACGGCTCCAGAAGTTTAGGACCCAAAAAACTGCTAAAAATAGTAAGTTGTGCTGCAACTGAAAAACTGAAAGAACTGATGGTTGAATTTAAAATGGAATAGGTGGGTGGCCACCAATATCCACCTGGATCATTAGGGCCCCAAAACGGCTCCGGAAGTTCAAGACCCAAAAACTTGCTAAAAATAGTAAGATGTGTTGAAAGTGAAAAACTTAAAGAACCGATGGCGGGGGCCCAAATGAATAGATGGGTGGCCACAAATATCCACCTAGATCATTCCTCCCCCCTTAGGAAGTAATGGTCTCCATTGCGTTGAGATCCTCCATGAGACGAGGCAAATTTTTTTGAATTGGGTATTAGATTTGTCGAAGATGTCAAGGACCTGTAGGCAGACATGCTGGATGCGTTCAGTAAATTTGATTTCTTTATTAGCCTCAGACAGTACATGTGTGAATTTTTTCTATGTATTCGCATGAGGTATGGCAACATCAGGCGGTGATGCATCGATGGTTAGCTCAATGTAGTGCTTGTCCTGACAGCTTAGAGGAACCTCTATGAGTGAGAAGAAAATGGCTTCATATTCCTCCATGACTTTTTCCATCTATTGCAACAGTGTAGGGGAGCCCCGTTTTGAGGTTGTGGCCATAATATTCTTCATTCCCTGTGAGCGAGTTGCAAGGAAAATAAATTTCCTAGTTTGGGAAACAATCTTACTGCATTGTTTTGCAGTAGTCAAAGGGATGAAAAGAGGCGGTACCACCTCCGGTATCCTGTACAAGTTATTTCCCAAAGCAATAATAACAGAACGATGCCTAGGATCATACACATCATGTCGCCTCCAAAAGTATGGTTGGCCCAATAATACATTAGCTACATCAAGAGGAGCAACATCACACAATACCTCAACCATGAATGGCTTTATGTTGTACGAAAGGTGGCATTGTTGGTGGACACGCAGATCTCTCCCTGGGTGAAGACACCCAATGGTATATTGTTGTGGGTGTGCTATGGTCAGTAGCTCGAGGCACTTCATGAACTCTGTTGAAATGAGGTTCTTTTGGCTTTCGTTATCGACAAGAAATTGCAGTGGAGAACCCTTCACCCACATCTGCGAATGGAAGAGGCGCTCCCCCTCCTCTGGATCCTCGGGATCCTCCCTATGGAGCTTGGTAGTGGCAAAAATGGCACTGGGGTCCACATCAATTATCTACTTCCCTTTTAGATCTCCCTTGTTTGGTTCCGGCTCAAGATCATAACATGCATCTGATTCGGGTGCCTTCAGTTCGACCACCAACGATTGTTTGGCCCGACAATATGTTGTGCTATGAGTGGGGCTGTTATGGAATTCATACCACTTCCCCATTTCCTTATTTGGATTTGTGGTGGTGTTCTGATTCGCCCTAATTTGGCTCTGCCCCTTGTTCTGTGGTTCAGGGGTGCCTTTCTCTGTCTTTGGATTCGTGGATCCAAAGTCTCTCTTCTTCTTCTTCATTTTCTGCTCAATTTTGGTGGCATAGTGATATGCCATGCCAAACAAGGTAATGTAGAGAAACTCCATTTCCTTTTGAATGTGTTTATGCATACAAATACGGTACTTAAGCACCAAATGTCTCTTTGAATCTTTAATACCCAACTTTGTGCGTAGGCTATGGAATAAATTCATCATTTCGTGCACATCTTGATCCCTTTGCTGCCGCAATGTGGTCCATTGGATGTACTTTTCCTCATAGCTCCACACGGGGTAGTATTATTCCTTGATGCCGTCTCGGAAAAAATTCCAAGTGAGTGTGGTCGAGAACAGAGAGGGTTCCCCCTTTTCCTTTTTCTCACAGTAGGTTTCCCACCAGTCTTTGACATCGAAGGAAACTTTGAGAAGTGCAAAAATAATATTTTCTCGATCGGAGAAATCAGGGACCGAGAAATACTGTTCTAGAAAATTCAACCATCTATCTACGACATCTACATCTATCTAGCCTTCAAATATAGGAATGTAAAAGTTTACTTATACCTTGAAGGGAGTGGCGCCTCCAGAGTGGTTTCTGGATGCAGATGCGTTGTAGGTGGGCAGCCGTTGAAGGATCTGAGCAAAGTTATCCATCATCGCGTTCCTTTGTTTCTTGAGGGCTTCCTCGAGCAATATTTTGATAGGATCTCCTTCTCCCTCATATTTATTTTCTTCTGCCATGGGAGGTCATCGAGGTTTGTGAGACTGATCTTGCAAGAGTTCAACCAGGTCGAGCCCTAACTCCTTATACCCTGACCTCGTTGGGGACATGCAAAGAAAAACGAAGAAAGAGCAGACTAATTTGATACCACTGATCTGGATTTATGCAAGAATGCAATAAAATATAGAAATATACATAAACATAGAGGTGCAACGGAAATAATACTTCATTTCATTAATATCAAATAACTGAAATATGTTTACAGAAAAAATGGAAATAAACTAGCTAGGGAAATGGTAGCTTATCTCTGAGAAGAGATGTGGTGGCTACATGCCTCTGAACTGTGTTACAATGAGGCTCAAAGACCTATTTATTGTTGAGAACAATGAAAAACCCTAAACATCCTAAAACCTAACCATAGGAGATGAAGCGCCAAAACTATGGTCCCCGTTTGGGTAAATTTGTGTTTCAACTTCCCATGGACATAACTTTGGCATACGATCTTCGTTTGATGCACATCATACCTTGTTATAAATATTTGTCCGATGAGTACAAATTTTGGTGTGAGAAACATCAATCCATTGACCCATGTTAATCCCATTTTCGCCAAAACATGTCGTTTAGGGCTTCAAAACAACTTCGGAAGTTCAAGACCTGAAAAATGCTAAAAATAGTAAGTTGTGTTGCAACTGAAAAACTGAAAGAAATGATGGTGGCATTGAAAATGGAATAGGTGTGTGGAAACCAATATCGACATGGATCATTAGGGCCCCAAAACAGCTCTGGAAGTTCAGGACCCAAAAACCTGCTAAAAATAGTAAGATGTGCTGAAAGTGAAAAATTGAAAAAACCGATGGTGGGGCTCCAAATGGAATAGACGGGTGGCCACCAATATCCACCTGGATCAAACAAACTACTCTAAGTTTTTATATTTAATTTTTTTAATATAAAGGCACAGTCGTTTGCATTTTGATTATTTCATTGTTACATGTATTAGCTTCTCTGATCTCTTTGACTATGTTTCGAGAAAGCATAGAGGTTAATTTACTGATGCTTACTTGACCATGTTTCATGAAGCTGATATTTCAAATATTACTTAGTTTTTCCACTTCGTGTTTTCCTGAATTTGTAACCATATTATTTTTTGTGATTGTCATCAACAAGACTTACTTTGGTTTTATTATTATGTGCATTGAAATTTGTGGACAAAATTGTCACATATACGTTATTAACACATACTGAATTAGTACTCTGACTATTTTACTTTCTTAATCTTACATTTGCATCTTTTATTTTTATGTTTAGATGTCTTTAATTTATCTTCGTTGCTGAGATATATAGCTAATATTTTTTTCTTTTTTTCTTTTATGATTTTTAATATGAATTCATTAAAGTGATTTGAGATTTATTTGATAGATTGTTTATAATAGTCAATGAGTTAGTTGTAATCTTTCTCATTGTTTTTCAATTTATTTTCGCATTAAAAGTCAATTTTATTTGCAACTTATAATTATTATTTCTACTTAGAATTTTAATTATACTTTAAATTATTTATATTTTATCTCTCTACCCCAGTTCAATTTTCTTCTGGTGATTCTACAATTTGTATATTTGTATATAGTTGTTAGCTTTTAACTAGTTGTAAAAATTACCGTAGGATATTTAGAAGAGCTTTAATGATTTCCTTCTTGTAAGGGAAGGAAACACTTGGCTAACAGAGCCAATAAAACTATTAGGAACAACCACACAAAATGGATTGGGCTATTTAAAGAACCTTGGTCCATGTTGTCTCCTCTTGTTGACAAGTGGCCATTTATGACCATTAACAAAGTACAAATGTTTTAAAAATATGGATTCCTTATAAGTAGAAATGGAGAAGAAAAACATCAATCTTGATTCTACTTCATCTAACAATTTTGGCTCAAGGAAATGTACCTTCTGCCTTTGGTTTCTCCTTCAATGCAACATCTATTTCTTCTTATGATCAATGGCTTCTGGAGTGTCTTATCACATAGCCAAGAAAAATCCATTTTTCTATTGTAAATGATTGTAACACCAGAAAAATATTTATTGGTGATGAACAATATCTTAGTGTTGTAGGGTCTAGAAAAATTAAGGTATATTATGGTCATTTAAATGATGTTTTGTATGTTCCAAGTCTTCCTTGCAACCTTCTATCAATATATCTGATCATTCATTCAAGTGAAGTTAAAACAATGGAGTTTTCACCTCACCAAGTTGTAATGAAGGATTTAAAATATGTAAGCATGTCTTAGCCACTAGAATATTTGATGATATTATGAGGTTGTACAATTTTGAAAATTTTGTGTCATAATATTTTCCCTTAGTTTTTACTGCTCACATTGATGACTTCAGAAAAATTTGGGATGATTAGTCTGGTCATCTAAAATATCACTCATTGTAGTAACTATTTAATCAATATATGGTGACTTTGTGTTCTCAATAAACATCATCGATACAAATTTTACAAACATGCCTCTTGGAATGCTTTGGCATGTTTGTATCTTGTTCACACTGATATGTGTGGTTTGATTTATCCTCCTTCTTTCTCTGGGTACAATTACCTAAAAAATTTCATTAATGAATTCTCTAGACATGCTTGAGTTTGCTTCTTAAAACTTAAGATTGAAGTTTTGAAATGTTTTTGGCTTACAAAACCCTTTTAGAAAAAAAATTGGACATAAAATATAAAGGTTAAGAACATATAATTGAGGTGAATATGTTAGAAAAATATTCACAACTTCTTGCATTATATATGGCATTCAAATGTAATATACTATTGGATATACACCACAACAAAATGGTGTTGTTGAGAGAAATAATCACACTTTAAAGGAAATTACCAATTGTATGATCCAATATAAGGGATTAAGTCTCCATTATTAGGTGGAGGAAATCAATTGTGAAAATTGCATGGTAAATCAGAAGTTCCTACAAAATATTTAAATAATATAGCATCGAAATAAGCATGGAACAAAATTAAACCAAATTCAAGCCACTTCCATATATTGGGTAGTGTAGCATGGGCTCACATTGTGAGAAAAGGAAATACTTACAACCTTAAAGCAAGAAGAGTATTTTTGTTGGATGTTTTGAATACATATATTCTTCTTCAACCTAATTCCAAAGAAATGATTATGATAAGAGATGTTAAATTTTATGAACAACTCTTAGCATATGAGCCTAAATCAATGTTTGTGCCATCTTTAGCTTGTGAGCCATTTTCCGTGCTTGTGCCACCTTCTGTTCTTATTCTATTTTCTTCTTTAGATGATGGAATCTAGGATGAATATCCACTTATGGATGTTCATGTTTCTCTAGATGAATCCATTGAGCATGAACCTACACCAACACCACAACTTCTTTATTGATCTGTTCTACACAAGAATCAATCAGTGATATTGTCAGTGATCCTACAACTCAACACCATACACATTCATAGTTCTAGTAGGCCTAATATATTTTGGCTCAAATTTTAAAGGCATGATACCTAAACATTTGTAAAATATTTAGGACATGTAGATTGGGAAAAAATTATGAATGAATAATATGGTTCCTTAATGGTGAATGATACTTGGGAACTTATATCTCTTCCAAAAGGAGGGAGACTTGTCTAATGTAAATAGGTTTATAGAACTAAGTATGCTTTATATGGAAGTATTCAAAGACATAAGCCCATATTAGTTGCTAAAGGATTCTCTCAGGTTAAAGGAGTTGACTAAAATGCAACCCTTTCCAATGTCATTAAACCATCCATCTTGTTATAACCCTTTCTTCCTCACATGAATGGGAGGTCCATCAAATGGGTGTAAAATATGCCTTCTTGCATGGGGATCTACAAGAATAAATATACATGGAACAAATTCATGACTATGTTCAGAGTGACTCCATCCTTGTTTTCTACCTTAATAAATCTCTCTATGGTCTTAAAGAAGCTCCTTTAGCTTGGTACGCTAAAATTAATAGCTTTCTTCTTAATACCATCTTTTCTAGATGTCATTATTACCATAATGTTTACATCAAGAAAGTATAAATACAACTCATAATACTTTTTATTAATGTTGATCAACTTATCCTCATGAATAGTGATCCTTAACTTTTAACCTAGTTAAAATCAAGCCTTAATAAGAAGTTTGAAATGACACACTTGGGCTATCTGCATTATTTCCTTTCCCTCCAAGTATTGCAAACCAAGGAAGGAATTTATCTTTCCCAGTATAAATATGCACGTGACCTTATTCACTACTTTCATATGGAATATATTAAATCAAACTCTTCTCCCCTCCCCTCTAGATTCAAACTAGTTTCCACTTGCACTACAACCGAAGTTGATGCCACTTTGTACCATCACTTAGTTGGTAGCCTCTTATATTTGACTCATAATCATATTGATATTTTATTTTCTATTGGTATTGTTTTCTGTTATACACAAATACCACATGAAAACAATTGGAAAGAAACAAAAATTATACTTTGGTATATATAGGGTATAGATAAGTTTGAGATACACTATAGTTCATGAGGGACTCCTTTGTTGGTTGGTTCATTGATTTAGATTGGATTAATAACCCTAATGATTGAAAGTCTACTACAGTTTGGGCTTGTAAAAATTAATAGGTTATTTCTCTTTCTTCAACGATTAATGCAAGTTAAGAAGCCTTATGGCGTCATTAGATCCTTTTAGAGTTTGGATTCCAACAATAATATACAAGCACTCTATGATGAAACAATCAAAGTGTCGTCAAGATCACCAAAGCTCCAATTCAACGTTAATTCAACAAACACATTGAGATACAAATTCTCTTCATCAAAAAATTTATTCATGATCATTCTCTCGAAGTGTTTTTTTCCCAACAAAAGATCAATTTGTAGGAATTTTCACAAAGTTTCTTATAGAAGAAATTTCCAAACTTCGATATATGTTAGGAGTTTAGGAAGTTGTAATTAAGGGGGGTTAGGATCTAATTGCTTCCTTCTTTCTCCTATTGTGTCAAATTTATAAATCATGCTATCTTATCCCAAGTTGTTCTTAATGGGGGATGTTAGGATATTTAGACACCTAGTAGTTAGTTGAGATCAATTTGGTCTAATGTGTCTTTTGGTAAAAGTGTATTTCCTTGGTATACATTAGTTACATTGTAATTTGATGGTCATGATGTGTTCTATACATAGAGTGGTTTGACGACTCATATTCTCCTTGATACTAATGACTATTGATCCATGGATTAACTTCTGATTGATTAATGTCTGATTGGGACATGTGAATGGAGGGTGATTTGTTGATTAAGGATTATGAGAAACTCTCTTATGTATAAATTTCCTTTTGCATTAATAAAATTACCTCAAGTGGACACATTAGTTGTGTTGGAAATGGCTGTTATTGAAGTCAAAGCATGTGTGAATGAAACATGAAATTACATAGTCAAACAACATATTTTGAGACCTTTCTAAAGGCATATGATACTCCCTGTAATTCAATAGGAATGAGGATATATGGAATATTTTGTTAATATGACCCAACCAAAGCACTAATATGCCCCATTTGGATACCCTATTTTTGAAGGAATTTTTATTCTAATTACCTAACTCAAATTGTAGCATAGGATATATGGTTGGAAATCTTATCCCGATACATTTCCAATGATATATGGCACATCTTCAAAATCCTCACAGTTGAGGAAAAATGAATTTTTGAATATTCACTATACATTTTACCAGTTACACTAGTCAACCCAGCCATTGGACAAGTCATCCCTAATCTAACATCAAAATGCACTATAGATAGGTATTAGAAGGAGCATTTCTAACCACTTAACTCAAGTATTCGGTTCTATTTTTAAGAGACCAAAGGAGCGGGTCCAAAGTGTTGATTTTTCATAGGATTTTCTAAATTGATAATTACTTCTTATGATTTATTTAGTTTATTTTTATTGCATTCATTTCATCATAAATAATTTAGACAAAATATCTCAACAATTGAAACAAAATACTAGTAGAATTATAAAGAGACATCCAAACAAGAACACATTAATTTTACCCTGGGAAAACCTACTTGGGGGAAATACCAAACATCCATTTCCTTAGAGAAATTATTCAATTCAACCAGAGAAACATATAATTCTTCAAGTAAAAAAATAGGTCAAACTAACCATGAACAAACCTAGGTCAAACTTGGTCAAGAAGAATAAGTAGCCTCATAAACTCAGTCTGTTGTGCCTCAACGATTAGGTCTTCTGCCCAAGAAATATATATGCTCAAAATTCAACCTTCTCCTTGATTAGAAATTTATGACTTATACAACAATTAGGCTCTCCTTTAGAGTCTCAAATATTTTACCTGTTTCAAAGATTAGTTCTTTCCATAACTCGACTTGCTCCCTTATTTCAATCTTCCTCTATCTCCCTTCCTTCACTTGAACAAAAGTAATCCGAACATAATATATATTGTTTTTTAATAGAAGTGATAGAATTTCACTTTCACATAGGAGGTAAAAACCTATATATACATTCTTCTAGGAGGTCAAATGGGTGCCCCTCTAGGACTGGGCGACTTGGACACTTGGAGGTCGACTTGATATATTTTGTAGAAAAAAAATATAAATTTCAAAATTCAAGATTTTTTTTTTTTACATTGACATGAAGAAAAAGTATTAAATTAATTATTACATGTATTTTAAAGGATAAAGTATAAATTATTAATACTGACCATAGCTACAAAATCCAATAAAAATTTCATACCTCATGAACCAAGAAGAATTGAAGTGAAGTCGAGTTGAAGAAAAAATATATGGAAGGATTTTGACACATATTTTGAAGGGTTTTTGGAATTATTCTTGGGAAGGAATTTTGGTTTTTTCAAGGTCTATTTTTATGGTAAGTACAGGTGTATTTGGAGGCCAAGCAGGATGATTTCTAGTGAGGAGAAGTTTGAGTTTCATGCTTGTCTTGAGGGCCAAACTCTATCCCTATAGAGGCCGAGTTTCAAGGATGAGTAATATTGTTTGAAGGCTGAGTTTTAGGGGACGATTTTTGTTTTTTGAAGGTTGAGTTTCAGGTTTGAATTTTTCAATTTGAAGATATGGTTCAGGCATGGTTTGAAGGAAAAAATTGGGCCTCATTTAAAGTCTAGTTCTTCGTGTATTAAAGGCTGAGTTCATGTTGGAGCCTGCAACTATTGTAAGTTGGTGCTTATTAAGGATTGTTATCCTAATATTATTGATAGGTTGGAGCCTGCAAATTTTTTAAGTTGGTGGTTACAAAGGATTAGTGTCCCTACAAGGGCTTGTAATAAATTAAAGATTTTTTTCAAGAATTTCTTCAAATTTTGATTTTCACTTTAATCTCTATGTTCATACATTCTGGATGATTGATTATGTTATGTGAATTTAGTTTCAATATTAACTAAGTGAAAAATTTTCAAAAGTAATGTAATACTGATTCACCCCCCCCTCCCCCCCACTCAGTATTACCAACAATTAGTATCAGAGAAATATACTTCAAGAACAATTTAACAACTGAAATAAGATTTCACAGGGGGCCATGAACAAACAAGAAGCATAAAAAAAATTCCTTTATTTCATGGAATAAATTTTGTCTTTTGGAATATAAGAATGAGAACACAATTGATGTCTCTTCGTGCTGAAGTTTGGAAGCCTGTTATAGATGGATATAAGGTCCCATCCTCTCCTTGAACTCATCAAGATGGGAGAAAGGCTTATTTCTCCAATGAAAAATCTATGAACTCCATTTTAAGTGGCTTGCCAGATTCAAATTTTGTTAAAATTATGCAGTGTGAATCAACTAAAGAGATGTGGGACAAGCTTGTAAGAAACTATGAAGGAGATGACAAATTAAAGAAGGCAAAGCTTTCTAATTTCCAAAGACAATTTGAATGCTTGAAAATGAATGTTGAAGAAGACGTTTTTTCTTATTTTATTTGAGTAGATGAAGTGGATAATTCTCTAAAATGATCTGGTGAAGAAGTTAAAGAAACACTGGTTGTTCAAGAAATCTTGAGTACTCTTTCCATGTGCTTTGATGCTAAGCTCTATTCCATAGAATGAGTAAGAGATTTGGAGAACCTAAAAATGGTGTTAGGTCCCTATAATACTAGTGTAGCCCCTTATCGTTATATTTAGTGTAGCCCCATTATTGTTATTGTTGTTCCCATGTAGTCCCCATATTTTTATTATTGTGCCCCATAGGTGTAGCCACATTATTGTTATTTTTGTGCCCATGTGGTCCCCATATCGTTATATTGTGACCCCTTAGACTCCTATATATAGAGGTTAGGTTTTTTCATTTGTATCATCTCAGAATTTTTCATTTATGTAATTTAAAGGAGATTCCCCCCTCGAAGGGGTTGATTTCTAAGTTTTTGATATATCTTTTCTTATATTTTGTGAGTTCGTTTCATAACATTTGGTATCAAAGCTTGGGATTCTAGGGTTCCCTTCTTCAAACATGCCATCTTGAAATTTTTACTAT
This sequence comes from Pinus albicaulis, assembly GCA_034641835.2. Taxonomy (NCBI): domain Eukaryota; kingdom Viridiplantae; phylum Streptophyta; class Pinopsida; order Pinales; family Pinaceae; genus Pinus; species Pinus albicaulis. Next base: position 729,179,588 of record CM076584.1, on the reverse strand, counting down.
AAATTTTTTCTATGAGGATTCAGAAGCTAAAAAATTTACCATGTGGAGAAAAAATCTTGATGAAATTCGTGTAAAAATTGTAAACCTTGGTTCACAATATTTTCTGAGATATGATATGTGGAAGTTAGGGTTTTTGTAAGCTCCATAATTTCTTCTCAAACATGTGATCGAGGGAAAATCATCATAACATTTTTTTCAGGCATCAGATTTGAATTATCTAAAAAGTGGATGAAAGTGCATGGACTGTAGTTTCTTGTGTATCGATTTCAGATCTGAAGGTTGAAACATTGACATGCGTCACTCCGTACAAGTTTTCTCTACTGAACTAGTCCATAATTAGGGCATTGTGGGAGAATAGGCATAACTTTGACTTGAAGAATCCAAATTAGGTCTGACCTATGGAATTGGAAATAAGACACAGATGGATAATACAGGACTAAAGTTCAAATATTGGGGATCCAAAATCACTGAGATACGTCAGGTTCAATATTGGGCTCCTCAAAAGCAAAAAAAAGTGTTTTTTTTTAATTGCATAACTTTGTTTTAAAAGTCTGTTTGAAGTGATTCCAAGGGAATATTGAAGCATTGATATAAGTATTGGATTCTATAATTCCTCCAAAAAATAATTCTACACTCATTAGGCCCTCAGAATCTCTACTATGATGCATGAAGAGGAAGAAGTGCAACATGATATATCAAAATTATGAGACCAAGTGCAATAAATTTCGCTCTTGCAAAAAATAAGGAAAAATGAAATGGAAGCTAAGATGGATGGTTTCAAGAAAGACATGTAAGATAAGATGGATGGTTTGAAGGATGATATGAAAGCTAATATGGATGGTATAGAAGGAAAAATGAAAGGATACATGGAAGATTTGAAGAATGGTTTAAAAGCAGATATGACAAAGTTGCTACAAGAAATGCTTCTTAATGGCGAAAAGGTATTAGATGAAACTCATGATAAGAACAATTTTTTTTTTAATAATGATTCCATAACATCTAGTGTTGAATTGAAGACCCGCCATATTCCAATAACAGATATGAGGAATTTTGATGCAAGGATCCAATAACATGGATACTACAAATAGAACAATACTTTTATATCCATAATATGAAACACACACAAAAGGTACACATTGCAACTTTATATTTAGAAAAAAATAAGTTTGTATGGTATCGATGGATTTGTTATCCTAAACCACTTGTCACTTGGTCAATTTTTACAAAGGAAATGATAGCACATTATGAGGATACAAAGAGCAACACCTTCTTTAGCCAATTGATAAATCTCAAACAAAAGGGTTCAATGACAGAGCACATTGAGGACTTCCCAAAATTGAATATAAGGGTAAATGATATTCCATGGGAACATAAGATTGATGTATCCATATGGAATTTAAAGGATAACATCCAACATGAGGTTTTCCTTTGGGAACCTGATACATTGGCAAAGGCATTCATGTTAGAAGGAAAAATTGAAGGCAAAATTATGGAGACAAGGAAGCCTATCACTCACAACTATAAATATGGAAGTGTTGCTTCTCCTATTGTTACACATCATTTTTTCACCATGAAATTTGACCATTAATATGGATCTATCACCATCCATACTCATGCTTCCTTAGAAGTCAAAACACTTATATTCCTTGACCAAATCTTGGGAACAAGGAAACATTTCTTAAAAACTCTTAAAGGTTTCTTGCGCGCTTTTTGGGGTCACTTCCTGCGCATGCGTTGATATTCCTAACCTTACCTGCGAACATCTACGCTATGTTTTCCCATAAAACTTGCGCACCCCACTTAAAATAAATTAAAAGATAAAAGTAACTTCTAAAAGCATAGTTGAGCTCATATTCTTCCAACTAAAAGCTTATTGAGTCACGTGAGTTCGAGCTATATCCCTCCAATCATGGAACTTATCCCCTTGGATCAAGGAACCCTAATCCATTCATTAGAGGATATCATCCCTCTATTGATGGATCTAAAACCTCCTCAATTTCTCCTATAAATTGAGTTGAAGCTTCAGGGGTAGATGGTACTTGGTACTTTGTAGATTTTACATTGTACATATGGTACATAGGGATTCATAAGAGTTCACTGGAGATAAACCTATGTTAGTCATTCTAGAGATGAAATCTTGTCAAACCAACGAGCATGATTGTGAAGGCATATGGGAGAAATATGTATGAAATCAAGGCTCAGGTTGTAATATTTATCTTTATATTCTCGATAATACATATGGGTACTTTTTCTCTTTGTGTTCTTTTAGATTCATGAAAATAATGAAAATCCTTAATCTCCTTGATCATTAAGTTAAACTGGTGTTTGGATTATTATATATTATGGGTGATTTTGATTCTTTGTATGTTTTTTATTGCAGGTTCTTCTCAGCATTGAAGGACTTATTCTGGACAAAAGGAAAGGTCTACATCAAACATCTTGTTGAAAGGTAGGAACATTGCCTTCTCTTTTCTAAATTTTGATAATCTGAATGTTAATAGTTTAGGGAAAGATATATTCAGATGGTTGTTTGTTTCTAGTTATCTGTTGGGATACTAGGGAGATCGCTCTTATCTGCAAGAGGGATTTATCTAGGAAAAAAATGGGCAACTCCGCTGGGGAACAAGCTTAGTTTTATCTTGATTATTTTGGTTTAGCTCTCTTATTTTTCTATTTTGGCTATGTTTGAGTTTTGTTGGGTTTATGAATTTTTAGATCCTCTAAATTAGAATGCCTTGTGTTTATTTCTTTAAAATTTTCTCTACCTAGCACAGTTTTCTATGATAACAAAGTGCAAACATGTGCAAGTTTTCAGTTTAATACAGTGTGCATGTGCACTGGTTTTCACTGACAACCAACGCACCACCCTGAGATTTTTTGAAAAAATAAATATTTTCTCTCTCAAAGTCTGATGAAAAACTTCTAGAGGTTCAATCTGACTTATACCAACTCTTAGAGTATGTTTGTGAACTATTCTTAATTACCTTAGAGTATTTTTTATAGATCATCCTTTTTGAAATTTTGGGTAGGGTTTTCCCTGGTTTGATGAATTGCTATGTTTGGGAAAATAGATTCACTGCCTAGATCACTATTTTTCTGTCATTTCCCTCTAGAGCTACTAGGTGCCTTGTTAGTCCGGCTTGTTTGAGTGATTTCTTCTTTATCATTTGCAAAAGGATAACTTCTAGATAAGTGAAGTGTGATTTGTCTCAAAAAGTAGTCTTTTATGAAATTGTTTTTGCTTGTTAAAGTGAAAAGACGATTTATTTTTCTTTCAACTGAAAGAAATCATGAAAGTACACTCATAGTTATCATTAGTTAGATTATTAGTTAAGAGATTTCATTTTTTGATTTTTTTTTTACATTTTTTAGGGTTTTTCTAGTTGTTTTTTATTTGAGGAATTGAAGATTGTTTGCTCATAAAATTTTATATTTTGGCTTTGAATCAACAAATATTTCCATTACAAAGTGATATTGGTTATGCTTCAAAATAAAATTGATTTCTTGATGAAAAATAATTGTTATGGGATGTTTTAAGAAATTTGTACTTCTTTGATTTCAAAAAATCCATTTCTCTTAAATAGGAATTCATCGAAAAAAGAATTTCATATTCATTGTTGATGCATTTAGAGTAATTTTTTGAATCGGTCACAACATTATTGAGTATCATCTCCATACCCCTCTGCGTAAACAACATCCAAATTAATACAACACTTAATAAAATTGATCTAGATATTTGTACATTTTCTAGGGCTCATTCCACCAATCTATCTCAGGACTAGTGCTTTGGAATACGGAGTAATTAAATTTCCAAAAAGATAAAACAAACAAGTAGTATCTTGTGGTAGGGAAAAAACCAATTATTGCAATATTTCTCTAGGAATCTCTTTTTAAAATATTCAAGCATGAGGTCATGTTGGACCCAGTGGAGTAATCATACCTACTTCATTGGTAAAGATAGAATATGTGCACATATTAAAAACGGTAAACCTCAGATTAACCATTTTCGAGGAGCCTGGGATCACTTGCTAATAAACCTTGTATTTACCATGTCGAGGAGCTTTCAAGGGGTTTTAGCTTTGATACTCTTCCCTTGCGTGTATATTGGGCCACAGACTGTTCCCCCAGGTTCAATTATCTTAGTTGGTAAACTTAGTGGCTATAATCTTTAGGATTTTTCCCAAGGTGATGGTGGAGGGAAGGTTCCACTGTACTTGGAGCAAGCATTGACTAGACTCACTTAGAATTTTTGGAGGGTAGTCTTCACTTCGAGATGGCATAGTGGAGTTACTTGCACTATACTGTTTCATTAAGCAGGTTGTCAGGGTAACTAATTCCATCCGCTATATTTTCACATTGATCTCTACGATGTTGGATTTCATCACCAACTAGTGATTTCTCTGTGAAAACGAATTATTTGTGTGTGGATTGACTCCTAGATTTGATGGCATGTGTTCATTTGTTTGTTTTAATTTATAGAGACCTTAGGTGTGAATTGTAAATTGTGAATATTTTTAAATTGTTATTAAAATTCACTGAAGTTGAATCTAATGGAAAAAGTTCCAAAATTCACCAACCAAGGAACCCATATTAATGAGAATCCTAGTCCTTTTCCTTGATTTGGAAATTTTTTTCCTCCTCACATGGCTACATTTTCATTACTTGGATTTACCATAGGCTTACCGGCATGGTTATTTTCAACTTCGTTGGCCTCCAATACTCAAAATATTCCACCTGAATTAAATTCTTCACCTCAAACGAGTTCACCATCTCAACATCACCAACCTCATGTTGACCCTTTACCTTCTTTTCCCAACATTTATTCCTCCCTTTCTTGTTCTTCACTTGGAAAAAGCCTTGATTCTAGTAACCAGGTAGCTAAGAAGAAGAAGAAAAGGAAGAAGAAGAACAAGCAAGATAAGAAAGAAGTCAACCAACCAACCATGGCTGTAAGTGTTGGAAATGTTGAGGAAACCTCCAACATGCATCGTAAGCCCAAATACCATTGCAATATTTGTAAGGGTGACTAATTCCTTATCAATTATCTTGGTATTCCTAAGGTCTTGGAAGTATGATCAGAAAAATCCTATCAACTTAATGTTGATCCATCAACCAATGATTTTCAGGTTCCTAGGAAAAAGGGTCAAGTTAGGTTTCCTTGTAGGTTATGCAAAGGGAGTCATAATAGTCACCTTTTCCCTCATATGGATGAAGCCTCAAAAATTTTGGAAAAACTTATTGTTCCACAGCAAAAACTTCCAACCAGTTACCGTAAACTTTCTCCCAACCTACCGTCATTTGACAAAGTGATTGATCTAATTCCAAGTATAGTAAATCCTACTCTTCCATTGGAGAGTGAAACACATATCACTCAGGTTGATGAACCATTAGTTGATAAATTGTTCTAATCGATTTCATCCTCGGTTGATCCCACTCTTGGTAGAAAGTGAAATTCATACTACTCAGGTTCTTCTTGTTACATCAAATTCTTCTACACGAGGGGGAATTTCACCTGTTTCTACAACCCCCCCCCCCCAAAAAAAAAGTACTGAGATATTTTCCTTTGATTGGAGTAGATTGATAAAACCATGTATTACTTATTCCATCCCTTTCCAACTCATTATGAAGGCTTATGGTAGAAATGTGTGTCGCACAAATGTAGATGAAGGTTCTTCTGTTAGTATTTTATCCTCAACTGCTTAGCAAGCTTTGCGTTACCCTCAGCTTGTGTCTATTACACAGAATCTATCAGCTTTTAAAAAAACCATTAGTGAAAATTTAGGGGTCCTTCCTAAGTTTCCTATTACCTTGGAAGGTAAAAATATATTTATTGATCTTATGGTAGTAAAAGGCCAATTGGATTTAAATTTACTCCTTGGGTGAGACTATGTCTATGCCATGAATGATGTCGCATCGACACTCTTTCGCGTGATGTCTTTCCCTCACTATGGAAACTTTGTGATTGTTGACCAAATTTCATTCATTAGTCATGATTCATCTACCAACCATATGAAATCCCTAAATGTTCCTTATCTGGAAGTGGTATCCACCCTGCCATGGGTTAATTATGTGGAAAACAGTCCCATTTTTTTAGTTACCAATGTAAGCACGCCTCTCATTATTTGATCGATTTATTTTGACTTGGATCTGGTAATTGACATGGTAAACCTTATGGGGGTATTTTAACGAGATGTTCTTATCCCTATTGAGTACCTTGACATGCGTTCCTTCCATAGAACTGTTCTTCCATCTAATGAAGACCTCTTGGAAGACATGATCGAGTTGTGTCCCTTGACATGTGTTTCTTCCAGTTGGAGGCCATGATCAAGATCCATGAGGAAATTTCTTTTCCTATGTCAACCTCGTTAAAAAAAGAAACAGATCCTTATGAGGATAGTTCATTTTATTGTGTCAACCTCGTTAAAAAATGAATTAGTTCATCATGAGCATAGTTCATTTCCTTGTGTCAAGATCGTTAAAAAATGAAACAAGGTTCTATGAGCACAGTTCCTTTTCTTGTGTCAAGCTCCTTAAAAAATGAAATAAGATTCCATGAGGATAGTTCTTTTACTATGTCAACCTCGTTAAAAAATGAATCAGGTTCTTATGAGCACAGTTCCTTTTTTTATGTCAAGCTCGTTAAAAAATGAAACATGTTTCCATGAGGATAGTTATTTTACTATGTCAACCTCGTTAAAAAAATGAAACAAATCCTTCCCTAATTAAGTTGAGTCTTTTATATGATCTTGTAGATGGATCTTCATTCCATCCACCTATTAGTAACTAGTAGTCTACATAGGTGAATTACATGAAGCTTAGGGGGTATGTGCCCTTTTAGGTAATGCTTGGGGGGCATTGAAACTTATCTCAAGCACAATTTTCTTTGTTTCAATATTGTGTAAAAATGAAACCACTCTCAAACACAATTTTTCCTATGTTTCAAGATTGTATAAAAATGAAACCTATTTCGAGTCCATTTTTGTTATTATTTTCAAGACTTGTTAAATTCATGATAATATCGAGATTATTTTTCTATATTTCATGCTCATAAAACACATGAAAATGTTGATTTCTCTCTGTATTTTCCTGCTCGTTGATTAAATTAAAAGTCAGTTATATGAGTACATTTTTATTACTTTTTTGGACTCGTTAAAACCTACGAAAAAATGAAACCATGGAGTTCTATTTTAAGCCCTTTTCAGACTCTCTAAACATGAAAATATTTCCAAGCACTTGACTATTCGAACTCGTTAGAATAAATGAACAATTGTTTACTCAGTACAAGTTTACCCCTTTTCTAGACTGAACTAGAATAATTACGAAAAAGGTATACGTTGACTGAGCATGGTCAATAGAGTTCTCTCCTACATTATTTTATCCTTTTCTGGGCTTGAGAGACTAAATTTACAAAAAAGAACACTATGGAGTTTACTTATGTTTTTCTTTTGACTCCCTAAAATTGAAAAATTAATCCTATGTTGGACTCGTTAAAATTAAACAGTATAGGACCCGTCGATCACAACGGGACCGAACCATTCCTTCCTAGGGTTCATTAAAATTACTAAGATGGACTCATCCGAAGGATGAGCTTACACAACACGCAAATTTTATCCTCCTCAAGTTTGACAAAAATAAAGACGTACTTGATAGTAATGGTGGGGGGGGGGGAATTGAGAAAAATAATTCATATTTTATACTTGTTTTAGAAGCAACATTTCACTCTTGAACACGAAACTTTCTCACACTCATGTATGGGTTGGGTAATCCTTTTGTCTTATAGTTAATCAAACCTCATTGAAATTATTCAGCTGGTTTTGGGTATTATCTTTAAGTCAAATGCTATAAAGTCATTTACAGTGTCGTTATGTGTTCAAGAAAAAGTTCAACTTCAATTCATTTTTTCATTGCAAATATTTGTCTCCATTTGTGTTGACCATCCCTGAAATAACCTTGCAATTTTTTTTTTCAAAAATTCACATAATGGTTTCGTGTCATAGGTCCTCCTGTGACGGATCACTTCATATCGACTTTAGCTCATTATCTAGGAGGTTGATCTAGAAATCCTATCAGCACCTTGAAATCTTCATGCCTCAATGGCAGGTTTCACCCCCTTCTTATCACTGACCTCAGCTCGTCGAATGTTTGCATGATGCAATCGTGTCAGGTTCTCCACAAGCGGTCTGGCTCAACCAACCAGCAACCTATGCCTATGCAACCTGCTAATGGTCACTTGACGGAGCCATCAGGTTCTTCTCTTCAAGAACCTTCTCCCTCTGCTCGTCTCTCTTCCACCCCTTTTCAACTAGGAACGATTCCTCGTAGCCTTACCCATTTGGGAGCCATTTTTATAGGCCATTACCCTTCTGGTCAAATACTGTTTATAGCTCCCCTCTCTGGAGTCATTTTGGTGCCTGTTATGGCTACGTTGAGCCTTCCCAATTTGACCCTGGGGATCCAAGTCTGGTACATTGATTCTCCAGCCAACACTCCGTCTAGTCAGCTCAAAACTTATACCGCTTTGACCCCAGTCCAACTGGTGGCTACGACCTCTCCCTTTGCATCTGTGCCTCAACAACCTCAATAGGAATCTACTCCCATTATGAAAGCATCTAGTGAGCGAGTCAAAGCCAAAAATAAGGAACCTAAGGAAAATCCCACCCAAAAAACTCTTGATCCTCCTAAGCCTCCAAAGAAGTCACCTCCATGCGCTTTGTGTGATGTTTTTGGCCATGCCACGCATAATTTTCCTGAGCTTCCTTGTCTCAAACCTATGGTCAATGAGACATTTCCTAAATCTGATATCCCAGAGGTCCATGTTACCTTACCCGATTAAACTAAGAAACTCAAATATTTGCGCACGAATCACCCTTGTGCTTTGTGTGATATTTAAGGCCACTATTCTCCCCTTTGTCCCTGTCTCAAAAATATTCGTGACACCCTTGAGGCTGTTTTCCGAATCGAGGCTGATTTAGTGGATCCTGTACTCCTCTACTCACGAGTTTTTCTTCAGCAGAACCGGAGGACATTTCTACACCCATTGTGATACCTCCCCCCAATGTTGAGATGACAGAACCTTCAGACACTATCCTCTATTTTTCATCATCCATGAGATCCATGGTGGAAGACCCCTCCGGGGCACCCCCTTCTGTTTCGACTGAACCTCCTTTGGCGATCACTTTGGGCTCAACATCGGTAGATTTTTTATCTATTAGCTCTTCGTCTATCCTCCGTAGTGATGTGTATGTGAACCATATTTCTCGTGATGATGCATCAAGTATCCCTGCTGCATCATATGGTATTTCTTATGCCAGTCCCCCCATATTTCATTATGATGAAGACATTATGGAAGCGATGAACACCCCTGACTTTCCTTGGGATGATATGAACCACTGTGCATACTTATTTCCACATTAGTCCCATGAAAAGTATGTTGTGGATTCTAAAGACTTCATCTTTGATGAGGTCAAATGGTTAAGAATTCCCATTCCTGCACCTGATTCTTTCGAAGAAGGAAATATGGCCAATATCTCTCCTACCATTAAAATTAACATTTCTAATAAACCAGGGGTAGAAGAAAATATTACCTTAGGGGCACATTTCATCCTGGAAGAAATTGAGGCTTACACTAATATATTCTAATAATTATGTGATGTTTTCGCCTGGTCCTATTCAGAGATTCCTGAGCTTGATCCCGCCTTTGTCAAACACCATATCGATACATGGCCTGATGCCAATTCTGTTCGTCAAAAGTTGATACCCATTAATCCTTCCAGATGAGAGGCTATCAAATCCAAAATCAATAAGCTCAAGCAAGATGGTTTTATCTATCCCCTTGAATACACCACTTGGGTTTCTAACCTGGTTCCCATTCTCAAGAAACAAGGCACCATCTGTGTCTGTACTGACTTTCGCAACTTGAAAAAATATTGTCCCAAAGACAACTTCCCCACACCATTCATTGACCAGATCATAGATGAGTGTGTGAGGTATGATGTTCTATCATTAAAGGATGGTTTCTCCAGGTACAACTAGATCGTTATCTGTCATGTTGATCAGTTAAAAACTGCATTCATTAGTCCGTGGGGAACTTTTTCTTATAGGGTCATGTCGTTCAGCCTAAAGAATGTCGGAGCCACCTTCCAGCGGGCCCTGTCATATTGTTTCCATGATTTGGATCATATTATCCTTTCCTCCTTGACAACCTTACTATTCATTCTAGACGTCAAGCGCAACACCTCCATGATTTGCACACCATATTTATCTGATGTCGCAAGTATAATATCTGTCTCAACCCATTGAAGTGTGTATTTTGCATTTCTGTTGGCCGTATTTTGGGCTTCATTATGTCCAAATATGGTATAACGCTTGATCCCCTCAAATTTCAAGACATCCTTGAGCTTCCTATTCCTCTTACCTTACGCCAGTTACAAAGCCTCTAAGGCAAACCTAACTTCCTTCGTCAGTTCATTCCTGATTATGCCACCTTCGCGAATGGGTTTCTAAGACTCCTTTGATATAACATTCCATTTATTTGGGATGACTATGCTCAACAATATTTTGATGCCCTGAAGCATGCTCTCACTTCCACTCCCTTGATTAGTCCTCCTAACTTTGAGAGGGATTTCATCATGTACATCTCAGCATCCACCCATTCGGTCGTTGGGGTCCTTATCTAGGAAGATGACACCAAAAAAGAACATGTTATCTATTATGTCAGTAAGAACCTTGTGGGTCCCCTTGTGTCCTACTCTCATGAATATAATTTGGCGTTGATCGTTGTGTTCTCAGTCCAAAAACTTTGTCATTATATCCTTATGCGTTCCATCAAGGTCGTGAACAATTCCAACCCTATGGATTTCCTATTGAGTAGACAACTCATCAATGGGAGGTATGCCCATTGGATCGTTATCCTCTAGGAGTTCAATATCGAATTCGTCACACCCAAGAATAAGAAAGTTTTAGCCCTTAATGAACTCATTTATGAAATTCCTACTCGTACGCAAGATCTGCTGGTTAATGATGATTTAACCGATGAGAAATTGTTTGCCATTACTTCGAAGGAACCTTGGTATGCCGAAATCCTAACCTACCTGTGAACCCAAAATTTTGCTTCCCATATTGATCATGATGCTCGACGATGTATATGAAACCAAGCCCCCCGCTATCTTCTCATTGGTAACAATATTTATCGTCGCAATGTTGATTATGTCCTCCGTCGTTGTCTCACACACGCTGAATTTGAGAAAGTCCTTAATGCTTGCCATAGCGGCACTTGTGGTGGCCACCTCTCCGGTTCGGCTACTACCCAGAAATTCATGCACGCTGAGTATTTTTGGCTTTCTCTCTTTAGTGATTGCATTGAAGTAGTCAAACATTGTTCCAATTTCCAACTATTTTCCCCAAAGAAGCGAGCTCCTCCTGCTCCCATCCATCCTGTCATATCAGTCATTCCCTTCTGCAAGTGGGAAATTGACTTTATGGAGTGTTGGCCTCCATCTAATGATAACCAAAAATATATCATCATGGCGGTTGACTACTTCACCAAATGGGTTGAGGCCATGCCAACGTTCAATAACACGACAACTATCGCAACTCTCTTTTTCTTTAACCATGTTATCGCTCGATTCGGGGTTTCGAAACAATTGGTTTCTGACCATGGCCGAAATTTTGAAGATGAGATATGGTGTGAGCTATCCTCTTTGTTGGGCTTTGAGCACCAATATTCATCATCCTATTACCCCCAAGGTAATTTTCAAGTTGAAGCGCTCAATAAAATCCTTAAAACTATGCTTGAACGAATGGTGAACAAGCACAAAACCAACTGGCACCTTATGCTCTTCCCTGCTTTGTGAGCCTATAGAACTTCTGTTAAAATTTCCATTGGGTTTACTCCTTTCCAACTTGTTTTTGGCGAGGAGGCAGTCTTACCGATCGAGTGTGAAATCCCCTCCCTTCACCTAGCCGTCAAATTTCTCCCTGACACCCAACCTTTATAACAAAGACTTATAATGCTTTAGCATGCTTATGAATACCGTCGTGTTGCACTCCAAACCATTGAAGTGGCTAAGAAGCACACCAAAGCTCAATATGACCGAAAATTCCACCCTGGTACCTTTCACGAAGGCGATCTTATTCTAGTGTATGACTAGGCTCATGATGTCCTTGGTCATGGGAAGTTCGTCTCATTATGGTTAGGGCCTTACATCATTAGTAAGGACATGGGAAAGGGGGCATACATTTTAGAGGATTTCGAAGGCCAACTCCTTCCTAATCCTCAAAATGCACTCTAACTTAATATATTTTACCCATAACATCTCCCATCGAGATGTGTGTTTATTTCTGTCATGCATTTAGGTAGCTTTCATTGTTCATCATCTCATTTGTTGTCTTGTGGCACCTTTCATATGGATCCACCATCCACACCATATAGTGACTATGCCGACGGTGCAAATCACTTCTCTCGGAATCTAGCCTCGGTAACCTGGGCCATTTTTACCCCCATGCATTCGTTAGTCCTCTCCAACGGTGTCTGCATTGGATCTGCCACCAATAATTAGGTCGAATATGATGTAGTGATAGGTCTGTTAGTCGATGCCCTTGATCATCGAATCCTTCATCTTCATGTTCATTTAGATTCCTTGCTGCTTTGCATGCAATTGAATGGTGTGCGTCGTGTGAATAACCATGTCTTGTTTAGAAGATATTTACGAGTGAAGTTCTTAGTGCGTGAATTTGAAACCATTACATTTAGTCATGTACCTAGAGCCTAAAACACTATGTAGATAGAAATGTAAACAATATTCTAGATTGGCACTTATCACATGCATTTAACACAAGACAATAATCATAAAAAAAATGGTGAGCCATATACTTGTCATATATAAAAAGATGCAAATCCATAATATGTGTCCACAAAATCATAAATGTTTTGGATTCCTCTACTCTAATACATCTGACATGCCCATAGCATGTTACAAAAATAAAAACTGGGGGTACCACACACCCCTACATCTAATCACTATCTGGAGGGGCCATTTTTACCCCTAGTGCCTAGGACATCTTAATTAGAAAAGAGCATATAGTCCAACTTGTAAAGGTTGTCAAGAAAGGGGCTCTCATGCTATCATATATCAAACAATAAGTTTTGGTTAAAATGGAACCAAGACTCACAAATTTCAGCACAACAAAAGTAATATTGTAATGACAGAGTGTGAACTTTGGTATAAAATGTATCTGACAATTTTAAGATAGCTTTCTGTAAAGGGGGCTGGATTCTAAAATGGTTCACAGAGGTAAATAATCAGATGGCAATAACCGTGTAAGAAAATGGGAAGGATACTAACTGTAACAGAAAATAAATATAGAAATGAATATCAATATGCACTGGGCTTATGTAGTGACAAGAATCCATACATGAAAATAACTTTTAAAGATAACATTTCATCACTGCTAATACTAGAAGAATTATGGTAGAAGTGAAAGGTGAAACAACATATCATGCCTGAGCCATATTTAAAGCGCTAGACAAGCTTTAGCATGAGTATCGACAATGATAAATTCATACCAAGACATGTGAGCACTCATATTCCAGAACAAGATATAGGAAATATGAATGTAAACGAAATGAACATTTAAGCTATAAAACACGAGAGAGAGAGTTACAGACTATGAACTATTAAGATCAGAATACCCAATAAAGATGAAACTCCTTATCACCGAAACCCAATGGGCTCTTCAAATTTTATATCAAAAAATCAAAAAAATGCATACAGAGTTCTTTCTTGGTGTGTTCTTCTGAAAATCTGGAACCCCGTTTTCGTCTCAGTTTACTGCATATATAGAATTACAAGAACATACGCGGGAAGATATTTTGGGAAAATATCTTCTCCACATGCTAGTGAGTAGTTTGAGGTCTTAATCAAAAATAACAAAATTCATGACGAGGGAGAACGCTTCTCACCATTTACAATTAGGTTCATGGCCGTTTCAAAACAAAATATGAAAACTGTTCCAATAGAAAGTAAATGCAAGAGTGAAATATAAATTCCACTCGGAACTTGAAAGTAAAAATAAAAGTAAAAACTAAAGGCCACAAGGGCCAAATCATGAGTTAACAATCTTCACTGTATTGTAACCATTTCCTCAGTTCAGGAAAAACCCTAGGCAGAGGAGAGTCATGGATAATATTATAAGCTATGGGCATGAAATCATTTAGGAACCTTGAGTAGCCCACCCTATTTTCCAACTGATGCGTTGCGAGACTGCAGTCAAAAATTGGTCTCGGCTGAGAATTTATCTTGTAAGCCTTATCTAAACCCAAACCCTAAAATTTATCAGCATGTTGGAAGAGGAAAAGATAAAATACCATGGAACAAAAATGAAAACGACCCGTGTCTGAGAGCTCCTAGAACTGAGTCTGAATGGTGGAGGCCAGAAAACCAGGAATATCTAAAACGACCCCGGGTTGAGACATTAACCATAGGAAAGCAATGCATCCTTTGGAGGCTTGCCCAAAACCTTCCACACCTAGGAGACCTGCGATAAGAGCAAGGATAGGCTGGACGTCTTCCTTGAATAAGCTCAGGGGAACTGAGTTTGCGGTGGGTAGGGTTGTGAAATGGGAGTCAGTTATGGAGGTGATGAAATCGCTCTGTTGCCTCCATGGTAGCTTTGCAAATTGAGGAGTCAGCATTATTTCACTAAAATTGACATAGTTTGAACTGGTAGGAAAACGAAGGGCTTTTCTGATGATTTCAGGAGAGATAGTGAATATTTTGTTCCCCTGAGCTGAGAGGAACATGCCCCGACGTTCATCGTAAGCGTCCCGGAGCCAACAGATGAATTCGACCACTGGGTATACTGGGGGGGTTATTTGATGATACAAACAAGACAAAACGACACAGAACTTATCTTTATTTCCAAATGCTTCCTAAAAAGTGCAGGCTTGACACTGCTAATGGGAAATGGGTATTGCAGGTCACGAATGTTGGATTGCAAGTCTATGAATGGTTCTGGCCCTGGGACAGCCCTGGACTCATGGGCTTGGGGAGTTTCAGGCTCTGATTTCTTGGTGGTGACCTTACCCATGACCATCATACAAACCCAAAACACAATCAAAAGGAAACGAGATGGAATGAAAGGGATGGAATACCTGCGAAGTAGAAAATTTCTCGGGAAAGCGACACAGGGGTACTGACAATGACCAGGCAGAACTAGTACTTGGCACCCTCTTTTTCTTATAATTATTCGAAAAACTGAGAGTATTTACCACAGTAAAAGACAGAAGACAGTTATACAGGCCCGAGGCAACTTGGGAAAAGAAGGCGAGGTAAAATGAGTAGGGCTGACGTCCTAAGGACGCTGACTATGAGACACGCGACATAAGGGAATTGGGTATTAGACTTTGTTAGGTGAATAATGCATGTCTGGTTAAATACTGGTATTGTCCTTGGTATCGGCTGTCCTAAAAAACTTACCTTACCTTTATATCATGGTGACAGCTGTACCTTAGAACCTGGCCCTCGAAGGACGTGAGGTGAATTTTGTGATAGCTCTAAAGCCCATGCCCTTTTCTCCGTAAAGCACTCACCTCGTGTCATGTGCCTTGACACATCATCGAGATTTCCGGGGGGAAGCTCTGCCTTATCCCCCTCATTTGTGACCCCCCCGGAATTGTGCTTGCGAACTCCTTTCTGTGTTTATATAGAGTATGAGCGGGCCCCGCCTTGTATCTACTTCCTCTGTGCCCTTTAAACCTTCACGTTATCTAGATTCATGCTTTTAACATATTCCCACTTCATTATAAAGTGTGCTTACCATATTTTCACATATGGCTCATCTTAATTTTATTTGTCCCTCACAGACTTTGAAACTCTTAGCTATTTAAATGCTATCAGGTAATCTGCTCCTTATGACCTTTATTAAAATGTTAAAGGGTGATCGATATGATTAACACGTCGCATGACCCCTCATAGCTCAGAGGGAAACCTGATACATCCCTCAATGTATCGTTCCTCAAGATTGTGCCATCTGTGCTCATATACATCGGTCATCATAAGCTATTACCTATGGTGGATATCCTCTAGTAGGGCCTCGTAGTCAGGGCCCTGGTTGTCTCTCGCTCTACTAGACTCTGTATCCCATGGCGCTGTGGGTCATCCCATATACCCTGTCGGCTTCAACGGTGCTATATCTCCATACCAAAATTAACGAATCAATACCATATACATATTCTAAAAACTTTAAATGCACCATAAAATATAGCAACTTTCACTTACCATCTGGTCCCCATGCTCGACCCGGTGGAAGTGGCAAGTTAGGGTAAACATGAAAGTTCCTACCACTTTATGGATATTCATCTATATACAGCGGCATATGTTCCCAATGTGCGAAGAAATCAGGTCAGAACACCGATCTAACTCCCTTACCTCCTCCTCTCCACAGTATTTTCCCCTAGTGGCACATCCTATGCTCTCGTGGGCCCCCATCCTAGATCTGTACATGAGGTCGAAGTGTGGAGATCTTCTTGAAGAAGAATGAGCACAACACTATACTAAAAGAACGTTCTTGGTTTTTTTGTCACTTGCATAGCGACAACTATCGTTTCGCCAACAACAGCGTCATCTGGGCCCACCCATAGTAGGTCCCACTCAGCACACTCACAACTAACATCATCTACCCTCTAGTGATGTGGTGGAATGCTTGGTTTCCCAGGGTCCACAGTACTGTTGCGGTGACAACCCTTGTCTCTAACCTCACTAAATCACCAATCGGTATGGTCATTCCCTTAACACGAGCATCTGGTGTGCAGTGGCATTCCTCAAACTTTGATATGTTCCACCCTCGTGGTAACATCACATGTATATCTCCCACCTCCCCTAGTGGTGACAGTCTAGTCAAGAAGTAAGTTTCGTGTATGGTCATCTCGATCTGGTGCCCCTACACTACAAAGGCATCTTGGTTTGGATCCTAGTAGCTAACTATCCTAGACAACTAGGGCTCCCTTGTCCTCATCAGTGGGTTCTCAATCAACTTGAAAACCCCGCACCTCGCTAATGTGCCTTAGACCACTTGATCCCCCCGGATCTTGGAACAAATTGCATCCAAATCTCTTTATGTTCTTTAACTCTTCCATACCTACACAAACTCAACATGTTTGTCAGCTCAGAGGAATAAAAATTGCATCAAAATCATCAAGCCCAAGTTCCCAGGCAAAAACAAGTCAAAACCCACCTTTCTGACCAACTCGCAGTTTCCCAGCCTTGTTCCTGCAAGCTTGCAGTTTTCCCCCTTGAAAACTGCAAGCCAACTCACAAAACAGGGCACAGAAAGTGCGAGCCAGTCATGAGGAAGGGTAGGGTATTGTTCCTGGGCTCTAGGCACCTAATCTGAAAATTTAATCTACTGAAAATGAAGAGTAAGGTTAGGACACCTACCTGCAACTGACGTCTCGATTCCAACAATCGGTTTGTCCCCTATGATCACCACAATATTTAGGGCCTTATCCTCCTCTCCAAGTTCACCACAGCTCCGTTAGAAAATGAACCAAATTGCAAGGAAATTGACCTATTAAAAGAAAAATCCTCTTTTTCTTTCGCCAATTGTGACCAAACCGTAGCTCAATTTGAAGAACCGTCAACAGCGTTGGAAATATCTCACCAATATCTAAAATTGGTGTCCTTTTTTTTTGGATGATTTGATACTTCACCCGAAAGCCATTTTTCCAAGAAGGGTCACTTCGCTGCCTCTCAAAATTGGATTTCTTCACTTGCGCTG
Organism: Pinus albicaulis; assembly: GCA_034641835.2. Classification (NCBI taxonomy): domain Eukaryota; kingdom Viridiplantae; phylum Streptophyta; class Pinopsida; order Pinales; family Pinaceae; genus Pinus; species Pinus albicaulis. Next base: position 729,161,813 of record CM076584.1, on the reverse strand, counting down.
CTTTTACTTGGGCACACTTTGCCTTCATACTTTTCAATGCAGGTGTCAATTTTCGTCATGAGTAGCCATATTTTTCTCATGCTTTTATGGTTCCCACTGGGCCTAGTTTTTGTGGTAGCATCATTGATTCACCCTTGATTAGAGCATTCGAGTTGAGTCACCATCACATTCACGAGGTCTATCTCGAGTCCCTTCACCTCCTGTTACAGTCTTCCATCCAGTTTTGCCTCTATTCATGATGTTTTAATCCCCTTATGAGTCAAGTCAATCATTGTTAGGTCATCCATGATTTTTATGCTTTGACAAGTGAAGTCGCTCATCCGATACTCAATATCCCCCATTCCATCATCATCCTTGGTGTCAGTCCATCAGTCACTGTTAATATGATCCCTCATGCCTTAGTTGAGGATTCCTCATTACCTCACCAATGGTGGACCTCTTTCTGTCGACATTAGGACATTCATTCCAGAAGACAGGTCTAGAGGGAGGTGTACCTTGGGTCCAGCTTCCATTCTTGTTCGTTTTCTCGGATCAGGCAAAGTGAATCCTTATTGCCCTTTGACTTAATTGATTCTCATCCACTACACTTCTGCATGTTCGAGATTCATATACTTGATGGTTCGGTGATCCAGCAAACTATCCCAGTGAGTCCCAGGTGTGTGTGAGATGTTTTAGACCTCATAAGGGGGCAGCCCTTCGTGTAGCCCTCCACATGCCTAGATGACCTCATATTATCCTACAACCTTAGATGCATCTCCGCAGATTTGATGGGTTCGATTCCAACTTTTTTCAGCACCTATGCATCCATGTATCACTTAGATGATCCTTTCACATTTTCAGATCCCTTTCCTATTTTTCAGGGCTTCTTTGGTTGTTATTATGTCTCATGTACTCAGATATTACTGTATTCAGTCTTGGATATTGTCCTAGGCGCAACATGTATGTAGGATCCATTATATTTTTGTCTAGCCCATTTTATGCTAGCATATCATCTACTTTATAACTCAGACTCAATTTTCTGGGCGCACCATTATTCTTTGTACTTTGTCATCTCGGCAGGCATAGGTATGCCTCCCTCGCCTCACTCAAAACAGGTACCCAGACAGTAAATGAGACTTATATCATTTTTCGACCTCACCCCCTTAGGTTATTATCCTCTCTCGCTCCACTTCTTCTATGTATCTCTATATCTCTTACTCCCCTTCGGTGTCTAGTGATTGTGTTCTTACAACGTACTTCAGTCATACGATTAGCTCCTAATGCTCGCACGTTGGGGGGCAATTTGTTACACCAATTTTTGGTCATCTAACCATTTACAATTAGATGTATCGAAGTACACCATGTAATACCAATTTTATCATAGTAAAATTTCTTTCCCTATAAGAAATCATTTAATAAACCATATTTTATTAAGTTATTTCTGGTTCAAACAGGAAAGCCCATGAGGAATAATTAAATAAATCCTTATTTATTTTATTTTCCTCTAGGAATAATTAATTAAACCATTTTTTAAATAATATTCCTCGTCATATTTAACCCAATTATGAGAAATAATTAGATAAATAATTATTTTTCTTATTTTTCTCTAGGAATAATTAATTAAATCACTATTTAGTTATAATTCCTTGTTAAATTTGACTAAATCACCTAGAAATAATTAAAAAAATCATTATTTGTGAAATTATTCTTTAACCCTATTCTTGAAATGATAAATAAAAAATTTATTTTTTTATTATTTCTAAAAAAAGGGATTTAACCAATTTAAATTCCTTTTCCCTCCAACAAAATATAATAAAATATTCCAAGCAATCAGATTTAGATCTTGGTTAATAATATTTTATTATTCACCATTATCGAGAATAAATCAATATTTTTTTATAAATAGGAGGGATTTCCATTCATTATTCACTTTGATCACTTTCATTTTAGTGCTCTTATCATTATCATTGCTGCTACTATTTTCTAACTTCTTGAGCTCCCATAGAGTTCAACACATCTTGGGTTTTCTACACCATTGAGAGTGAAAAACGTTTGGATCTAAAGCATTGAAGATAACCAAGAACCCATCCCATTAAGGGGGACTAATAAAATCATTATTTGTTCCCTTCCCAGGTGTTAATACATATAATTCTTTATATATCTTGTCTTTTCCATTGGATATTTGGAGAAATTCTTATTTCTTTTTACTGTTTAACTACTTTTACTGCGTGTATTTGGGTTTTGTTGCATTTGTTTTAACCATCTATTGCAGATTTAAGGAAGTTAAACAACCATCTTTATTGTTAGGGTTGTTTGTCACACACAGCTAACTTGATCTATTTTTGTACACTTGCGTTCAGAATTTACGCTAACATTAAGTACTCAAGCATTTGCAGATTTGGTAGCATGAGGATGCAACCCTCAAGAAGATAGAGACATAGTTAGCCATGAGAAATTTATTGTAATGGGGTTGGATTCCATGAGATTTAAGTATGCAATTTACATGTATTAGTCTCTTTGGTTTTATGTTTTAATAGATAATGGCTCTCTAGTCTCTTTATTTTTTACATGTAAAACATCTACTCTAATGTTGGGTAAACACGCGAAGGTGGGTTACACTTTTGTGAGAAACGCGGGCGAAAAATTCATTTTTCCAACAATTCGGAAAAAGTTCAGCCAAACTGTTAGAAAGTTCGGCCGAAGTTTGTAAATTATTTTGGCCGAACTAATTCTTCCATTTACATTGACGATGTATTGACGGCGTGGGTAAACATATTTTTGGCTAGAGATGGGAAAACCGACATTAAAAGTTTGGCCGAACTATTTCTTATAAATTTACTAGCCCACAGACCGTAAGAGGTTTCGGGCTTGTTACCGTTTTTTTATTACCATTTTCTAATCTCTGTCTCGTTGTTTCGTTGTTGCACTGGTGTTTGCTGTTGCAGGGGCAAGGAGGTGAGAAGCTTCGTTTTTCTGTTTATTTTTTTGTCTATTTTTTTGTGGGTTTTAATTTTTGTCTCTGTTTTTTTGTTCATAGGTTACAGATAACCTGCATCTTCAACGATCTCCTTCCTCGTTGTGGATAACCTCTATCTTCGGTGATATCCTTCCTCGTTGCGGCCTGCCTCGTCATCTCATCATCTCCAGGTAGACGAAAAAACTCGTTTCTAATTAGTTTGTTATATTGTCTTGCAGAGTGTTTGTTTGTGGTTAGATTGTCTTGCCTTCCATAAAATGAGCCAAACTTTGATTCAGCTACAGGGAATGCAAAATTAATTTTACTTATACGTAACTATAAATTGAAAAACTATTAAAATTTTAATATAAAAACTGTACAATTTTAATGCATGAGAGGTTTTTTTTGAAGTATTTATTTTAGATGTATATAAATATAAATTTAATAATGGAAATTTACAATTTCATTTAAAAAAAGCAGTAATTTCATTGACTAACACAGTTATATCAACCATTACATCATCATCTTGATAGTTACCCAAAACCAAAAACACAAAAATTTGTTTTGAAACAAATTCTCGACTCTATTTATATATATATATATATATATATATATATATATATATATATATATATATATATATATATATATATATATATATATATATATATATATATATATATATATATATATATATATATCGTTTCACATTCATTTTCATGATATTCAAAATCATGTAGAGGAATCACTAATATTCAAATTCCACCAGAGGAATCACTGGTAGCATTTACACGTGTTTTCTCAATCCATGACAGGCCACACGAATAGAATCTTCGTTGGGTTCAAACAATGCATCAAAGTCCCTGAAACTAGACTCAATCATAGATTGTTGCAGTAGTTACTGACACACTCATGTAAATCCTTATTCATTTAATCATGAACGCACATTAGCTACAATAGTGTGATCATAACAAGGTTCTCTGTATAATGTGTGACAACTCAGAATCTCATATGTTTCATAGGAAACGTTTTAAGAAATTCAATGCTACAATTAAGCCAACAGTCAAGAATAGTGAAGCTACTAGAATTCAACAGAACTTCCAACTTCGATTTCTACTCAGTCTAGTTTGCATGGAGCCTTCAGAACTACTTCGGGACTTCAAGTAGCTTTCATATCATGCATGCTAACCAAACCATATATTTTTTAGCTACTTTAAGATTATATTTGAGGAAGAGTGCTTCCGGAAACCTCATCGACCACCTCTTTACTCATTCTCTTTCTTACACAGATAGACCTCATAATCAGATTTAGTGGAACATGATTTCTGCTGCCTATACAACGCAACGTCTGAACCTTAATGCTAAGTTAGATGGTTGTTTGATTGGTTTAGTAGAATCAATTCGTGTAGGAAGGTTTTTTTTCTTTCTTTCTTATTCCTGAATTGAAGCTTCCTAATCTAGCTAGCTTTCTAATGCCTCAAAGAGTAGAGTTGTATGTGTTTTCCTTATGGATGATAGCTCTGTTCTTTCCTTCAACCTCTGCAGATATAATATCTCTATGTTATTCTTATGAGAACCAACTCACAGCTATGTTCTTTCTTAAGCTTGTAGGTTGTATTTGTGTTCTTTTGCTTCCTCGAACATTTGTTAGATTGTATTTGTCTTTCAACAGAGTGTTTGTTTATGGTTATAGTGCCTATCTTCCTGAATACTCCTTGCTAAGCTAAAACCTAAGCTTTTATTTCTTATTCTTGAATTGAAGCTTACTAATCTAGCTAACTTTCTAATGCCTCAAAGAGTAGAGTAGAGTTTTATGTGTTTTCCTGATGGTTGATAGCTCTGTTCTTTCCTTCAACCTCTGCAGATCTAATATCTTTGTGTTCTTCTTATGAGCACCAACTCACAACTCTTTTCTTTCTTAAGCTTGTAGGTTGTATTTGTGTTTTGTTGCTTCCTCAGATCTTTGTTAGATTGTCTTTGTCTTTCATCAGAGTTTTTGTTTGTGGTTATAGTGCCTATCTTCATGAATATTCCTTGCTAATCTAAAGCCTAAGATTTTCTTTCTTATTCCTGAATTGAAGCTTCCTAATTTAGCTAGCTTTCTAATGCCTCAAAGTGTAGAGTTGTATGTGTGAATTTTGACATAACTTCATCAACCAATACCACTAGTTGTTTAAGTAAGTGTATAAAATAATTTTGCACCCCTTTCCACTTATTACTTCAATCATAAGTTTCTATGTGTAGATTTTAGGCCCACCTCACTAGATGATGTGGTGGTTTTATTGTAATTGAGATGATTAAATTACTAGGATTGAGGTTGGATATTTTAAAATTTTTTACCAAACATTCTTTTAGTGATACTTTTCCAATGTATTCATATATATGTTGATGCTAACTATTTTTTATTAATGTACCTAAATTTACACCTTCCATGATGCTTCCTCTCCTAGTGTTGTCATTTACTTTTCTAATCTTGTAAAATGTTAAAAGTGGAGTTTTTTATAATGTAATGGATATTACTAATATATATTATGTACATTTACTTTTCTAATCTTATAAAATGTTAAAAGTGGAGTGATTTATGATGTAATGGATATTACAAATCTAGATTATGTACAATGATATGATGATAGTGTGTAGGTTGATGTTCAAGTTGTAAAATTCTTGTACATATCAAGGATGAATGATAATACAAGCCAAAAATGACATTATTATATTATTAGACAATATGTTAGGTGCTAAATCATACTTCTTATTAAGGACATAATTAATGCAAGTTGAAAATTATTTTTTAATGTTCTTAGCCTATTTATAGATGTCAAAGTAAAGGTTTTTAGATGTGATTTCTCCGATAAACTTTAAGGAAAACTAAACTTTAAGGCAAACCATGTACATGTCATTTCTCCAAAAAACTCATCAAGGTGTGACTTTTGACATAACTTCATCAACCACTACCACTACTTGTTTTAGTAAGTGCATAAAATAATTTTGCAAACCATATACATGTCATTTCTCCCACACACTCATCAAGGTGTGACTTTTAGCATAAATTCATCAACCACTACCACTAGTTGTTTCAGTAAGTGCATAAACTAATTTTGTAAACTTTAAGGAAAAATTTAAGGCAAACTATGTACATGTCATTTCTATGTCATTTCTCCCATAAACTTTAAGGAAAACTTTAAGGATAACCATGTACATACATGTCATTTCTCCCATTTCTCCTATAAACTTAAGGAAAACTTTAAGGATAACCATGTACATATCTTTTCTATGTCATTTATCCCATAAAATTTAAGGCAAACTTTAAGGATAACCATGTACATACATGTCATTTCTCTAATTTCTCCCATAAACTCGAGGAAAAATTTAAGGATAACCATGTACATGTCATTTCTCTGATAAAATTTAAGGCATTTTTTAGTGTTTTTGGAACCATGTACATGTCATTTCTCCCATAAACTTTAAGGAAAAATTTAAGGCAAACCAAGTATATACATGTCATTTCTCCCATAAATTTTAATGCAAATTTGAAGGCGTGTCATTTATATGTCATTTCTCTGTCATTTCTATGTCATTTATATGTCATTTCCCCCATAAACTATAAGGAAAACTTTAAGGAAAACCATGTACATGTCATTTCTCCCTTAAATTCTAGGCAAGGCAAACTTTAAGGCATGTCATTTCTAAAAGTGATTTCTCCCATAAAATTTAAGGCAAACCATGCATATGTCATTTCTCCCACAAATTCAAGGCTTTCTCCCATAAACTCAAGGAAAACTTTAAGGCCTAAAAACCATGGTGAGAACCTAAAGTGGTTGAACTTCCATAGGATTTGAGTCACTCTGCTGAGTGTTAACTTCTACAAGTTCTAAAGGCAGAGTCTGTAAAGGGCCAGGTAGCCTCTGGATCTCATCCTTTATCAAAGGTTACATATCTAGTAAATGCCCCTATAGTCAATCTATGGAACAGATCTAAATAGAAGTTCTTGATTGTAATATCCATTTCTGTACATGCCATTTCTCCCATAAAATTTAAGGCATTTTCTAGTGTTTTTGGAACCATGTACATGTCATTTCTCCCATAAAATTTAAGGCAAACCATGTACATACATGTCATTTCTCCCATTTCTCCCAAAGAAAACTTTAAGGATAACCATGTACATGTCATTTATATGTCATTTCTCCCATTAAATTTAAGGCAAACCATGTACATGTGTCATTTATCCCATACATGTGTCATTTCTCCCATTAAATTTAGGCAAACCATGCACATGCCATTTATCCCACAAATTCAAGGCTTTCTCCCATAAACTCAAGGCCAACTTTAAGGGCTAAAAATCTTGGTGAGAACATATAGTTGTTGAACTTCCATAGGATTTGGTCACTATGTTGAGTGTTAACTTCTACAAGTTCTAAAGATAGATTCTGTTAAGGGTCAGGTAACCTCTGGATCTCATGGGTCAGGTAACCTCTGGATCTCATCCTTTCTCAAAGGTGACATATCTAGTCAATAGCCCTACAGTCAATATCTGGAACAGATCTAAATAGAAGTTCTTCATTGTAATATCCATTTTTGTTCATGTCATTTCTCCGATGAAATTTAAGGCTTTTGCTAGTGTTTTTGGAACCATGTACATGTCATTTCTCCCATAAATTTTAAGGCAAAGCATGTACATACATGTCATTTCTCCCATAAACTCAAGGAAAACTTTAAGGATAACCATGTACATGTCATTTTTAGCATTTTCTAGTGTTTTTGGAACCATGTACATGTCATTTCTAGCATTTGCTAGTGTTTTTGGAACCATGTACATGTCATTTCTATGTCATTTATCCCATAAAATTTAAGGCAAACCATGTACGTGTGTCATTTCACCCATACATGTGTCATTTCTCCCATAAAATTTAAGGAAAACTTTAAGGCATGTCATTTCTATGTCATTTCTCCCATAAACTATAAGGAAAACCATGTACATGTCATTTATCCATTTAACTCTAGGCAAGGAAAACTTTAAAGCATGTCATTTCTAGATGTGATTTCTCCCATAAACTTTAAGGAACAATTTAAGGCAAACCATGCACATGTTGTTTCTCCCACAAACTCAAGGCTTTCTCCCATAAACTCAAGGAAAACTTTAAGGCCTAAAAACCTTGGTGAGAACCTAAAGTGGCTGAACTTCCATAGGATTTGATTCACTCTGCTGAGTGTTAACTTCTACAAGTTCTAAAGGTAGAGTTTGTAAAGGGACAGGTAGCCTCTGGATCTCATCCTTTCTCAAAGGTGACATATCCTGTAAATGCCCTTATAGTCAATCTCTGAAACATATCTAAATAGAAGTTCTTCATTGTAATATCCATTTCTGTAAATGCCATTTCTTCCATAAAATTTAAGGCATTTGCTAGTGCTTTTGGAACCATGTACATGGCATTTCTATAGAAGTTCTTCATTGTTTAATATCCATTTTGGTATATGCCATTTCTCTGATAAACTTTAAGGCATTTTATAGTGTTTTTGTAACCATCTACATGTCATTTCTATGTACATACATGTCATTTATCCCATGTAATTTACATGTCATTTCTAGCATTTGCTAGTGTTTTTGGAAACATGTACATGTCATTTCTATGTCATTTCTCCCATAAAATTTAAGGAAAACCATGTACATGTGTCATTTCTCCCATAAAATTTAGGGAAAACTTTAAAGCATGTCATTTGTATGTCATTTCTCTATCATTTATCCCATAAAATATAAGGCAAACTTTAAGGAAAACCATGTAGATGCCATTTCTCACTTAAACTCTAGGCAAGGAAAACCTAAAGCATGTCATTTCTAGATGTGATTTCTCCCATAAACTTTAAGGAAAAATTTAAGGCAAACCATGCACATGTCATTTCTCCCATGCATTTGTAATAAATGTTAATATGGTTGAAAAATGAACATTATACATAGATGTTTCTTGCTATCCCAATCCAGGGAAAGCAGTGATTACATATGTGCTTTACAATATTGCAACTAACAAGGTCCTCCAAAGGAAAATGAATATACCAGGAAGAACAACAAACAACAAGGCATATTATATTGCATTGATAGAAGGCTTGGGAACAACTAGGGAGTATGGATAAAATGAAATTATAGTTTTCACCAATTCTGAACTTGTGTGCAACCAGATGAAAGGCATGTATCAAGTTAAGAAGGAGAGGCTAAAAAAACTTCATGGAGAAACAAACAATATTGTTATCCAATTTCAATTTTTTAGTATAATAAATTGTGCAAATGTTAATAAGATTTCTAGTGATCTATTGTGTGGGGCAATGCCAATTCAATATTCATCTATCAAAGATGAATTAGTATTATGCGGGGCAATGCCAATTCAAGATTCATCTCTCAAAGATGAATTAGTGTTGAGACACTCTCCTTCAAAAATTCAAGGTTCATCTCTCAAAGATGAATTAGTGTTGAGACACTCTCCTTCAAAAATTCAAGGTTCATCTCTCAAAGATGAATTAGTGTTGAAACGCTCTCCTTTAAAATTTATTGATGGACATTGTAACATATCTTTGGTATGTCTGTGTTTTTATTTATAAATGCGTCATTTTTAATGACCATGTGTTTTTTTCAATTATATACCAAGTGTGCTCCCACCATGTAAAGCACAAATTAGTGAACTTCACATTTTTATAAACTTAAAATGTGAGGACTTCAACAATTTTTTGTTTAAATTGAGTTTCACACATCAATTAGTGCTTTTAGAGTTGTGTTTTACATAATTTGTGCACACTAAATTACATTAATTTTTTGAAATTTTTTGAATTTATTTTAAATAGTAATTTAAAAATAATTGTAAATGTCCATTGTAGATATATCCATATATATCATGGAGGATGAAAGGTGAAGATCAATAGAATCACATGCCTCTGCGAGAGAAGGGGATCATGGATCGAGGGATGTTCATGGTATTTAAATATAATATTATCTCCATACATACATGTGTGTACATATGGAATTGATTTTTTAACAATTTTGTGAGTTAAATTAGTTTTTAATAAGTTTCATTTTTTATTTTTTAGGAGTTAGGAGGACAAGGGTGTCTATTCCATCAATGGAGGATGACTATGGTTCACGCAATTTAATCAATGAATATGTACATGTATTTATATGTATAAATGTATTTTTGAATTGATTATAAATTCATATTTTTTTATGAAGCTTCCCTCTCGTCTCATGAGGATGGTGGTGGTACACATTCCCTTGGAGGGCCATCAATAGGTGGTGGCCAATTGCATGAGGGTGGTGATATGCATTCCCCCAGAGGCCAATCTGTAGAAATTATATAACTTATGTGTTATATGTATAATATTCTCCTGATCTCACACTATTTTAACTTCATGAAAAATACAGAATCTATTCCACCATTGATCATTTGCGGAAATTGAACAAGATTACAATGCACACATGAAATAGTAAACATTCACACAAATTAACACATTTTCTTAACGGGAAAGCTTGAAGCTGAAAACCCCAACTATATGTATATAATATATTTCATAGAGATCATGTAACAATACTCATATAAAGCTGATCATATCAAGCTCTCAGTACAATACAATTGCTACACACTAATCAAGCCCGATCTTGCAAATCCATGCACCAATCTTTGCCACCTGCTAGCCTGCCTCTACTGCGAAATCCCTGCTGAAGAATGGCTCGAAATGAACTCGAATCCACCAAGCTTGCATTGCGCAATCCTCATTGGCATCTCCATTGAGTGTTGGATGCAATCAATGCATCACTATAGTCACAACTGATAGTCACACTTGCACTTTCACCTACCTCTCCACTGGTCTCCACTAAAACTACCATGCACTGTAGTTAACTGATGTATTCTTCAGTTGATTAATGAGTTATTATTTAGTGAATTAATTAACTAATTAATTCACACCACTCTCACTAGTACTGTATCAATCAGTTAGACTAGATACAATTAGCTCAACTGAGTCTAATTGAGTTAAATTGAATACAACTCCACCAACTACTTCTCTAACTCCACCAAACTCTGTCACATGAGTTCTAACTGAATTCCTCATGTATTAGATCTAGTAAACCCTCAGGAATAGTGTAATTCCTTCTGTCGGCTGTTGTGCCACATCTGCGCACTTAACTGAAGTGCTCCAAGAGAATAAGATAATGTTTAGAGTCCAAATATTATTAAGAGCTAATAATATTCGACATATCTATTTTTAGACTGGCAATCTAAAAATAGATTCCGCCCAATATGTCTAAAAATAGAAGTCCATCTATTTTTCCAAATTGACCAACCATCCACAAATAGCATCCTGCAACTCATAGAATATGATCAACATGTCTAAAAATAGACATAGTCTAAAAATAGACTTTGCGCCAAAAATAGCCTGCGGGCCCACTTAGTGAAGGCGACTCTTTTCACTAAGCTCATCATCTTGTTGAATCTCAACACTCCCTATCAACAAGATATGGATTATCTGCCACCCCGATCCTGTCTCTATGGTATTCGAATTTGCTCCTAGTGAGCGCCTTCGTCAGAATATCTGCATCCTGATCCTTCGTGGGAATGTAGGAAAGTAACATGATCTTCCACTGCACACAATCTCTAATATGATGGTACTAGATGTCAATATTTTTAGATATATCATGAAATACTGGATTAACCGAGATTTTAATGCAACTCTAATTATCACAATATATCACAGTAGGATCTAAGTGAGAACCGAACAACCCGACCAGGATCTTCCTCATCCATATAGCCTCGCATGCAGCCAAACTTGCTACCATGTACTCGGCCTCCGCTGAACTGAGTGCCATGGATATTTTTGCCTGCTGTACCAAGAAAATGATGTAGATCCGATACTGAAAATCCCTCCAGATGTGCTCTTTCTATCCATTGGGCTTCCTACCCAATCTGCATCCATGAAGCCATGCAGCTTCAACTCATCCGACTGTCTGTACCACAATCCATATCCAGATGTGCCCCTGATATATCTCAGGACATGCTTGCCTACCTTCCAAAAGAGCTTGGTAGGCTTCACCATCGCTTGTGAAAGTTGGTTCACAACATATCATATGTCCAGTCATGTATTGACTAAATACATGAGCCAACCAACCAACTGTCGATAAACAGTGGCATCCACTACCTCTACCGATGTAGCATCCTCTTTCCTCCAAACACCAGAAAGAGGAGTGTCAATAGGCTTGCAGCCTTGCATGTGAAACTTATCCAGTATCTCCCGGGCATACTTGCCTTGAGACACAAACAGTCCACCCTTCTTCTACCAAATTTCCAATCCCAGGAAATAATGAAGGAGGCCCAAGTCCTTCATCTAAAACTCCTTTGCAAGATTTTTCTTGCTTGAGTGTATCAATAGTTCATCACCTGTTAGTATTAAATCATCTACATAAAGCAAAATGATCAACAAGTTACCCTCCACCACAATCTGGTATAGGTTAGGATCCGCCTCACTCTTGGTGAAACCAAGTCCGATGAAATAATTGTCTATCCATGTGTACCAAGCACGAGGTGCTTGTTTCAGCCCATACAACACTCTTTTGAGCCTGCACACATGAGACTCACTGCTAAATATTTCGAATCATTCAGGCTGCTCAATGTACACCTCCTCCTCAATGACTTCATTGAGGAACACAGTCTTCACATCCATATGATGAATGTGCCAACCCATCTGCGCTAAGAGAGCAAGGATGGTCTGTATGGAAGAATACCTTGCGACAGGTGAAAAGGTTTATTCATAGTCGATCCCCTCAATATGTGAGAAGCCTCGAGAAAAAAATCTTGCCTTATACTTCTCGATGCTCCCGTCAGCAGCTTGCTCCACTTTGTAGATCCATCTCGAACCTACCACTGATTTCCCTTCCAGCCTTGGGACAATATCCCATGCACTATTTCTGACAATCGAATCATACTCTTCCACCATGGCATCTACCCATGCGGGATCCTCCACAGCTTCCTCGAAAGACGATGGCTCTGTCACGATACACTTGATCATCAGAGCCATGTATCCAATAAATCGGTCAGGTGACTGCCTCTGTCTGCGCTATGATGTAGGTGCTCCTACATTCTGCACTGCATCAAGATTCAGTCGCTCAACTTCTATAATGTGCTTTCGCCCTCTGATGTTTGGCGCTGCATGAGTGGTTTCTTCCACTCCATGAACCTCCTCTTGTGGCTGATCCACATCCTGAGGCTCATCTTTAGGAACAAGTAGCTCCTCATCTGCATGCAAGTGTAGCTCCCTCTCAAGCGATAACTTCATGGCTTTCTCCTCATGAAATTTGATATCCCGTCACACAACAGTCATTCGAATTTCTGGAAAATACACACAATAATTATGGGGTGTTTCTGTGTACCCCAAAAATATCCCAAACTTTGCGGTCGACTCCAGCTTCTTCCTAGCATCCTTCGTCACATGAATGTAAACAAGTGAGACAAAAATCTTCAAATGAGAAATATCAGGCTTCTTACTAGAAAACGCCTCTTTGGGTGTACTCATGCCAAGTAATCTATGTGGACAACGGTTTTGCACATAAACCACAATGTTGCATGCCTCAGCCCACAAGTGTATGGGAAGGCCCTGATCATGAAACATCGCCCGTGCAGCACCCACGATCGTTCTATTCTTTCTCTTCGCGACCCCATTCTGTTGTGAGTTATGAGGCGTTATGAGTTCTCCTCGAATTCCTTCTACGCTGCAGAATTCTTTGAATTTTCCAAAGATGTATTCACCACCATTATCGCTCCTTAGAGCTTTCACCTGCTTCCCCGACTCTTTCTCAACCAGCGCATTGAACTCATAGAACTTTGAGTATGTCTTGCTCTCGCTCTTCTTCTGCATGAAGAAGATCCAACACTTATGAGAAAAGTCATCAACAAATATCACATAATACGTGTGCTTTGCTATTGAAGCAACTGAGAAAAGTGCACACACGTCTGTGTGAATTCTCTCAAGGATAGTTGTGGCGTGACTATCCTTCTCATGAAAAGAGGTCTTCACAAATTTTCCTAAAGTACATCCCTTGCACTGATCTGACTGCGCAAGTGTACCCTTGGGAAGCCCGGTAGAAATCTGCTGCAAAATTTTCAAAGCGCCATGGTGAAGATGGCCCAATCTTCTGTGCCACAATTTGCCCTCATCCCGGCTCACCACTCCTTCTGCTTTGCTTGCCATTGCTGCGCAGCCATCTACCTGCAATTTATAAAGATTCTTAACTCAAATCCCTATCTTGCTGGTTTGACTAGTTGTTTTACTGCGCAGGAAGGCTTTTCCCTTGCTAAAAACAACATCATAACCCTTGTCTTCCAACATCGCCACAGAGATCAGATTCTTCTTCAATCCTAGAACATGTTGAGATTGCAACAATATGATGAGCTTAGTGGAAAGGAGTCGCCTTCACTAAGTGGGCCCGTAGGCTATTTTTGGCACAAAGGCTATTTTTAGACACATGGATCATGTTCTATGAGTTGCAGGATGTTATTTGTGGATGGTTGGTCAAGTCGGAAAAAATAGATGGACTTCTATTTTTAGACATACTGGGCGGAATCTATTTTTAGATTGCCAGTCTAAAAATACATATGTCGAATATTATTAGCTCTTAATAATATTTGGACTCTAAACATTATCTTATCCTCTTGGAGCACTTCAGTTAAGTGCACAGAAGTGGCACATGTAGCTGACAGAAGGAACTACGCTATTCCTGAGGATTAAGTGGAGCTATTGCATGGAGACTTCAGTTAGAACTCATGTGACAGAGTTTGGTGGAGTTGATTGAGGAAGTTAGTGGAGTTGCATTCAGTTTAACTCAGTTAAACATAGTTGAGCTAGTTGTATCTAGTCTAACTAATTGATACACTAGTGAGAGTGGTGTGAATTAATTATTAATTAATTCACTAATTATTAACTCATAAATCAACTAAAGAATACATCAGTTAACTTCAGTGCATGGACAATTTCAGTGGAGACCAGTGAAGAGGTAGGTGAAAGAGCAGTGTGACGATCAGTTGTGACCATACTAGTGCATGATTTTGCACCACACATTGATGGAGATGCCAATGAGGATTGCATAGTACACACCAGGTGGATTCGAACTCAGATTGGGCCATTATTCATCTTGGATTGCACAGTAGAGGCAGGCTAATAGGTGGAGCAGATTGGAGCATGTGTTTTGTTAGATCTGAGCTTGTGTAGTGTGTAACAATTGGAGATTGTACTGAGAGCTTGTGAGGAGTTTGTACAATGATTGTTACATGATCTCTATCATTATAATATACAGATAGTTGGGGGTTTTCAGCCTTAAGCTTTCCCATAAATACTGTGTTTATATGTGTGATTGTTTATGGTTTTGATGTGCGCATGCGATTGTTTATATTTCCGCAATTAATGATCAATAGTAGAAGAGGTTATGTATTATGCATGAAGCTCAAATAGTGTGTGATCAGGATAATCTCGGTGAATAATTTAACAGTTATTCAAATTTCTACATGGTATCGGAGTGATATTGATCATTGGAGCAATTGCAAAACATTGAATTGGTTGAGTTTTGTGCTGGTGGAATTTGAATTTGAAACAGTGTTTTCTTGGTGTCGAAGTCGAGATGTCTTTCAACGGATTGCGATTGGAGTATGCCCTTGAGGGAAGCTCAAATTATATTGCATGGAAGGAAAGGATAGAGGCGTTGCTAGATGACAATGGGTTGAAGGAGTTCATAGATGCTGAAGTCCCAAAGCCTACTTCTACTGATGTTGCCATACTTGACGCATGGAAAAAGAAGACATCAAAGTGTCGAAGGATTCTGTTGGAGGGCGTGAAGGATCACATAGTGTCCAGCCTTCATGGTAAGGCTTCTCCATTCTTTATGTGGAAAGCCTTGACAGATTTATTCCAAAGCAAGAGTGACCAAAGGAATTTGGCGCTCAAGGATAAACTCAGAAACATAAAGATGGAGAAAGGCGATAGTATGCCCAAGTACCTCACGAAGTTCACCCAATGCAGGGATGAGCTAGGAAGTGTGGGGGTGACTGTTGATGATGAGGACTTGGTGAGCTTGGCTCTCCTTGGGCTTCCAAAGAGTTGGAATTTCCTATCAGGACTATGTCAATGGTCGGGAGAAATTGCCAGGATGGGAGCGACTTTGGTTGGATCTTGTGCAAGAGGAGATAAGGCAAAGTACCAGGGACGAATCTTCATCAAAGAACTCTGATGAAGAGAATTGCACTTTGGCTGCCAAAGCAAAGAAGGGGAAGAGCAAGAAAGCTTCTCATTCCGGTGCGAAAGGCAAGAAGCAGGACATGTCCAAGGTGAAGTGCTTTCACTATCACCAACACGGACATTATGCCATAAATTGTCCGCAGAAGAAGAAAAATAAGCAGGCTGCTGGATCTGCAGCTGGAGAGGCCTTAGCCTCGCAGTTTGAGCTGGATTTTTCGTTGATCGCATGCTTGGTCTCAAGTGTGATGGGTTCAGTGTGGTTTCTGGACAGTGGTGCATCTTTTCACATGACAGGAGATCAAGATTTGTTTACTGATCTGGATGAGAAAGATCTTGGAGTGCACATCGAGATGGGCGATGATGGTAGATACAGTGCGACCGGTGTCAGTACCATTTCCTTTGAGAGGGAGTCTGGTAAACCCTTTGTATTGAGGGAAGTGATGTATGTTCCAAGATTGAAGAAGAATCTTATCTCTATGGCGATGTTAGAAGACAAGGGATATGATGTTGTCTTTAGCGAGGGAAAGGCTTTCTTGCGTAGTAAGGAAACTGGTGAGACCCAGAGGATAGGGGTTCGAGTTAAGAACCTTCATCAATTGCAGCTAGATGGCTGTGCAGCAATGGCAGGCAAGGCAGAAGGAGTGGTGAGCCGGGATGATGGCGAGTTGTGGCACCGGAGATTGGGCCACCTTCACCATGGAGCTTTGAAGATACTGCAACAGATTTCTACTGGGCTTCCTAAGGGTACTTGCGCAGTAGATCGCGTGCAAGGGATGTACCTTGGGGCACTGCAGCCACCTTTCATGAGAAGGATAGTCGCGCCAAAATGATCCTTGAGAGAATTCACACAAACGTGTGTGGAACTTTCTCAGTAGCTTTGACAGCAAATCATAGGTATTATGTGATATTTGTTGATGACTTTTCTCGTAAGTTTTGGATCTTCTTCATGCAGAAGAAGAGCGACACATACTCAAAGTTCGATGAGTTCAAGGCACTGGTTGAGAAAGAGTCAGGGAAGCAGGTGAAGGCTCTTAGGAGTGATAATGGTGGTGAATTCATCTCTGGCTAATTCAAAAACTTTTGCAGTACAGAAGGATTTCGAAGAGAGCTCATAGTGCCTCATAACCCACAATAGAATGGGGTCACAGAGCGAAAGAACAGAATGATCATGGGTGCTGCACGGGCGATGTTGCATGATCAGGACCTTCCCATACACTTGTGGGCTGAAGCATGCAATACTGCAAGATATGTGTAGAACCATTTTCCTCACAAGATACTTGGCATGAGTACACCCGAGGAGGAATTTTCTGGTAAGAGACCTGATATTTCCCATTTGAGGATTTTTGGTTCACCTGTTTACATTCATGTGACGAAGGATGCCAGGAAGAAGCTAGAGCCGACCGCAGAGGTTGGGATATTTGTGGGGTACACTGATACACCCCACAACTATCGTGTGTATTTTCCAGACAGTCAGAAGACTGTTGTGCGGTGGGATATCCAATTTCATGAGGAGAAAGCCACGAAGTGTTCGCTTGAGAGGGAGACACACTCGTATGCAGATGAGGAGATTAGTTCCTAAGGATGAGCCTGTGGATGGGATCAGCCACAAGAGGAGGTTCATGGAGTGGAAGAGACCACCTCGCGCCAACCATCGAGGGCGGAAGCGCACGATGGCTGAGCGACCGGCTCAAGAGGCAGAGAATTGTAGGAGCACCTACATCACAACGCACAGACAGACACTCCGACCAAGAACCGGATACATGGCCTCATGAGCAAGTGTGTATCATGACAGAGCCATCCTCTTTCGAGGAAGCTGTGGAGGATCCCGCATGGGCAGATGCCATGGTGGAAGAGTATGATTCGATTGTCAGAAACAGTGCATGGGAGATTGTCCCGAGACCGGAAGGGAAATCAGTGGTGGGTTCGAGATGGATCTACAAAGTGAAGCAGGAAGCTGACGGGAGTGTGGAGAAGTACAAGGAAAGATTTGTTGCCCGAGGCTTTTCACAGATTGAGGGGATCGATTATGAGGAGACCTTTGCACCTGTCGCAAGGTATTCTTCCATACGGACGATTCTTTCTCTCTCAGCGCAGATGGGGTGGCACATTCATCAGATGGATGTGAAGACTGCGTTCCTCAATGGAGTCATTGAGGAGGAGGTGTACATAGAGTAGCCCGAAGGTTTTGAGATCTTCAGCAGTGAGTCGCATGTGTGCAGGCTCAAGAGAGTGTTGTATGGGTTGAAACAAGCACCTCGTGCTCGGTACACACGGATAGAAAGTTATTACACCAGACTTGGATTCTCCAAGAGTGAGGTGGATCCTAACCTATACTAGATTGTGGTGGAGGGTAAGTTGCTGATCATTGTACTTTATGTAGATGATTTGATTTTGACAGGTGATGAGCTGCTGATACTCTCATGCAAGGAGGATCTTGCAAAAGAGTTTGAGATGAAGGATTTGGGCCTCCTTCATTATTTCCTGGGATTGGAAATTTGGCAGCGCAGTGGTGGACTATTTGTTTCTCAGGGTAAGTATGCCCGGGAGATACTGGAGAAGTTCAACATGCATGGCCGCAAGCCTGTTGATACTCCTCTTCCTGGTGGATGGAGGAAGGAGGATGCTACTTCAGCGGAGGTAGTGGATGCCACTGTTTATCGACAGTTGGTGGGGTTGCTTATGTATCTGGTCAATACACGACCCGACATATGCTATGCTGTTAACTAGCTTTCACAAGCTATGGTTAAGCCTACCAAGCTCTTCTGGAAGGCAGGCACGCATTTATTGAGATATCTCAGAGGCACATCGGGATATGGATTATGGTACAAACAGTCGGATGAGGTGAAGCTGTGTGGCTTCATGGATGTAGATTGGGCAGGGAGCCCAATAGACAAAAAGAGCACATCTGGAGGGATTTTTAGTATAGGGTCGACAACAGTTTCTTGGTACAACAAGAAGCAGAGATCCGTGGCACTCAGTTCAGCAGAGGCTGAGTATATGCCAGCGATTTTGGCTGCATGCGAGGCTATATGGATGAGGAAGATCCTAGTTGGGTTGTTCGGTTCACACTTAGAGCCTACTGTGATTTATTGTGATAATCAGAGTTGCATTAAACTCTTGATTAATCCAGTATTTCATGATAGATCTAAACACATTGACATCCGGTATCATCATATCAGAGATTGTGTGCAGCGGAAGATCATGTTACTTTCATACATTCCTACGGAGGATCAGGATGCTGATATCTTGACGAAGGCACTCACCAGGAGAAAATTAGAATACCACAGAGGTAGGACAGGGGTTGCAGATAATACATATCTTTTTTAGAGGGAGTGTTGAGATTGCAACAAGATGATGAGCTTAGTGGAAAGGAGTCGCCTTCACTAAGTGGGCCTGCAGGCTATTTTTGGCACAAAGTCTATTTTTAGACATATGGATCATGTTCTATGAGTTGCATGATGTTATTTGTGGATGGTTGGTCAAGTTGGAAAAAATAGATGGACTTCTATTTTTAGACATACTGGGCGAAATCTATTTTTAGATTTCCAGTCTAAAAATAGATATGTCAAATATTATTAGCTCTTAATAATATTTGGACTCTAAACATTATCTTATCCTCTTGGAGCACTTCAGTTAAGTGCACAGAAGTGGCACATGCAGCTGATAGAAGATATTACGCTATTCCTGAGGGTTAAGTGGAGCTATTTCATGGACACTTCAGTTAGAACTCATGTGACAAAGTTTGGTGGAGTTGATTGAGGAAGTTAGTCGAGTTGCATTCAGTTTAACTCAGTTAAACATAGTTGAGCTAGTTTTATCTAGTCTAATTGATTGATACACTAGTGAGAGTGGTGTGAATTAATTATTAATTAATTAACTAATTATTAACTCATAAATCAACTAAATAATACATCAGTTAACTTCAGTGCATGGACAGTTTCAGTGGAGACCAGTGAAGAGGTAGGTGAAAGAGCAGTGTGACTATACTGGTGCATGAGTTTGAACCACACATTCATGGAGATGCCAATGAGGATTGCGTAGTACACACCAGGTGGATTCGAACTCAGTCAGGGCCATTATTCATCTTGGATTGTGGAGTAGAGGCAGGCTAACAGGTGGAGCAGATTGGAGCATGTGTTTTGCTAGATCTGAGCTTGTGTAGTGTGTAACAATTGGAGATTGTACTGAGAGCTTGTGAGGAGTTTGTAGAATTATTGTTACATGATATCTATCATTATAATATATAGATATTTGGGGGTTTTCATCTTTAATCTTTCCCATAAATACTGTGTTTATATGTGTGATTGTTTATGGTTTTGATGTGCGCATGCGATTGTTTATATTTCCGCAATTAATGATCAATAGTAGAAGAGGTTATGTATTATGCATGAAGCTAAAATAGTGTGTGATCAGGATAATATCGGTGAATAATTTAACAGTTATTCAAATTTATACAGAACATGCATGACATCCTTCAAGATGAAAGGTTTACCTGACTCCCTCTCAAAGGAAATGGTCCCGATACCAGTCGCACTGTATCTACCATCATCGCCCATCTCGATGTGCACTCCAAGATCCTTTTCATCCAGATCACTGAAAAAATATTTGTCTCCAGTCATATGGAAATACGCACCACTGTCAAGAAACCACACTGATCCCATCACACTTGAAACCAAGCATGCGATCAGCGAAAAAAACAGCTCAAACTGCGAGGCTAAGGCCTCTCCAGCTGCAGATCCAACAACCTGATTATTTTTCTTCTTCTGTGGACAATTAGTGGCATAATGTCTGTGCTGGTGACAGTGAAAGCACTTCACCTTGGACAATTCCCGCTTCTTGCCTTTCACACTGGATTGAGAAGGATTTTTCTTCCCCTTCCCTTTCCTTGCTTTGGTAGCCAAAGCGAAATTTTCTTCATCTTCATTCTTCGATGAAGATCCATCCCTGGTACCCCGCCTTATCTCCTCCTGCACAAGATCCAACCAAAGTCACTCCCATTCTGGCAGTTTCTCCTGTCCATTGACAGAGTCCTCGTAGCTATGCCAACTCTTCGGAAGCCCAAGGAGAGCCAAGTTCACCAAGTCTTCTTCATCAACAATAACCCCCACACTTCCTAGCTCATCCTTGCAGTGGACAAACTTCGTGAGGTATTTTGGTATATTATCGCCTTTCTCCATTTTTATTTTTCTGAGCTTGTCTTTAAGCGCCAACTTCCTCTGGTCGCTTCTGATTTGGAAAAATTCTATCAAAGCCTTCCACATTAAGAATGGACTGGCTTTACCATGAAGGCTGGACACTATGTGGCCCTTCACACCTTCCAACAAAATTCTTCGACACTTTGCTGTCTTCTTTTACCATGCGTCAAGTGCGGCTGCATCGCTAGAACCAGGCTTTGGAATATTAACATCTATGAAATCCTTCAACCCATTATTATCCAACACTGCCTCCATCCTAGCCTTCCATGCAATATAATTCGAGCTTCCATCAAGGGCATACTCCAATAGCAATCCGTTGAAAGACATTTCAATGAATGCTCAACTTCGACACTAATAAAACACTGCAGCAAATTTGAATTCCACCAGCACAAAACTCAACCGCTTCAATAATTGCAATCTACTCGAATGATCAACTGCTTTGATACCATGTAGAAATTATATAACTTATGTGTTATATTTCTAAGATTCTCCTGATCTCACACTATTTTAACTTCATGCAAAATACATAATCTATTCCACCATTGATCATTTGCGGAAATTGAAAAAGATTACAATGCACACATGAAATAGTAAACATTCACACACATTAACACAGTTGTTTAACGGGAAATCCTGAAGCTAAAAACCCCAACTATATGTATATAATATATGTCATAGAGATCATGTAACAATCCTCATACAAATTTGATCATATCAAGCTCTTAGTACAATACAATTGCTACACACTAATCAAGCCCAATCTTGGAAATCCATGCACCGATCTTTGCCACTTGCTAGCCTGCCTCTACTGCACAATCCCTGCTGAAGAATGGCTCTGAATGAACTCGAATCCACCAAGATTTCACTACGCAATCCTCATTGGCATCTCCACTGAGTGTTGGATGCATTCAATGCATCACTATAGTCACAACTGATAGTCACACTTGCTCTTTCACTTACCTCTCCACTAGTCTCCACTGAAACTGCCATGCACTGTAGTTAACTGATGTATTCTTCAGTTGATTAATGAGTTATTATTTAGTGAATTAATTAACTAATTAATTCATAGCACTCTCACTAGTGTATCAATCAGTTAGACTAGATACAACTAGCTCAACTGAGTCTAACTGAGTTAAATTGAATACAACTCTACCAACTACTTCTCTAACTCCACCAAACTCTGTCACATGAGTTCTAACTGAAGTCCACATGTATTAGCTCCAGTAAACCCTCAGGAATAGCGTAATTCCTTCTGTCAGCTGTTGTGCAACATCTGTGCACTTAACTGAAGTGCTCCAAGAGAATAAGATAATGATTAGAGTCCAAATATTATTAAGAGCTAATAATATTTGACATATCTATTTTTAGACTGGCAATCTAAAAATAGATTCCGCCCAATATGTCTAAAAATATAACTCCATATATTTTTCCAACTTGACCAACCATCCACAAATATCATCCTGCAACTCATAGAATATGATCGACATGTCTAAAAATAGACTTTGCGCCA
This sequence comes from Pinus albicaulis, assembly GCA_034641835.2. Lineage (NCBI taxonomy): Eukaryota > Viridiplantae > Streptophyta > Pinopsida > Pinales > Pinaceae > Pinus > Pinus albicaulis. The sequence goes on along the minus strand of CM076584.1, from coordinate 729,138,919 downwards.
AAAATAGCCTGCGAGCCCACTTAGAGAAGGCGACTCTTTTCACTAAGCTCATCATCTTATTGAATCTCAACACAATCAATGGATGGTTGTGTTGGTTCCCAACCAATCGGTGGTCGTTCTGGTTATCAACAGTCTCAAGGTGGGCAAGATGCTAGCCAACCATATCAAGGTGGCCATCAATCTGAATATTATTTTCATTCAATTTGTACAAATTTGTTTACATGTTTTTTTAATATACAAAATTTTATATATTGATGCAGAGGGTGAAAATGTTGCTCCAAATTTTGCTCGAAAAATATGTAGGACAGAATGTGTTATTCAAGAAGAAGGTTGTACACCAACCACGACTTATCCGTCTGAAATTTCCAATATGCCTTGGGAATCAAACATGCAACAATGCACCTTACAAAGGTGTCAACATCTTCATTCAAAATTGAAGAGAGATCTTGTATCTTTGAAACTCCCTGCTGAGAATCGAGAAAGCTTGGAAATAGTTACTCACTCTTTAAGCGAACTAGTAGATATGTACCTAAGGCTTGGGCCAACCACTGATAATTTTGTAGAAGCGATGAGAAAAAGAAAGGAAAAAGTGATGGATCCTGATACATGGGAAGTTTTTAAACAAAGAGTTACAACAGAAATGACCAAGTCTATGTTTAATTTCAAAAAAGGGTTGAAAAGAAAGATGCTAAAGGTGCAATATTTCAAGCACCTTGATATAGTTGGATATTTGTATGATAGGAACCTTGCTGCTTATGGAAGACTCCCATGGAACGATAAGGTTCCACTTTATTTTACAAAATTATTTTATGCATAATTCTTTTTTGGAATGAAACCCAATTATAATGACCTTCCCTCTGAATTTTTTGTTCCTGCGAGAGATTGATTGTGTGACCGTAGGGGTGCTAAGTGTGATGCTGAGTTGCCTCGCATTGAGCCTCCATTGGTTAGTCGACCTCTTCATGTCGAAACTTTGCAGTCATAGATGGATGCCACTTCTCAAATTAGTCGAGAAGTAAGGGATGCCATCATTGACAATGTTCAGAGTGGACTGGGTGGAGTTGATGTTTGTCTGAATCGACAAAGAACACAGGAGAATGCACATGATAATTTTGTGTATCATACAAATGAAGAGATAAACAACATGAGTGTTGAAGATCTCATAACATATGCAAAGAATTTCCGCAATGGTTGGCAAGACCTAATTATTCATGAACAAGACGGCATGGGATCGGTGTGTGTTAATGGTTAGGGTGATTATTTTAACACATGTACAATTTGTAATAAGTACATATATACATACATTTATTTGTATACATTAATCTATAAAAAAATGTATCATTATATGTTAACACCATTTTCAGTTCTCATGCTTGATGAGCGAAGATGTTAGTATCATGGTCAGAGCCTCCGGTTCACACAATCAAGATGGGTCTCACCATCAATCACACAATCAAGATGGTTCTCACCATCAAGATGATATGTTGGCACATGTTAGTGGTTTTTAAGTGAACATCATGATGTACAATTATTTTTTATCTATTATTATATATATATCGAAACATGATGAGATATTTTTAAAATAAATAATTGTGCACACATGTAAATGTATACATAATTAAATGTTAATATATTTTGATTCCGTATGATGTTTTTGGGATGGAGGTACCTTCTTCTTCCTTGGGAGATGTGCAAAATCCACCATCACAAGTATGAACAATTTTTCACCTTTAAATATGGTTTTAAGTTATATATTGCAGCTCAAAAGTTCCATTAAAAAATGAGATCTCTAGATCTTGAGTTACTTTACAATTTTATTTTTTTTGAATTTTAGGTTTCTGGAGATTTTTTTTTGGAACCACCCTTAGGAGATGTGTCGGATCCACCATCACAAGTATTCAATTTTCCACTTAAATATGTTTAAATTATAAGTTCTAAATTTAAGTTCAAAAACTTTATTATAAATTGAGATCTAGATCTTGAGTTATTTTATACTTTTAAAATTTTTGAATTTAGGTTCTTGGAAATGATTTCCCTTCTCCACAAACTCTAGCGATGGAGTGGATGATGGAGATAGGAACATCCACACCATTTGAACCATTTGAACAAGTTGTCTAATTTTTTTTTTAATGTTATTGAAAATTAGTTTATATATGCATTTTCATTTGAAATATATATATATATATATATATATATATATATATATATATTGTACAGTTTACTATGGAAGATGTTCCTGTGGAGCTAGTTTTAATGGACGAGCAAAAAAACACAATGGAGAGGGAACCACATGAGGTATTGCATGATTTTATTTTTTTTTCCATTTTTTTTTACATGAAGTTATATATTCTCATTCAATTTTAAAACATTAAATTTTAATGTTTGTACACATTGTGTACAATTTCCCCATGCTTCACAGGATAGCACGAGGATCATGATTTTTTTGGATGATGAACATGTGTGCAACATTATATTTGATAGATCTAGTCTTAAATTTACTTAACACTATACATTGAACTATATATATATATACTTTTATTGTTCATGTGATACAAATTTTGGACATATTTTACTATTTGAATATATAGTTTTAAACTACATTTATTTTTATCAAGAATGATTTTGAATTTTGGATAGTTACATTTGACATGCGATCGCATGTTGTGATATATAATGTTTTTTCTTTTTTTCTTTTTTTTTTTAAAACTTAAGTTGTTATTTTAATTTTTAAATATAAAATGAATCTAGATGGAGATTTCAAATTACATAACACATGTACATGTGTGTATATTTTGGATAGTTGAACTACATTTGGCATGTGATCACATGTTGTGATGTAATGTTTTGTTTTTAAAACTCAAGTTGTCATTTTATTTTTTAAATATAAAATTTAAATCTAGATGGAAATTTCAAATTTTACAAAACACGTGTATATTTTGGATAGTTCAACTACATTTGGCATGTGATTTCATGTTCTGATATAATGTTTTCTTTTTAAATTGGATAGTTCAACAAGATTTGACATGTGATCTCATCTTGTGATATAATGTTTTGTTTTTAAATTGGATAGTTCAACTACATTTGGCATGTGATCTCATCTTGTGATATAATGTTTTGTTTTTGAAACTCAAGTTGTCATTTTATTTGTTAAATATAAAATGAATCTCTAGATGGAAATTTCAAATTACATTTTCACAATGTGTATATTTTGGATGGCTGAACTACATTTGACATGTGATTGTGATATAATGTTTTGTTTTTAAAATTAAATTTGTCATTTTATAAACTTGTTAAAAATATAAAATGAATCTCTCTAGATGGAAATTTTGAATTACAAACCATGTATACATGTGTATATTTTGGATATTTGAACTACATTTGGCATGTGATCACATGTTGTGATATAATGTTTTGTTTTTAAAACTCATGTTTTGGATGGTTGAACAACATTTGGCATGTGATTGTGATATAATGTTTTGTTTTTAAAATTCAAGTTACCATTTTATAAACTTGTTAAAAATATAAAATGAATTTCTGTAGATGGAAATTTTGAATTACAAACCATGGAAAATTCAAATTACAAACCATGTATACATGTGTATATTTTGGATAGTTGAACTACATTTGGCGTGTGAAGTAATGTTGTGATATAATATTTTGTTTTTTAAACTCAAGTTTTGGATGGTTGAACTATAGTTGGCGTGTGAGGTAATGTTGTGATATAATGTTTTGTTTTTAAAACCCAAGTTTTGGATGGTTGAACTACATTTGGTATGTGATTGTGATATAATGTTTTGTTTTTTAAATTCAAGTTGTCATTTTATAAACTTGTTAAAAATATAAAATGAATCTCTCTAGATGGAAATTTCGAATTACAAACCATGTATACATGTGTATATTTTGGATATTTGAACTACATGTGGCATGTGATCACATGTTGTGATATAATGTTTTTTTTTTTAAACTCAAGTTTTGGATGGTTGAACTACATTTGGCATGTGATTGTAATGTAATGTTTTGTTTTTAAAATTCAAGTTGTCATTTTATAAACTTGTTAAAAATATAAAATGAATTTCTATAGATGGAAATTTTGAATTACAAACCATGTATACATGTGTATATTTTGGATAGTTGAACTACATTTGGCATGTGAAGTAATGTTGTGATATAATGTTTTGTTTTTAAAACTCAAGTTTTGAATGGTTGAACTACATTTGGCATGTGATTGTGATATAATGTTTTGTTTTTAAAATTCAAGTTGTCATTTTATAAACTTGATAAAATTATAAAATGAATCTCTCTAGATGGAAATTTCGAATTACAAATCATGTATACATGTGTATATTTTGGATAGTTGAACTACATTTGGCATGTGATCACATGTTGTGATATAATATTTTGTTTTTAAAACTCAAGTTTTCACTATATTTGTTAAAGATAAAATGAAGTTGGGATGTACATGAAGTGTGAATGTTATATAATTTTAGGACATGTACATCTATTATTTAGGTGATATTTAAGTACAATACATATCAATGTTTTAAAATCTAAAAAAATTATAAAATGTACAGGTCAGAAGCCATACCATGGCCCTGTGCCAGCGACATAAACCCATTAGAGGCAACTACAGAGGTGCATTTTTAGGCCGCTCTCACCGTGGCAATGACCAATGATTGGAATCCACCGAGGGCTCTACATTTGATAGCCACGAGGTGTTGGCTCCTTGATTGTTTGATAACATTCATGGGGAGACTTTTTTGCCTCCAGAGAAGCCCAAATGTAGAAGGGGCAAGAAATCCACTATTCCACAATTTGTGCAGCCTTTACCCAAGAAAACCAACCTAATTCTAGGTTATGAGCCCACGATGGAGGAGATAGGCGTTTGGGTTATGGACTTGGATGGTGTCTGGACCAGAGATTACGATGCGGAGTACCCAGTCGCTCTCATTGTCCATGCGACCCCTCTGAAGCCTCCTCGAATGCCCATAGTTGAGGAGAACACCATCGGTAGAGAATACGGGTGCCTGATAGAGGAAGAGAACCAGGCGACTGACAAAGATGAAGGAACTCCATGATTTTCACCTCAAGATATACTTCAGATCTTTTGTTTTTATATGGGCCACTGAATATTTTGTATTACAAGACTGGATGACACTCTTAAGGGGTTGGTTTCCTCCTTTGAGGCAGCCCCAAAATTGGTTTATTTTGAACACTACCAAGGCAAGGATAGGCTAAGCACTGCTTTCCATCTCTGCCCATTGCCTCTGTAAAAAATTTCATGCTTTTAATATAGTTTAGCCCAAGTTACAAACAAAAAAATGTTCACATGAATATATGTACATAAAAATGATTGAAGTACATGTTTGAATATATGTTAAAACGATTGAAGTACAATAAATATCAATGTGTATATCTAAAAAAAATCATAAGATTCTAGGTGTTCTTAGATGTGTCTAACAATCATAAAATTTTAAAATTGCATTCTAGAAAATATATATCCAGTACACAACATTTTTCATTAATGCACATAGAAAAGCTACTTTCAGTTGCTAGTAAACTGGAAATTACAAAACACGTACCACACATTTTGCATTCAAGAATGAATATTATAATTTACTGTTAATAGGCACGTGTCTAAAACAAAATGGTGCAACCTCAAATTTGCATCATATCACCTATGTTAGATACACAGATATGTACATTTTTCAATAATGACATTACGACAAATTGTACCAGATAATGTATGAAATCGTTTAGATCAGATAATCTAGACATGTGTATGTGTACACGTGTATAAATTACTCATGTGCATGTACCAAAAAGTTTTACATGTGCAAACGCTTACATACAGATAACATAAAAAGGAAGTTCAATTTTTAGTTGAGTTCTGGAAGTTCTAAAATATGAATCCAAAGAGAAGAAATTGTTGTGGAGTTCAATCAAAAAAATTCCAATGGAATGCCGTCTTCAAGGATCCGTTCATGATCAGCTTTTGACATTTTCCATTTCTTAATTTTCGTTTTTTTCTTTCATTGAAATTCTATCAAATTTATGTGTGTTGCACACACCAAGTGACTATATTGACAACTTATGACATCAGGTTCATAGTCTTGAAAGTAAATAAAATCTCCATTTTGATTAGTTTGTCTGAAAAAATAACCTTTCAGTATAATAAACCCTCTGTCATATGTAAACCCATGATCATCATAGTTTTCTCATAATTTCATCTTTCATTCAATGCAACGCATCAAATAATACTTTGCATTTTCATCATTCATAATAGGTGCAGTTATTGCAAAAGCATCTCCTGCACAATAAAACAAACTTATGTATTTAAATTTAGATCATAATTAACATGAAAATTTAACTTTAAAATTAACATGTGTACTTGATTTTATTATCTATTTCTATATCTCTATCATTTGAAAGAAATTGAAATGTTACCTTCTCTAACAAGATTAGAAACTCGATCACCATCAGATGATATTGTAGTCTCCTCTGATTGCATTTCTTCAAATATTGCAACGAACATTCCCCCCTTTCTATTTAGTTCTGTATGTTGCCAATCGTTTACATACATTTTGTTTTCACAAACATCATTGGATTCTGTGTTGTCTATGAAAACATGACAAAAACAAGAATTAAATTTCTTTTATCCAATGAAAACACATTTGTGGAAAAATTTGTTTTAATTGAATGCAATTTTTGAGTCCCTTTTATTGTTTCAACTTCATCTCCAATCAATCTATCTACATCTTGGACCCCAATATGTAAAAAAACCTATATGGAAAATTCAAAGAAGAATATAAATATGATATCAAATACCATCAAAGATAATCATTGTGATAAATGTACTGTTTAAAATTAGAAATCCAATAAAAATTAAATTGAATGTACCTTCGTACTTCCCTTGATTGTTTAGTCTCATGGCTTAGTGCAGTGATGCACCATTGAACAACTTCTTTAGCTAAGACAAGTCGGTTTGCAAAGTGGTCCACTTGATATCTTCGAAGTGCTCATTTTATGCATGCCCCTGCACTGTCATGTTCTCATTTCCCATGACCAGTCTCAAATAAATTCTAACAATGTTTAATGCAGGTTTTCATATGAAGACAACACAACCAAAATAATGATCATGAAGATTTGAATTGACCTGCGTATCCATCTGACCATATCCAATGTTCATTGAATTTTATTCCACAACTTTTCAAGGAGTCAAATATTTTCAAAACAATGTTGTACAAAATATGTATCATGTGTACGATCGTCACTGATATAAAAGTGATATTCTTTAATAACATGCCAATTTTCACTGGTGCTTTCTATAAGATCAAAAAAAGTTTTAGCATGTCTATATAGAATTTGGACGAGCATGGAGACTTGGTCAGAATGATAGTATTCACTTTGAATTTATTTTTGTGGAACAAATGTGTAGTTTTCTGCAAAATCAACTACTAATAAAATGGTCCCTGGTGGAAAAAATTCACGGGATTTTTTGAATTGCAAGTCCTGCCATCGAGCTCTATGGGAATGATTTGTTTATTTATAAATTTCTGCCTCAAATTTTCTTAGAAAATCTATCACAAAAATTTCTTCTTCTTGTAAATCAATTCTTTTAGCACTTTAACCTTGAATCGATGTATGGATATATTCATATCTCTTCCATTTCACTTTCATGTTGGACAATGATTGATCATTTATATCAGTATGATATTTGTTTTTAAATTTAGTCAAATTTCCACAATCATCGCATTTTTTACCACCAACACATTTCTTTTGGTAAAATAATTCATGGCTTTCTCTTTCAAATAGAATTTGAGATATGAAATCATGGATAGTGGAAGGAGGAGGTGAATTTTCCAAAACAATTTACCAAAATTAAGGAATGTGTCAAAATATAACTGAAATTCCACATGATAACGACAACAACAAGTATCGCGTACGGTGATAGGTTTTACATACTATAGTTTTTGTTGCACAAAAGCATTGATTGAGACATCAATTTCACGATTCTCTTCTTTGAACTTGTTGAAAAACTCTATCTGAGTGGTGTCCAAGAAATGTTTTGGAGGTTCTTCATACTAATTTTGTGTTGTTCTTCTTCGCATCACATCCCTTGCTTTTGGTGAAACATGTGAATTTTTCATCCAGTATTTATATATATGTTAACATTTTCTCCAAGTATATCTTTGTATGGTTACCTAAAAATAGCTATCGAACAAGCGAGTTCATCATTTACATCTATTTGCAACCAAAATTTCCTATGTTTGTGCAAAGTTTTTCGTGAGGTTCCTAATACTCGTACCATAGATTTTACCAAGTGATTCTCTTTAGTACTTGATGAAACCACTGCCATATGTATTACTCTACGTGCATCTGAAACATTTTTCTTTCTAGATCTTCTAATTGAATTTAGAGCACTATTTATATTTTGTATCACATCTTCCTTCATTTTTTTATCTTTTGTTGATTTTCAAATACCCAATAAAGTTGTAGTTTCTTTTAATTTCCTTGATGTTAAGAGACATTTCAACAATTGGGCTTGAACTGCCACGGTTTCATTTTTGAATAACTAATCAATAATGCGATAAACACGATATCGTATAACATGGTCAACTTTTTTATCTCCATATGTGTGTGTATCAACATTTTCTAACATTTCATCATCGATGTTGATTTCATTTGTACATATTCGAATTAAATGTACATAATAAGTTTACATATTCAATAAATAACTAAATTAATAAATATGTATAATTTCAATAATACACATGTGTTCAACATATATATATACATACCTGGTGATTCAATTTATTCACTTGAATTTCTTTTGACATTTTCACCATCTTCAATCATTGGTTCAATATCTCTTTCACTTTCTCTTTCAAAATTTTGTATCTCATCATCTAATGTTTTGAGGGATATCTCGCTTTGTTTACATTGCAAAATATTTTTCAAATTTGTTCATCAAATAAAAATTAAGTTTCACAATTTACACTAGGAAAATTATAAATATCAAATTTATAATATTCACATTTACATGCCTACTTCAATTTCTAGTTGAGGTTGATTTTCCCTTTCAATATTTGAGTGTTCTTCTTTCTTTTTTTGCGATATTCTCTCCCATGTTCTCTACGTTCCTTAGGGTCTCTTGTTCGATCATATTTTCTCTTGCAATTCCTTCGATTTCCCATGGTAATTGAGTATGAAGCTAAAAAAAATTCCTCCAAAAATTTAGACAAAAACTCAATTAAAAAAAGCATCACAAAAGATTTAATTAAAAAAAAAACAAAAACTCATTTTAACAATTTTGCACAAAAGACATACTTCAATCCAAAACACTTACTTTAAAAAATCCGAGAAAAAAATGTCTTCTAAAAATGAAATGAAGCGCAGAATATTTCCTTCCATGTCCTGCAAAAAAATTTCATTTAAAAATTTAGACAAAAATTCATTTTAAAATTTATTATAAAAAATTTACTTCAACCCAAACCATGTACTCTAAAAAATGTCTCTTCAAAAAATACCTCCAAAAATTGTCCATTGAAAATTAAGCCCAACCTCTTAAAAAATGTCACTTTAAAAAATACCTCCAAAAAATGTCCTCAGAAAATTAAATCCAAAAAACTCTAAAAAATGTCTCTAAAAACAAAATACCTCCAAATAATGTCCTTTGAAAATTAAGCCCAAAAATCCTCTAAAAAAATATCACTTTAAAAAATACCTCCAAAAAATGTTTGAATATTAAGACTTAAAAGTTGGAAATTAAGCCCAGAAAATGTCTTTTGAAAATTAAACCCAAAAATCTCTAAAAACAAAATACCTCCAAAAAAATGTCCTTTGAAAATTAAGCCCAAAAAACATCCAATAAATGTATCACATACCTCCAAAAAATGTCCTTTGAATATTAAGCCAAAAAGAGTCCTTTGAAAATTAAGCCCAAAAAAAGTCCTTTGCAAAATCAACCCAAATGAAGAAATGTGTGAAATTATGTGAAAATAATGAATATGTGTACGCCTATTTATATTGCTGTGAAATGCTTTTTTGGAGGGACTTCATTGAATTTTTTGGCCAACGTAAAGTCAATTAAAAGTTCAGCCGAATTTTTTACAAAGGTTCAGCCAAACTTTTATGTCGTTAGAATTGACTGGCCGTCGGGACAAAAAACAATTCGGCCGAACTTTTTTAAAAGTTTGGCCAAACTAACACATCTGCAATTACGCAACAGCTCGGCTCAATCTCAATCAAACTAATTGGTTTTGTAAATTTTTGTGAGTATTTTTTCTCCACTAACTTAGTGAAACTTGTATGAATTGGAGTTTTTTTTTCTAACCTCAAAAGTTCATATGGCGAGATTTTTTTTTCCCTCAGTTCAATTTCGAACAAGCAAGATAAGATTGTGCACAAGAATTATCTTAACCTATAATTAACAAATATTAATTGAATGTAATAAGAGTTGTTAAAAATAAATGCTTCTTAATATTTCACCACCATTAATCAATACCTATTTATCTTTTTATCCAACTACATAACCCAAATAACAAGTCCAATTTGTCTCAAATTTCCTATTGATTCACATTTTGTAAAAAAAATTATTTATTTATTTAAATAAATTAATAAATCATAAAAGGCATCTAGCAACATCTTGAATTGAGATAAACTAATCTTAAAAAAAAACTTAACAAGGCACAACCTATTTAGGCTTAAACTACTCACTTGAAAATTAATTTAAATGATAAAATACACCTAAATCCAAATTTAATACTAAGAGAATGGCTAAAACATATCATCCATCATCACAAAAGATGAAAAAGTCTCTTATCATCTTCCAACATTAAATATATCAAAGTATAATATGCAAAGTCCATGTAGTACAACTATTTTAATATCCACATGAGACCTAATATCTTTATAGCTAGGTAGCCCTAGATGATAATGGTGACAAACTATAAAGTTCCTAGAGCAACTTTCCACTCTAAAAGTTCTTTGCATTATGGTCTTTCGCGTTTTCTTCGTTTATAACTTCAACAACTCATATCTTACAATTTGATACCAAAATATAAGCCAATGAAGTGGGGTTGCCGACGAACCAGAGAGATTTTCTAGGTCGGATATATCAAACTTAGTATTCACTCTTGTTCATTACTAAAATAACTTGCAGGTTGTTGCATTTAGCCTAAGTTTATAGTGTTAGTTAACTAGCTTGATTTGATTCCAAGCCTTATTCAGAAAACTCTCACCAATTACCGATTACCCTAAATTAAAAAAAAAAAAAAACAAACTGGCTTTACAAATTAAACACCGTAGATTTCTTCACTCTAACAATTTAGATGACAAAGAGAAAGCCATTCTAGGTCGGATATTCCAAATTTAGTATTCACTCAACAAACCCGCTTTACAAACTGAACACCGTAGATTTCTTCACTCTAGCAATTTACATGACAAAGGGAACTTATTTTAATAAACATACATTTTTTTCATTGTAAGATAATTTATTTTAATAACAAAGATTGTGTTATCCAAATTAAAAATAAATATGTTTAAAAAAAATTTATACTATATATTGGTGAACACTAAATTAATAATGGTGAATAGGTAAATCTATTTTTATAGTTTTATATTAGAGACTAATTAATTGAGATGTGAAGTGATTGCTTGATTAGGTATAAAGGTTTGCATAAGTTTTGGTGAGTAGCAACTATTAGTAAATCTCTACTTATAATTTTACTCTTACATAAATGTTGAGAAAAACATGAATAATGGTGAGAAGTAACTCTAAGTAAGTATATTTATTTCCATCTTATTTCTATATATATTTAATTTATGTAAAGATTTGCTTAAATTATGGTGCAAAGTAAGTAAATATGTTATTTAAATGAGTATGAGTTATTTTTAAGAATTTTATATTTGGATGTTTTTTCTGTGAAGAGATTAAAAATAAAAAATCACTATACAAATATCTAAAAATCATGTATAAATATTGCAACCATATCCATAAATTATAACATACAATATGTGATGAGATTTGCATTATATTGTGCAAAGACTACAATAAGACCTTCAATTTATGGTTCAATTAAATGTTTGAAAAATATTGGAATATATATATATATATATATATTAAATTAAAGATTATAAGTTGTATTAGTCAATACTAAACTAATAATGCTCAACAAACAAATCAATTGATATTGCTACCATAAATATCCATGTTTTTTTTCTTAAAAATAATAAAATTTATAAGAATTGATTGTCAAATAGTTGTGAGAATACCATTACTTAATATTATTTATAGATGTGTTTAACTCTTTATTATTATTTAAAATAATTAGGCTATGGGTATTTAAAGGGCTAGATTTTCACCCTTGTAAAATGTTTTTATGTCAAAAAAACAACAATACCTAAAAATAACTTAATCATGAGTTATTAATGGGTTGGACCTTCATTTTTGCAAGATTTTTTTTTTTTTTTGTGTATCTTTGGTTTAATGTAATATATTTCTTCACCTTTTAAGAAGACAAACTCTTGAGTTCATGATACATTTCACATTGCTAAAATTAAAATTAAAAAAACTAACTAAATGTGGTCAATGATGATGATGGGTGGAGTGCCCACTTCAAAAAGTTCTCTCAATTAATTAAATTATAATTTTATTATTATTATTATTATCCGGCCGTGTTGACCACTATTATTTTAGCATTGACCAATGCAAGTTATAATGTTTAACTTTGAAAAACAAATATTTAAACTTCAATATTATTAAAAAAAAATAGTTTTCAAACATTTGATTGAACCATAACTTTGAAGGTCTTATTGCAAACTTTGTGCCATGTGGATAAAGACCTCACAATTTTTTACCAAATTTGTTTATTTTATATATTGTTATTAAGAATACAAAAAAGAATAATATTTTGTTCATATATTTAAAACAACATGACAAACAAAAGAAACATTTTTCTAAAAACATAACATCCACTTAAGTGGAGGGACTATGTTGCCATGCAACACTTGTTATTATTTGGTGTTGTTGTTGTTGTTATATATATATATATATATATATATATATATATATATGGAACAAGATTCTTAATCTTGTAGATTTTCTTCTACTTTATGTATGGCTTATCAATACTACATGTCCAAAAAATCATAACTTACTCCATATGAGATTTGTTCATACACATTTTTTTAATTAATCAATTTAATTAAAAGGTAAAAAGAGCATAATTACTTTGAAAATATCTCAACCATTGATTTATGTTTAATATTATGAACATTCTAAAATATTTCATAAAGGTTAAATCTTGATTAGCCACCTAATAATTAAATTAATATTTTGAATATCTTATTTTAAAATAAACACCCTATTAATATAATTAAAAACAATTTTAAATCTTATTTTAAAATAAAAACCAATTTTAACTTAAATAATATTTAAAAAAAATTATAACTTATATGAGTTATAGTGAAAACCTATATTTTTAATAACTCTAAACCCACCAATATTTTTTATCATAATTTAATGGAAAAATTATTACATTTTTTTTACTGGTTTATATTGAGTACCAACACAATAACTTGAACCCTGTACTTACATAGTTCCTATTACATCCCTATGAATACTGATAGAAAACAAAATCTCCTTTGCTAATGCTTAAAAGGGCATAGTCTATACCATAATCAGCTTTACTGAAGGATTTAGTTTCTGGTTCTATTACAAAATTACAAAAATTCCACGGTTCTACATTTAATATATCAACTTTCTGAACCCATATAGAATGGGACATCATATTTGTTTACAAAATGAGCAATCAAAACAACATTATGAGCTTTAATTCTATTCCTCTTTTTCTCCAGATGTCATGGACAGAGGTCCTTCATATACCTCACACTGAGTTAAGTCTAATTCTCCAAATTCAAGAAAGAAGATCGAACAGTACAGAGCCTAATCTTGTAACATTCCTTCATCTAATTAAGCTTTGTTCAAAGCCCAATGAGGGAGTCTTCCTGTTATAAGGCTCATCTCATCTCCCTTTCATATCCTGTAAAATAACAAAGCCAGATTAGAAAAAATTAACAGAGCCTCTAGCTCCATTACTAAAACCTTCAATTAGTTCATACTGGATCTCGCCAAATCTGCCATTTAGTCCCTTCTTTGACAAAATGTCCACCTACTTATTCCTTTTTCTAAATATGTGGCAGAAAGTGATTGAAGAAAACTTTTTCCTCATGTTCTCAATGTGTTCCATCCAACCTGTCAGGAGGATAGGATTAAGGGTTGTTCCGTTATTCAAATGGTCTATCAAGACTTTGGAATCCCCATAGATTGTTAACCGATCCACACAAAGGTGATTAGCAAACCACATAAGCCCCTAAAGAGCCATAGCTTCAGACCTCATGTTTGTTCCATGACCTCCATACCAGCACAACTTGTAGTGGCAACTTGGATTTAACATCAAAATAGCACCACAACCACACTTTTTATTCTGTGTAGCTCCATGAAAATATCCCACAGGAAAGTTAGTTCATGTGGCCTTTCTCTAATTGACAGATCTGCAGGTGGTTTATCTGTCACCTTATAATTCTCAAATGCCATAACCACTATATTTCTTATCCTTTCTATTCTGTATAAGATTATATCAAAAATATTTCTGTTCCTACAATGTAATATTCCCAATTAGCAATGGCTAATTGGAAATATTAGATTTTAGACAATTTTGCTTTAAGTAGTTAGTTTATGAATAAACGTGAGTCAAAGGACCACGCCTCACTCTAAAATAAGACGCACGTGGTAATTAAGGAAGGTCGAATGGGGCACGCAGTAAAAAGGGTATTACCATGGGTGGAGACACACACAGAAAAAGGGTATTACCGTGGTATCATGGGTTAAGGTGGCCGTAGGATTCAAGATTGGCCAACGTTATATAAAGGAGATAATTTCGTCATTTGGGGAATCATGGATAATTTCTGTATTTTGAATCTGGTCATTGCGACTATTGAGCACGCTGGCTGTTTAGCCTGTCTACAGCGCTGTTTAGCGCATTGAGTGTCTCCGTTCGGAGATCTCGCCCTTAGCCCCAGGGGACTTCGAGTGCCTTCTCGGGTGAGGTAGTCCCGTCAGCATATGTGTAGGAAGAACGATCCGCTATATTCGTAAAGGAGCAGCGTGTTTATTAACTGCGCAGCACTTGTGGAGGATCCGCACATTTATTGGCTGCACAGAAGGACGCAGTCCGTATTTGGGAAGCTCCGGGTGTATTCTTGAAAGATCGTGGATAGGAGATCAAGTGCAGGAATGCAGCGCATCTATTGGGGGGAGTTCTGGATCAGCGGGTGATTATAATATTGCAGATCCCATCGAGTAGAGGTGTGGTTAATTGGATGAAAGCGCAGATCCGTAAGGAGGCACGTCTGGGCAGCGACATAGTCGTTTGTCATCAGCTGGAACACAGATCTGAGTCACAGCCGTCCCATGCAACACAGATCTGAAACACAACAGCGTTCTGAGAATAGATCTTAACTTGCCTTTTTGCAAGTTTAGGAGCTATCACTTTGATCATTATTGTATTCCTCTATATTTGGTAGATTAATAAAATGGATCAGCATTCCCATGGTATTTCTTGAGTATCTGTTCATACATTGAATACATATTATTTTTTGTCTATATGTCTGTTATTTTTTCCCTTTGCATTGAGATTTTGGTACCACTTGTTGTGTTTCCCCCACACTCTTAGATAGAGTCTAGAAGGGCCAGATAGCCTCCATATCTCATTCTCTTTTTAGAGGTGAAATATCTGGTAAATGCCCTCCCAGTCCATCTCTGATTAGAGTTATCTGTGTTTTAGAAATATTCCCGAAAATGAATATTACAGTGGTATCAGAGCATAGATCTGGCTCAGCCTGTGGAGCTAGTAGTCTATGTCATCGGAAGAAAAACCCTACATCTGCCACAGAGGTAGGAAGTATAGAGATATTGAGCGTAGGTTGAAAAAAACCTATGGAGAAAGAGACTGCATTCGGGTGGTTGATACAGAACAAGAGGAGCCTGCAGTAGAAGCAGAGCAGAGAGAGCCAATGGCGGATGATAATGATGTGAAACAGTTTGGGGAAGCACTCCTCAAATCAGTGCAGGATCTGGCAAGACAGATAGAAGTGATGGGCTAGAGATTCACGACTGTGGAGGCTAGACAGCGTGAAATCCCAAAGGGTTTCCATGTTGATGAGGGGTCAGACCCATCCCACCATTTACAAGAGAAGGTTGCCGCTCCACACCAGACATCACATGCCCCCATTCGTGCCACTATGCCCACTTTTCTGAGTGCAGATACGGGGTTAGGAGCACAAGAGGAACCAGACCGCATAAGTCAGTATTTTTTTGAGTACCAGGCAGTTGGGCAAGAGTTCAGGGATGCCATTTTATTTAAAGACTTTGTTCAGATCAAGCGGGACAGTAGACCCCGCGACCATCATAAAGGGCACATACATTATCATGATGGAGATACCCAGCGCACAGCAAGCTGATTCCATTTGCCTACGTTTGATGGTTCATCAAACATTTTAGCAAAGTCTTGGGTAGAGAAGCTGGATGTATATTTCCATCTCAAACAAATGGCAGAAACAGAGGCCATCAAGGTGGCCACGCTGCATTTGGATGGTGAGGCTCAGGATTGGTGGTTCCATGGGAGGGTAACGCTTGGGCATTCCTCCGTGACTACCTATGCCGAGTTCACTCGGAGATTGATTGAGAGGTTCAACCGAAAGGAACCGGAGGAGCACTTTGTTGAACTAACAAGGCTCAAACAGATCGGGAGTCCTGAGAAGTATATTACAGATTTTCTGAGGATTTCATTGATGGTGCCAGATCTATCCATAGCACGGATGATCTATATGTTTGTGGAAGGGTTAACAAAGCCACTTCGAGGTCTAGTCAGATCCACTAGAACAGCCACACTCCAGGATGCCATTGGCAGGACTAGGGATTTGCAAGATGCCTTACCCCGGACCAAGACATCTTACCCCCAGAAACCGGCTTTCCAGCCAAAGGGGAAGGATGTGAGGATTTCGCCTCCAAAGGGGAATCAGGGTAGGGTACAGCTCGATGATGATGCCTAGAGGGAGTTGAAAAAGAAGAGGTTGTGCTTTACCTGTCAGGAATCATGGGCACCAGTTCACAGATGTTGTGCCAGCAAAGCACATTTTATTGAGCTATTCTCCGAGAGTAGCGGGGAAGAGGATGAGTATGAGGATGGGGAGGCAGGAGACAATCAGATGGAGCAAGATCATTTTCCGCCCCCACCTTCAGGGGCAGGAGGTGCAACTTTTTCACCCACAGGAGGGACCCTTGTAGCATTATGGGGAGTACTCAAGTATCTGATGCTATGGGTCCGAGGGACAGTACGTGGGTAGTGAGTTTCAATCCTAGTAGACAGTGGGGCAACCCACAAATTCATTGATGCACAGATGGTTGAGAGGAGAGGCATTCCGACAGAGAGCTTCGATGGATTTTCAGTATTGGTCCCAAGGGATCAGACGATGCAGTGTGCCAGGTATGTTCCAGAGCTGGCTGTGACGATGGGAACCTACACAGTGACAACCCACTTTTTCGTGGTTAACATATCAGACACCAATGTGGTATTGGGTGTACAGTGGCTGATTACTTTGGGGAAAGTCACCACAAGCTGGGAGGCCTTGGAGATGGAATGGGATGACAAGAAGACCGGGAAGCATGAGAAGATACGTGGGATGCACACTTACCCACCTCAGACTGTTTCAGCTCACCGGATGGAGGCATACTTCCGGAAGGGATACATAGAATGCGCAGTTGAGTTGCGGGAATCAGTGGCAGAGGCTACCAGGAAGACAGTTCATCCAGATATACAGGCCATCCTCGACAGGTATGAGACAGTATTTGGAGAGATACTGCCAAGACAGCCACCAGATCGTGGGTTTGAGCACACTATTGAGTTAGAACAGGGCATCCAGGCCGTTATTACCACACCCTAAAGGCACCCCAAGGCCTATCAGGATGGGATTGAATGGGCCATCCAAGAGTTGTTGGCTCTTGGACATATTCGGCCTAGCACCTGTCCTTTTGCTTCTTTGGTAGTGTTGGTGAAGAAGAAGGACGACACATTGAGAATGTGCATTGATTATAGGGCCCTAAATAAGAAGACCCTGAAGAACAAGTACCCCATACCGTGGGTTGACGAGCTGATGGATGAGCTAAGAGGAACCCAGTTCTTCTCAAAGATCGACTTGAGATCTGGGTACCACCAGATTCGCATGAGGGAACAGGACATTCCCAAGACCACTTTCAAGTGCCATTACGGCCACTTTGAGTTTCTGGTCATGCCTTTCAGGCTAACCAATGCCCCAACCATCTTCCGGTCATGCATGAACCATATCTTCCGCAATTATATAAGGAATTTTGTGTTAGTCTTTTTCAATGATATATTGATATATATCAGGACTTGGGAGGAGCATCTCCAGCATATAGAGGTAGTACTGCATAACTTGGAGGAGCAACAGTTCTATGCTAAGCTCTCTAAGTGCAAGTTTGAGATGACGGAGATGTTGTATTTGGGACACATCATAGGAGTGGACGGAGTGAGTGTCCACGAGGAGAAGATCAGGGCCATCAGAGACTGGCCAGAGCCAAGAAACGCGACGGAGCTTAGAGGATTTATTGGCATCTGCACCTATTATAGGAAGTTTGTCAAGAGTTTCTCTCAGCTTGCAGTACCCCTTACAGATCTGACAAAGAAGGGGGCATTCAGTTGGTCGGATACAGCGCAACAGGCTTTTGATAGGCTCAAGGAGGTTATGAGCGCCAGTTATCCAGTGCTTGCGTTGCCAGATTTTACGCAGCCTTTTGTTTTGGAGTGTGATGCGTCAGGGGAGGGGATCGGCGCAGTCTTGATGCAGGGAGCCCACCCTATAGCCTTTGATAGTAGGAAAATCCTTCCTCGTGAGTGGTTGTATCCTATATACGACAAGGAGATGTTGGCCATTATGCATGCATTGGCCAAATTCCGGCAGTACTTAGTGGGCAATAGGTTCTGGGTAAGGACTGATCACAACAGCCTCAGGTTATTTTTGGAACATAAACAACTACAGGAGAGGCAGCAGAAGTGGATCATCAAGATCCAGGCTTATGACTTTGACATTGAATATGTCAAAGGGAAGAATAATGTGGTAGCCGATGCACTTCCACGTAGGCCAGCTACATTGTCTCTAATGAGCTTGGATACAGAATGGAAGGCTCAACTCTTGGTGGAGTATTCCAAGGATATATTTTCCTGTGAGGTCCTGGATGGTCAGGTGATAGATAACAAATATAGGGTGATAGATGAGATCATCTACGACAGAGATAAGATCTTCTTGACGGAGGGCTCCCAGCTCAAGAAGAAGATACTTTAGGCATCTCATGACTCACCATTGTCCGGACATCAGGGGTTTAATAAAACCTACCGAGCTATCAGAGAGAGGTTCTCATGGAAAGGCCTCAAGGAGGACGTGCTTCGGCATATCAGGGAGTGCGAAGTTTGCCAAAAAAACAAGGGGGAGTTGAACCATCCCGCAGGCTTGTTGCAACCTCTTCCCATTCTGAAGGGGAAATGGGAGAGCATTTCGATGGATTTCATCACAGGGTTGCCCATAGTGTAGAGCAAGGACTGTATATATGTCATCATTGATTGGATGACAAAGTACGCACATTTTTTCGCCATATCCACACACTATACAACAGCACAGGTGGCGGAGCTGTTCTTCAGAGAAATTTTCAGGTTGCATGGTCTACCCAAGACCATCATCAGTGACAAGGACAGTTGCTTTATGGGCAGATTCTGGTAGGAGCTCTTTCGGTTGGTAGGGACGGGGCTGACATCGAGCACCATCTATCACCCATAGACAGATGGGTAGACAAAGGTAGTTAACAAGTGGCTAGAAGGCTACTTGCGTAACTATGTTAGTGGGCAACATAGAGCGTGGCTGAAGTGGTTGCATTTGGGGGAGTACTGTTACAACAATACATATCACATGTCCATCGGTATGACACCGTTCTATGCTTTGTATGGATACCATTATTTATCTTTCGTTGATATGATGTTGGGTGCTAGCAAGGCCCCGAGAGCCAAATATTGGATCTAGGAGAGTCGGGACATTCTCCGCACTCTCAAGGATAACATGGATACAACGTAGAACTAGCAGAAGCGGTATGTCGACAAGGGTCGGATGGTAAGACAGTTTGAGGTAGGAGACTTGGTCTACCTACGTTTACAGCCATACCGAAAGTCATCACTGAAACAGAAGGGAGCTGAGAAGCTCAAGCCTCGTTTTTATGGACCATACAGGGTGATACGCAGAGTGGGACAGGTTGCATATGAGTTGGAGCTGCCCCAAGGCAGCAAGATTCATAACATTTTCCACGTGTCATGTCTAAAGAAGGCATTGGGGCAGCAGATGACAGTGAAAAAGGAGTTGCCACCTACAGATGATGAAGGGCATTTGGTATTACAACCCGAGGCAATTATTGATACCAGGGAAAGGCAGCTGCAGAACAAAACAATCCGGGAGTTCTTAGTGAGGTGGAAGAATTTGCCGGATGAGGATGCAACTTGGGAGAATGAGAAAATCTTGCAGCATCCATCACTACAGTTGCTTGGGGACAAGCAACATTCTGCCGGGGGAGATTGTAATATTCCCAATTAGTAATGGCTAATTGGAAATATTAGATTTTAGACAATTTTTCTTTAAGTAGTTAGTTTATGAATAAACGTGAGTCAAAGGACCATGACTCACTCTAAAATAAGACGCACGTGGTAATGAAGGAAGGCTGAATGGGGCACGCAGAAAAAAGGGTATTACCATGGGTGGAGACGCACACAACAAAAGGGTATTACCGTGGTATCATGGGTTAAGACGGCTGTAGGATTCAAGAGCGGCCAACGCTATATAAAGGAGATAATTTCCTCATTCGGGGAATCATGGAGAATTTATGTATTTTGAATCTGGTCATTGCGACTATTGAGCACGTTGGCTGTTTAGCCTGTCTGCAGCGCTGTTTAGCGCATTGAGTGTCTCCGTTCAGAGATCTCGCCCTCAGCCCCAAGGGACTTTGAGTGCCTGCTCGGGTGAGGTAGTCCCATCAGCATCTATGTAGGAAGAACGATCCGCTGTATTTGTAAAGGAGCAGTGTGTTTATTAACTCTGTAGCACCTGTGGAGGATCCGTGCATTTATTGGCCGCGCAGAAGGATGCAGTCCATATTTGGGAAGCTCCGAGTGTATTCTTGGAAGATCGTGGATAGGAGATCAAGCGCAAGAATAGCGGCGCATCTATTGGGGGAAGTTCTGGATCAGCGGGTGATTATAATATTGCAAATCCCAGCCAGTAGAGGTGTGATTAATTGGAGGAAAGCGCAGATCCGTAAGGAGGCACATCTGGGCAGCGACACAGTCGTTTTTCATCAACTGGAATGCAGATTTGAGTCACAGCTGTCCCATGCAACACAGATCTGAAACACAGCAGCATTCTGAGAATAGATCTTAACTTGCCTTTTTGCAAGTTTAGGAGCTATCGCTTTGATCATTATTGTATTCCTCTATATTTGGCAGATTAATAAAATGGCTCAGCATTCTCATGGTATTTCTTGAGTATCTGTTCATACGTTGAATACTTATTATTTTATGTCTGTATGTCTGTTATTTCTTCCCTTTGCATTGAGATTTCTGTACCACTTGTTGTGTTTCCCCCACACTCTTAGACAGAGTTTGGAAAGGGCTAGATAGCCTCCAGATCTCATCCTCTTTTCAGAGGTGAAATATCTGGTAAATGCCCTCCCAATCCATCTCTGATTAGAGTTGTCTGTGTTTTAGAAATATTCCCGAAAAGGAATATTACATACAACACCAAATATTTTAGTGAAAAATTAATGGCATACTGATGAGATTCCTACCTTTCCTATACCACCAGTCAAAACAATCTTTTGCATTTTCATAGGTAGGCACCTATAAATTGAGCTTGCTACAAATGATATTGAGCACCCTCCTAGTGAATACACAATTATAAAATAAATGTTTATTATCTTCAGCGTCGTTCCAACAAAGGCTACAAATACCGGGACCATTATACCCTCTCCGCTGTAGGTTGTTCCAAGTTAGGTTTTTAATCCGCCATGCTAGCTAGTAGAATATTTCCATTTTATTTTGTGCCTTCATTTTCCATACCTTCATGATCCATCCGGGTGTCACTCCTTGTACTTTATCTCCCATCATCCCAAGGTAGAGTTCCTTTATGACAATCTGTCCATAGTTCAATCTACCTCCCCACTTAATGTTTTCGCCTTGTCTTCTTTTATAAAAACCCAAATTTCTAAGTGATTCACAATACTGCTCCCAGACCATCACCAATTGTGTTAGAATACCCAGTCTTCTATCTGAGAACCACTGTGGGTATTCCCTCGACCAATCCATAATTTGACACAGAAAGAAGATTCCTTTATTATTGAGGAATGATAATAGCTGTGAATTAATAAAAGTTTCGTGTCTAGCACCTTCCAAATCAATTTGACCCACTTTGATACAGCCACCATTCCCAAATTTCCACTTTAATTTGTCTTTTAGTTCCGGCCATACCATCCGAAAATTGTTCCATATCTTTGAGTCATTCTTCAGATGAATTTTGTCCATCAGGTCTATATCTTCCATCGAAGAATTATGATGGTATTTATGCTCCATGATATCTTTCCATGGTCCCGGGTAGCAAAGGCATCTCCACAGAGATTTCATTCGGAGTGTCTTCCCAAAGGTATCCAAATCAATAATACCCCAGCCTCCATGAATCTTTCGCTTAACAACTTCCTCCCATTTAATCAGATGGATAGTTCCTTTCCCCAATCCCCCATTCCACATGAAATCCGCCATAATGCCTCTTATTTTGTTTAGAATCCTTTGAGGTAATTGGAACATGTGCGCCCAATTAATGGCCAGCTGTTGTAGGACAGCCTGAGTAAGTATCTGTCGCCCACCTTTTGATAACCACTTGTTTGACCAATTCTTGATTCTTTTCCTGATATTTCTCTACTAGCCACATCCAATATTCTGTGGTATATTTCATTGCCTGAAGACGAAATCCAAGATATGTAATCCCATCCTTTAAAAGATTAACCTGAAAATTAAACTACTGTTGAATAAACTGAACTACCTCAGGGGACCCATCGGAATAGTAGAAACAAGATTTACTGTTGTTCACCTCCATACCCAAGGCATAACAGAAGTTGTTGAAGATCTGACCTAGTCTCCTCCAACTGCTAATAATCATTAATCCAAAAATGAGGACATCATCAACAAAGAAGCTATGAGAGGTAGCGACTTTCCCGAATATATTTAAACCTGAAAATTCACCTGTAGTCACAGCTCTCTTAATATTCAGGATTAAGGCATCCATTACGAGGATAAACAATAATGGGGAACTGGAGATACACAGACATAGAGGAACTGGAGATACACCCCATTATCCAGTCAATAGAGTCACTTGTCAACCCAATCTTGCATAAAATCAATTTGATAAAGCTCCAATCCACTCTATCATAAGCCTAATTCAAATCGATTTTCATGATCCCCACATTAAGGTTCTTTGACTTGATAGACTGCATTACTTCTTGAGTAATAGCCACCGCATCATGAATACTCCTCCCAGGTAAAAACCCGGACTGTTCCGATGTCACATAATTAGCCAGATTTCCTTTGATCCTCTCTACCAGTAGTTTAGACACAATCTTGTATAATGTGTTACATAGCGATATTGGCCTAAAGTCCTTGAAGCAATGTGGATTGCTCTTCTTGGGTATCAAAGAAATAAAAGTTGAATTAATACCTCCCCTGAAAATTCCAGAAGTTTTTACCTCCTCAACAAAGCTCGTGATATCTTCCAGAAATAAATCTGAAAAATGCAAGAAAAAGTCTGGGGTCCACCCATCAAGTCTGGGACTCTTATTTGCAGGAAAGGATTTGAGAATTTTTATCACTTCTTCGCTTGTGACAGGTCTGGTCATCAACTCATTTTCTGCTATCCCAAACATCCGGGGAAAATCAGCCAAAACCTTTTGTTGTTCTGCGACATCCACCACCTCTCTGTCCTTGAACAACTTTTCAAAATATTGGACCACTGCCTCTTGTATCTCATTTGTCGAATTAACTATGACACCATTATACTCCATCCTCCAAATCGCGTTAACCCGTTTCCTTCCGTTTGCAAATTTATGGAAGTACTTTGTGTTACAATCCCCCTCTTGTAACCAGATCGCACGACTCTTTAAGCGCCATGATTGTTCATTGATCAGTAGTATCCTCCGACGGTTACCTTACAAAGCTTTGAGACGGGTCCAATGATCTGATACAATAGCCCCATCATCAATGTCCTTTAGAATATCTGAGATCCTCACATTAGTTTGTTTGAGGTCCAGAAGTAATTTTTCTTTCTCAGCCTTCTCCCAATTCTTGACCTTCTTCTTCAAACCTCTCAAGGTGTCAAATATTCTAAGCATCGCTGACAGGTTCGGGTCTCCTTTGTTTTCCGCTGCGTGCTCATGAACTAACTGATTAAAATTTGAATCTTTTAACCAGACCCGATTAAACTTAAACGGGTGACCTTTCTTAAAATCTTCAAAGACCCATTCCATTGTAATAGGTCGGTGATCAAAGATGACGAAGTCCTCCACTTTTGATTTAACACCCTCCATCGAAGAGAGAAGGGGTGTATGAATCATAATCTGGTCAAGTCTTTTCCCAATGAAATCCGCATCCGAATGACCGTTGAACCAGGTAAGCCCCTCCCTCTCCAGTGTAATGTCCACCAGATTTGAGTTTTTAAAGAGAGAGAACAAGTACTTCTCTAAAAGATCCCTTCTCCCATACTGTCCCCAAACTTCACCATCTCTAATTGTACAGTTAAAGTCCCCAACCCAAACTTCACCCTCTCTAATTATACAGTTAAAGTCCCCAACAAAAATAGCTCCGTCGAGAAATAATAGTCTGCAGTCCTCCATGTTCCTCCAGAAACACCTCCGCTCCTTATATGGGGCATATATATTAAATACTAAATACATAACCCTACTAAAAGTTGGTTTTACCTTTTACACAGTCCAAAAAATTAAAAAGGTCTGAAATGCCTAATAGTCGGGAACGACAGCTCCACCTTTTGCCTCTCATCCCTGCACTTTCGCCTATGCTCCTACAAGTTACGTAAACAATTCAACTTTTGTCCTGATGATGAACCACAATGGCTGGTTCGAAACGCGTCGACACAAATGTCTCTATTGTGATTTTTACCGAAAGATTTGATACATAATTTATGGATCACAGCAGTCAAATTCCTAATAATTCAACTTTTTTCTCACGCGGCGGGGAGACATTCACGTCCATGATTCTGGATTTTTGGGCCTTTTTCACCTAAAATATGTGTTATTTCCACAGTGATTTTCGATCTGCGGGCAATTTTCAAACAAAATAATTGTTATTTCCACTATGATTCTCCTTTCTTTGAAACATAAAATTCAATTATTGATTGATTGAACAGGATTTCTGGTGGGGTCAGGGTTCCAAGTCAACATCCCCATGGTATCACAGGCAAACTTGTGAGACATGACATATGATTCTCTTATTTAATTATAAATAGCATATGCATATAATCATTTTTGACCCATTCATTTAATTTTATTTAAAGTAAACCCAACCGTAATGATTAGCATTTCTTTTATTAGTAGAAAAATCCATGGTGAAAAATGTGGTTTCCAGGGTCAATGTACAGGTGGTAAAAATTTGCCACGTAGATCTCGACATTGTTTCAGTCAACAACATCCCTGTAACGGTCAATATTTAAATTAACCCATGTCAAATATTTTTCGGTCTTTCTAGGTCTTTCTAGGTGTGATTTGGAGATACGTATTTCGTTTTAAAATAAATTTATTTAGTATCTATCAAACTTTATATATTTTAATCACAATTTACTGAATATCCAAGCTAACTACCTAGCAACCATTCAAACTTGAAAGAGGAATATTTATTGAAAAATATTCATTATAATCCCGGCTGGAACATATTTGCCTCCCTACTCCAAAACTTGTTCCATAAGGTCACCGGCAGGCAACCAAGTGGTCCCTCTTTATCTTTTATGACATGACCATGAGAAAGTTAGGAACGTTACAAAAATGTTTCACAGCGTGAGATTCCTTTGAAATTAATAATTGAAATACAAACACTACTGATTTAAATATGGGATTGATTCACATTAATATGTAGAAATATTCAATTTATTATTGATATTTCATAATTTTAACCAAAGATAAGGTATTAATTTTTTGATTTTTTTATTGAAAATAAAAAATTTGGTGATATGTATTTTTAGTTAAAATGTATTTTTGAAAGTATAAATATATTTATAATTTTGAAAAAGTTTTAAATATTTCATTTATATAAATTTAATAATTCAAATCATTTATTTCTACAATTTTTTACTAAATTTTAGACAAAATATACCCTATAAAAAGTAAAAACTTAAAATGTACTACAATTATAACTTTGTAATGAATGTTGTTCTTTTTTCTTAGGGTTAAATAAACAAGAATATTTTGTATTAAGATGCATAAAGCCCATCTTGGATCCACATGTTATGAGTTTATAGAGTAGTTTCTTTCAAACTTTATGCTAGTCATACTCATATCTTGAATTTAACAATGGTTCATCCCAAAGTACATTAGACTCAAGTTACTTTGGAGCTATAAGATACCTCTTGCTCAACCCAAAGTTTGCTCCTACCAACATGGCATTTAAATATATCACCATATTCCTCAAGAATACTACATTTTTTAGATTTTCTCTTCTAACTCATGAGGTGCATTAAACTCTAGTTACCTTGCAACATAAGGGTACCCCTTCCCCAACTCAAAGTTTGTTCCAACCAACATAAGATTTAAAATATATCACTGTATTCTTCAAGAATGCCACATCTTTTTAGATTTGCTCCTTGGAGCCTCACTAGTATGATCAATTGGTATGAGAACTCTCTCTCTATTACATGATTACATTAACAATGTTTTTGCCTCTTTAACAATCTAGGTTGTTCTCTCCAAACATTATGGGGACTAAAAACGTTAAGCCCTTTCCTTCTAAGAGATATTTGACTTTCAATAAGAATATACTAAAGATCAATAACATAGCCTAACCCTTAATTCCAACAATTTTATAACAATAGCCCTTAATTCCAACACTCCTACAGTAATAAGAAGAGAAAGAGGTCATATGACCACTATCCAAATTCACAATATAATTTGTGAAATACATGAACATAATAACTCCCATGACATCATTTATATCATACATTTTTTATAATTAAATTTAACTCACATGACATCATTTCTATCACACATTTTTTATAAGTAAATTTAAGAAAAAAAAGATCACACTCACCTCTTTTTTAACTTCCTCATTATTCTCTCTTATTAATTTTTTTTTTTTTTGAAAAAACCAACTCTTTTTTAAATTCCTCATTATTCTCTTTTATTAATTTTTTTTTAATCTAATAATTTTATTATATTATAAACAAAAGTCCATTTGTAAATATTTGAAAATTTAGTTCGACAGAAAAATCCATATAACAACAAAAATACAAAACAATGTCAAATATATAAAAACTGAAAAGAAAAAAAAAACAATGCTATAAAAATATCATGGTAAAAGAACATTTAGATAAAATTTGTCCCACAATCTAAATAGAATCTAAAATATCAACAACTCAAAATATATTTTAATAAAACACCTTATCCATTTTCCTGGATTTCCATATGCCTTTTTCCTCCCATACCAGTGGATTCCTTTCTCTATACACATGTTGAAATGGATTTCCATATGTCTTTTGTAATATCCCTAGTAAACTGTTTTTATTAGACAATTGAACAGTCCTAAAGGGTCAAGTGGACCCAAGGGAAATCAATTATTGTGGACATATTTTATTATTTAAATTTAATAAAAATGGAAATGGAATTAATTGTGCAAAGACTAGAGTATAATTAGAGACAAGGAATCCAAGTCCATGAGGATGGATAAGGTTGGAAAGACTTTCCCAATTCTCCAACAATTCTTGGAGAAAATAAATTAAATATTGATTATTAGATTGGAGATAAAAATCTAAAAAGATACCCAAGTAAAGAGGAAAGTTACTGGGAAGAGGTGGAATAAAACTAGAAAGAGGAAAAAGCTAGTTTTAAAGTACTTTATGGAAAAAACAAAAGGAAAGCCTAGGAAAAAAGGAAAACAACATCCTGATTAACTGGACACAGTTATGGAAACAAGCTGATGGGAAAGGAGACTTAAATAAGCAAATTATGGGTAGATAAGAGGTTGTTTACTGCTGGAATGAATTGATCTCTACTCGGGGGGAGCTGTGGAGATAGAGCTCATAGGTTGGGTGGAAAATAGTCTACCATAATTGGTATGCACAAGTAATTCATTATGTCTTGATTTTGTGTTAATATATTGAAGTTTTAAATGGTGGTGAAGTAGGTAGCCAGATCTGTCAAAGAGTATATTCTGTGTATGTAAATAGTAGGATATTTTTCTGTTAGTGGTAAATTGTATAGATTTGTGCATTTAACAGAGCCTGTTATAACAATTATAGTGTAGTCCTGTAGTGTTGCACGGATAATTTTAGGATGGTACCAAATCTTAGAATGTCTAAACCTGTGAGGTAGGTTCAAATCTGAGGTTAGGTATAGTATTCATATTTTACATGTAGAAAGTAAATACATGAGAACTAGATATAATGAAATTATCCAAATAACTATGACAATCTGTCAAATAAAATTATACATAATGAAAGAAATTATGTTCTGGTATTTAGCCTGAATCTAGAAAATTAAAATCATATCTTCCACTGTAGCATAATTAGAAGATTTTGAATTTATACATCAGTCATAGTATTCTATGAGAATTGCAACAAATATTTCATAGAATATTATCAGAATTGAAGCAAAGGTCACATAGAATAAAACATGTGCTGAATAGTAAATATAATTTTAATTATGGAAACAGAATATACTAGATTTTACAGAATTAAAATAAGTCGGGAGACTAATATATATACATAAATTGGAAAAATAATCACTGTCCAAAATTTATACAAATGTTGGATTATGTCCCATAAATTATAACTACATAATCCCTGTGAAAACAATTCATATTTCTACTAAGGGAAGTCCTCAAGGCAGTTCTGGACCAACCTGTATAATGAAATCCAAGTTATTATGTCACTGTATGACATACAAATTGCTAACCAAGTTGTAAAATGAAACATGATGGTACAGGGTACGTGCACATAAACGAATTTATAGAAATTATTAATTATGTTTAAATTCCATAAAGTAGTGAATATTGAAATAATAAATAGAAACAAAGGAATAGGTAATTATTACCTCATTGATTGTCATAGAGGCGGAAAATAAATCAGTATGTAAAAGAGATTTTAAGATCAGTAAAATTGAGAATGAGAAGAAACCAATAATTGAAGAAATTATTAATTAGAATCAGGAAAATTATTACTTGAAACTTCTTCGACAATATACTGAGTCAACTTTGACGAACTGTGGAATTATGAATTTCGTGTACAAATTAGGGAATAATAATATTAAACCATGTTATGTACAAAATTATTTCAATTCAATTAAAAGTTAGACTTATTACATGATAGTAATTCTAATCCAAGTATGGGGAAAGATTTGTACAAATAAATAAATTGACATTTAAGCTCATACACTTAATGAACAAGTGAACAAGTAGAAATTAAAGAGATTCTCAATTTTCTTCCAATTTGAATGATGAGGTGGACAGACTACTAAAAACGAGAATTGTGAAGAGAGAATAAAATTAAGAGAAGTATGATTTTAAACCTATCTTGAAGTGAAAGTACACCGTGAGCTTTCAATAGACGTAACCAAGATTAATTAACTCGGAGGAATTGAAATTGCTTATCTCTGAACACAAAATAATTGATCCCCAAAATTATAATATCAACACAGAGATTTTGGATTAGAAATGGAGTAAGGTAAAACGTATTGATAAAACTAGTTACTACGTAACCCTATGTGTAATTAACGAGGGAACATATGCAAAGGATGACGTTGGATTCTCTGAATAAAGAAGAGCCGGTAATAAAAACAAATAGTATCATTTAATAAAATACCAAAACTGCATTCACAAACTAGGAGTTAAAAATATGCCGAGGGCAGAATGAGAGGCATAACGCATATCTGGAGAGGCATGGTAATGCCAAGAGGAAGTGGATCAATTAGAAATTACATTGTGTGAGAGAGGGCTTTGTTCTCACAAAGTGAATTCTCCACCTGTGTTCAACCAAACGACGCATTAGAAAATCAAAATGTAAGTTATAAAAAATCTACAAGTGTTGGCAGAGATAAACAAGAAAATTAATCATATGCAAAAACGCTAGAATAGAATTCCCAACCAAAAACGTGACAGTATTCAAAGGCATGACAGTATATTAAATTTACGTTAACAAAGTGAGATCCTTACTCTTTATGTCGTAGGAATAGTTAGAATTTGATTTGTCAAGGCAGGAAACGAGAATGGTTGTGTCTTTTTGTGGAAGACGCAGCATTCTTGGGATGAAACCCAACACTGGAACCATATGAAACGAATGTGTATTAGTTTTAGAGAAAATTTGGTTAAATAAAATTAACAATTCGAAAACCCAAAATTCTCAGAGACCTTCGATTTCTAAACTATGCAATAAAATCTGAATCATTACCTGAAAGGCATCTTGTAAATGACAAACTCGTGAGCTCTGCATCGTAAGCTTGGCTCTACATTACGAGTTAACCGAAATCTCTTTGAAGCAAAGTGATTGTTGCATAACCAGAGCCTAATAATGATGGCAAAAGGAGGAGCAGAGCTAAAGCATGGTGGAGGATGAATAATCCTAATCAGAAGATACGACTAAACCTCAAATGTCCACGTATAATACATCAAACAATGAAGATTAACCAGGTAGAGGAAAGGTTAAATCGATAGGTCAAGAGCCATGTGATGGATTTAATAACCAAGGTACCATTGATAAATTCCAAAAATCCCGAGACGATAATAAAAATCAGAGCATCAGATTTACCACCATACAGATCCAGATTTCATTACGCAACTCATAAATGCATAATTGATTTATGTGTCGGGTTGACACATCATGTACGGGATTGCGTGGTAACCCTATGAAAGCCTGCAAAATTATGTTAAACTCAAAGGAAAATTTAATTCATGTGCCTCCATAGTATAATATTAGTCCACATAGGACTAAGGAAGATAACATGGAAGGTTCAACTCCAACGAGGGTATTTAAATACAAAGAGTTTTAAACTTGAAACGAATGTTCATATATGAACTATGTTGGAGGAAGATTATAGTTACTTATCATATAATGTGGGAATTAAATAAGTAAAATAAATATGAAAAAAGGTATAAAAGAGTTTAATTGACCAATAGACCACTTATGGACAGAACATAGGTAGGTGGGTAAATTATAAAATAATCATATAATAAAGGTTAAGACTATAACCTTAACCAAAAGTATAATTATCAATTGAGAGGAGTTGGTAATATAAATTGAATGAAATATAAAAAGGATAAGGTAATCAAAGACCAACAAAAATATGTCTTTTGCTATTATCATAAGAAGGAGATTCCATCAGTCAAAACATGATATAAAAATCTTATTATGTTAGAAACTGTATAAGAAACGTCGATAATTTTTTAAGTGACATAAGGTGGTAAGAAATGTCGCTAATATTAATTTATAATAAAGTTGATTGATGAAAATTGTTGAACTTGAATTTGACAAGAATTAGACAAGAGTACAACAAAGATTCAAGCTACTAGATGGTTTCGTCAAAATACGACGAAATACAAAATTCCGGTTGTATGTATTTATTGTGTAACCTATAAATAGAAAAAAAAATTGTGGAAGAAGAGTTGTTACAAATGTTATATGAGACATTGTTAAAACACTGGGCCTAAATGTGTGCACACACCAGGAAATTAAAAATCCAATAATTATGTTGCTGTAATTTTTTTTTTTTAATTTTCATTTTTATTTTTAAATTCACACTAATATTATTCTGTATACAGTGAATTAGTGTAGAAATTACAGCTGAAACTATGAGTGAAGGGGATGAGTTGTATGTAGATCTAGGTGGTGAAGAAAATCCACCAGATCCAAATACTCCATTGTTGGCCATGATACATCAGATGCAAAGAGAAATGGTGCAGATCATGAGAACCAACAATGAAATATTGTCACTAGCCAACGAAGAGCAAGAAAGGTTAACCAGGGAATTAACCTCCAGGACCAGTCACGAAGGTGAAGGTTCTGGCAGAAAGAGAAAGGAAGTGGAAAACCACTCAGAAGGTTCTGAGGATGGTGAAGCCTTTGGACAACAGTCCAGAAGGAAAAAGGAATTGCAAGGATAATTTTGAAAAATCAAACCTCCCACTTACGATGGTGAGAAGGAGGAAGATGCAGAAGCTTGGGTTCTAAACATGGTAAAATACCTCCAATTTTATGAATATGGAAGTAACTTGAAAGCTAGGTTCGCTATTTACCACCTACAAGATAATGCTACCTTGTGGTGGGAAGAAACCAAATTGGTACATGTGCTAGATGAGAAAACTGTCACTTGGGAAGATTTCCAAACTAAATTTAAATCTAGATATTTGAATGAAAGATACTATGATGACAAATCCAGAGAGTTTCATGAGCTGAGATTGGGGCAGCTTACCATAGATGATTTTGTTACCAAATTTATAAATTTGCTTCGCTATGTACCTTATATTAAGGAAGAGAAGGCTAAGGTACAATGATTTTTAAATTGTTTTCCTACTATCTACAAGGAGAAGATATAATTTGATAATCCCAAGACAATAGATGAAGTTGTGCGCAAGGAAAGGCTTTGTTATCAGCAGTTCAAAGGCAGAAACGATCAAGTGAAAAACTAGTAGAGCAAAGAAAAAGGAAAAGGTGACTCTAGTGGAAAAGAGTAAAACCAGCATACGTAAAGAACTTTGGGAAAAATCATCAAAGGAAGAAGATTAAAAAAACTGGAGAAAATCAACCAACCCAATCACAAACAGGATCGAAACAGATAGATGTAAACAGTAAGAGAGATGGAACTGTAAAAATGAGGGAACCACTAAAGTGCTAGGGTTGTGGAGAACCTCATATGTTACGAGACTGTCCTCACCGAACCATTCAGAACATTCAAGTGTTGAGAGAGGAAACTATTGTAAATGACGTGGCAAGAAACATTCCCAGAATTAGTGCTGCACTGGAAGATCTTCAAGCTGAACACCAATCAACCATGGTAGAAATAGAAGGTATGATTGTTGAACAACCTGTTTATGTGTTGATATATCCAAGTGCAAATTTAAGTTATAAAAGTCTCCATATGGTGGAAAAGTGGAAATTAAAGCCATATAATTTTCAGCATGCATGGTTAGTTTAGTTAGCTACATGAACAAAAATAAAAGTTATCCATAAATTACCAAAGATTTCTGTAAATTTAAATGGGTATGAAACTGAACTAAATTTGAATATTTTTCCTCTAGGTTCCTATGATGTATTAGTGGGAATGGACTGGTTAGAAAAAAAGAAAGCAATACTTAATTGTTTAGATAAAACAATACATTGTATAGATGGTGAGGGAAAACAAGTGATAGTGAAAGGGAAACCCATACCAATATCAGTTAGATGGATTTCATCACTACAGTTAAAAAGGACAACAAGAAAAGGGTTTCAAGTGTATGTTGTACATGTGGAAGAATTGGGACAAAAAAAAAAAACTGTAGAAAAGTTACCAATAATCAGAGAATTCAAGGATGTGTTTCCAGATGAAATTCCTCAATTAGCCCCTAAAAGAGAAATTGATTTTTCAATTGATTTAATACCAGGAGCTACACTAGTCTCTAGAGCACCATAAAGAATGAGTACCCAAGAGTTTTTAGAATTAAAACTGCAGCTACAACAGTTGTTGGACCAAGGCTATATTAGACCAAGTGTGTCCCCATGGGGAGCAGCAGTATTGTTTTTTAAAAAGAAATATGGTACATTCAGAATGCATATAAACTACAGAAAACTGAAAAAAATGACTATGAAGAATAGATACCATCTACCCTGGATAAATGATTTATTTGATCAAATGAGAGGAGCCAAAATCTATTCAAAATTTGATTTAAGGACAAGCCATCATCAACTGAGAATTAAATATGAAGACATAAATAAAACTACATTCAGAACTAGATACATACACTATGAGTTTGTAGTTCTACCTTTTGGGTTGACTAATGCACCTGCTACCTATATGTGCCTAATGAACAGTGTCTTAAGTAAATATCTAGACCAATTCATTCTAGTGTTTAGTGATGACATTCTGGTATATTCTAAGAATGAAGTTGAACATAAATAACATCTCATAATTGTATTACAAACACTTAGAGAACATAAGTTATATGCTAAACTTAGAAAATGTGAGTTTTATAAAGATAAAATTCAGTACTTGCGTCATGTAATTTCATAAAGAGGATTAGCAGTGGACCCAGAAAAGATACAAGATATCATGGATCGGCCTGTGCCTACTGATTTTTCCTCCATAAGATCATTCATGGGAATTGCAGGATACTATAGGAGATTTTTAGAACGATTTCCAGCCTTATCATATCCTATTACTTCTCTACAGAAGAAAGGAGTGAAGTTTGAGTGGACAGAAAAATGTCAACAAAGTTTTGAACAGTTAAAATTTAAACTAACAACTGCTCCTATTTTGAAGATTGCTGATCCAAATCAAGGATTTGTATTATGTAAAGATGCTTGTGCAGAAGGATTAGGAGGGGTGTTATTGAAAGAAAACTGAGACATAGCATATGAGTCAAGAAAATTAAAAAAACATGAACAAAATTACACTATGTATGTCTTAGAGTTAGCTGTTGTAATATATGCTTTGAAGATGTGGAGACGTTATCTGTTAAGAGAAAAAGTTTGTATTGATGACAAACCACATAAGTTTGAAATACTTTTTCACACAACCTGATTTAAATGTTAAACAAACTAGATGGTTGTCCTTCCTTAGTGAGTTTGATATGTAGATAAAACATATCAAAGGAAAGGAAAATAAGATTGTAGATGCTTTAAGTAGGAATGTTCTTCAAAATTTGAATAGTATTGGGAGTAGTGAAAATTTTGACATTGAAGGTTTGATCCAAGAAGTAATGAGTCAAGATCCAAACTACGAAAAACTCCAAGAAAAATTGCATAAAAATGAGATAGTGGGATATACTCAAAACCTGAAAGGATTGATTTTTTATAAAAATAGATTTTACATTCCCAATGTGAGCTCATTAAAAAGTGAAATTTTAGATGAGTATCATAAAAGACCCTATGCGGGACACCTGAGGTATCAGAAATTGATTTCAGCCTTGAGAAAGAATATGTTTTGTCCAGGTATGAAAAATGATGTGGCTAATTATTTAGCTAGATGTTTGGAATGTCAATAGGTAAAAGTAAAGCATCAACATCCAGGAGGATTGATGAATGCTTTACCCATCCCATGATAGAAGTGGGAAATAGTTTCCATATATTTTATAACTGGATTGCCAAGAACTAAATACCAACATGATTCTATAATGGTAGTTGTAGACACATTGACAAAAACTGCACACTTCTTACCAGCACAATCTACTTTTGATACAGCTCAAGTAGCTAATATGTTTATGAAAGAGATTTTAATGTTACATGGTATTCTTAAAATGATCATATCAGACAGAGATGCAAAGTTTACTTCAGATTTTTGGAAGACATTGTTTGGGGAATGGGTACCAAATTGAACTTTAGAACTGCATACCATCCCCAAATCGATTGACAAACTAAAAGAACAAACCAGATTTTAGAAGACATATTGAGAATGTATGTGATGGAAAAACCTACAAAGTCGGAAGACTTTCCTCATCTGGCAGAGTTTGCCTACAATAATAGTTACCAAGCATCAATCAATATGAGTCCCTTTGAAGCATTATATGTTATAAAGTGTCGCACGCCTCTTAGTTAGAGTCAACCAGAGGATAAGTTAATACTTGGACCCTATGCATTGCATGAAATGGAAAGGACTGTGAAGAAAATTAAGCAAAATATTAAAACAACACAAGACAAGAAAAAGATATATATAGATAAACAAAGAATTCATAGAGAATTCAAAGTGGGAGATCATGTTTACTTGAGGATTAAGCCCAAAAAGAGTACTTTGTACATGGGTAGTTGTGCTAAATTAGCACCACGCTATTGTGGAATTTTTGAAGTACTGGAAAGATTGAGACCAATAACATACAAGTTGGATTTACCTAGTCACATTAAGGTTCATAATGTCTATCATGTTTCATTATCAAAAAAGTATATACATGATCCTACACATGTCATTGATTGGAATGTGATATAGGTGGAACCAGAAGGGGAATTTCTTCCAGACCCACTTCACATCCTAGCACGAGAAGAAATTGAGCTCTGGAATAGGACAGTAGCCAGGG
The DNA here is from genome assembly GCA_034641835.2 of Pinus albicaulis. Classification (NCBI taxonomy): domain Eukaryota; kingdom Viridiplantae; phylum Streptophyta; class Pinopsida; order Pinales; family Pinaceae; genus Pinus; species Pinus albicaulis. The sequence continues at coordinate 729,102,296 of CM076584.1, read as the reverse complement.
TGAAGGTGTAGTGGAAGCACTTTGCACCCGAAGAAGCAACTTGGGAGCAAGAGGAAGAGATGAAGGAAAGTTATCCATCACTGTTTGAAAAGTGAAATTATATTTTGTTTTTGCAACACAGAGGACGATGTTTTTTTCAGAGGGGGAATATGTAATATCCATAGTTTACTACTTTTATTAGACAGTTGAACAGTCCTAAAGGGTCAAGTGGACCCAAGTGAAAACAATTATTGTGGACATATTTTATTATGTAAATTTAATAAAAATGGAAATGGAATTAATTGTGCAAATACTAGAGTATAATTAGATATCAGGAATCCAAGTCCATGAGGATGGATGATGTTCCAAATACTTTCTCAATTCTCCAAAAATCCTTAGAGAAAATAAATTAAATATTGATTATTAGATTGGAGATAAAAATTTAAAAAGATACACCAGTAAAGAGGAAAGTTACTGGGAAGAGGTGGAATAAAACTAGAAAGAGGAAAAAGCTAGTTTTAAAGTACTTTTATGGAAAAAACAAAAGGAAAGCCTAGGCTAAAAGGAAAACATCATCTTGATTAACTGGACGCAGTTATGAAAACAAGCTGATGGGAAAGCAAGCTTAAAGAAGCAAATTTTGGATAGACAAGAGGTTGTCTACTGCTGGAAGGAATTGATATCTGCTCAGGGGGAGCTGTGGAGATAGAGCTCATAGGTTGGGTGAAAAATAGTCTACCATAATTGGTATGCATAAATAATTCATTATGTCTTGATTTTTTGTTATTATATTGAAGTTTAAAATGGTGGTGAAGTAAGTAGTTAGATCTATCAAAAAGTATATTCTGTGTATGTAAATAGTATGACAGTTTTCTGTTAGTGGTAAATTGTATAGATCTGTGCATTTAATAGAACCTAATATAACAAATATAGTGTAGCCCTGTAGTGATGCAAAGATAATTTTAGGATCGTACCAACTCTCAGAATGTCTATACCTGTGAAGTAGGTTTAAATTTAAGGTTAGGTAAAGTATTCCAATTTTACATGCAAAAAGTAAATACATGAGAATTAGATACAATGAAATTATCCAATTAACTATGACAATCTGTCAAATAACATTATACAAAATGAAAGAAATTATGTTCTGGTATTTAGCCTGAATTTAGAAAATTCAAATTATATCTTCTACTGTAGCATAATTAGAAGATTTTGAATTTATACATCAGTCATAATATTCTATCAGAATTGCAACAAAGATTTCATAGAATATTATCAGAATTGAAGCAAAGGTCACATAGAATACAACACGTGTTGAATAGTAAATAAAATGTTAATTACGGAAACATAGTATACTAGATTATACTGAATTAAAGTAAGTCAGGAGACTTATATATATACATAAACTATCAAAGTAATTATTGTCCAAAATTTATACAAATTTGAGATTCTGTCCCAAAAATTATAACTACATAATCCCTGTGAAAGCAATTAATATTTCTACTAAGGGAAGTCCTCAAGGAAGTTCTGGAACAATCTGTATAATGAAATCCAAGTTATTATGTCATTGTATGACATACAAACTGTTAACCAAGTTGTAAAATGAAACATGATGGTACAGGGTACCTGCACATAAACGAATTTATAGAAATTAATAATTATGTTTAAATTCCAGAAAGTAGTGAATATTGAAATAATAAATAACAACAAAGGAATAGGTAATTATTACCATATTGATTTTCATAGAGGCGAAAAATAAATCTGTATGTAAAAGAGATTTTAAGACCAATCAAATTGAGAATGAGAAGAAACCAATAGTCGAAGAGATTATTAATTAGAATCGAGAAAATTATTACCTGAACCTTCTTCGACAGTATACTGAGTCAACTTTGAGGAACTATGAAATTATGAAGTTCCTGTAAAAATTAGGGAATAATGATATTAAACCCTGTTTTGTACAAAATTATTTCAATTCAATTAAAAGTTAGAATTACTACAGGATAGTAATTCTAATCCAAGTATGGGGAAATATTTGTACAAATAAATATATTGACATTTAAGCTCATACACTCAATGAATGAGTGAACAAGTAATTAAAGAGATTCTCAATTTTCTTCCAATTTGAATGATGAGGTGGACAACCTACTGAAAACAATAATTGTGAAGAGATAATAACATTAAGAGGAGTATGATTTTAAACCTAACTTGAAATGAAAGCACACTGCGAGATTTTAGCAGACGTAACCGAGATTAATTAACTCGGAGGAATTGAAATTGCTTATCTCTGATCAAAAATTAATTAATACCCAAAATTATAATATCAATGCAGAGATTTTGGATTAGAAATGGAGTAAGGTAAAATGTATTGATAAAACTAGTTACTACGTAACCCTGTGTGTAATTAACGAGGGAGCATATGCAAAGGATGACGTTGGATTCTCTGAATAGAGAAGAGACGATAATAAAAACGAAGAGCATCATTTAATAAAATACCATAACTGCATTTACAAACTGGGAGTTAAAAATATGCCGAGGGCATAATAAGAGGCATAAAACATACCTAGAGAGGCACAATAATGCCAAGAGGAAGTGGACCAGTTCGAAATTGCAGTTGGTGAGAGAGCGCTTCGTTCTCATGAAGTGAATCCTCCACCTATGCTCAACCAAACAATGCATTAGAAAATAAAAAGTTATAAAAAATATACAAGTGCTGACAGAGATAAATAAGAAAATTAATCATATGCAAAAACGCTGGAATAGAATTCCCAACCAAAAATGTGACGGTATTCAAAGGCGTGACATTCTATTAAAGTTACGTTAATAAAGTAAGATCCTTACTCTTTATGCCGTAGGAATAGTTACAATTTGATTTATCAGGGCAGGACACGAGAATGGTCTTGGATTTCTGTGGAAGACACGGCGTTCCTGGGATGAAACCCAACACTGTAACCATATGAAACAAATGCGTATTAGTTGTAGAGAAAATTTGGTTAAATAAAATTAACAATTCGAAAACCCAAAATTCTTAGAGACCTTCGATTTCTAAATTGTGCAATAAAATCTGAATCATTACCTGAAAGGCATCTTGAAAATGAAAAACTCGTGACCTGTGCATCGTAAGCTTGGATCTACATCATGAGTTAACCGAAATCTCTTTGACGCAGAGTGATTGTTGCATAACCAGAGCCGAGTAATGATGCCAAAACGAGGAACAAAGCTAATGTATGGTGGAGGAAGAATAACCCTAATCACAAGATATGGCTAAACCTCAAATGTCCACATGTAATACATCAAACGACGGAGATTAACTAGGTAGAGGAAAGGTTAAATCGATAGGTCAAGAGCCATGTGATGGATTTAATAACCAAGGTACCACTGATAAATGCCAAAAATCCTTAGACGATAATAAAACAGAGCATCAGATTTATCACCATACGGATCCATATTTCATTACGCAACTCATAAATGTATAATTGATTTAAGTGCCAGGTTGACACACCACGTAGCGGATTGCGTGGTAACCCTATTGTTGACGGGAAAAATTGTACTACTGACAACACGGGGGTCTCCCCGGTGACAAGTCCCAATTATACCTCACACCATTTGGGATAGGAGCCCCATCTGGTATGTGGGCCTGGCTACCGCCATAAGTGTTTCCAGCTTTAGTTTTCGAATGAGAAGATGATGAAGCAGAGGCAAAGGTGAAATGACCAATCAGTGAAGCAAAATCAGCCCAAGATTGATGAACCACAAACAGAGATACAAGCAAGTCTAAGCAGAAAAATAAAAGGGGGTACGCTGTGAGTGGAATCGATGAGCCAAAAAAAAAACAGTCAGACATACATGAAATAAAACATGCCAGAAGTTAATTGCAAAGTAGTTCACAATAGATCAGTGACATGGCAAGGAACAAATAAATGTTGATTCAAGAGAAAAAGTACATGCAACAACTGTGAATTTGTTCATAACCAAGTGCATGCATTAAATCATACGTATAACATAGTGAAATATTAGACAACTAGTACTATCACTTCAAGCAAGCATGTGAATCAGTGCCGGAAAAGATAATATATTATTAATGTTGCTGCAACAACAAGTACATATTTACAACTCATCAAAACCCAATAGGGGAACATGGGATATTCATCTCAATGCATGATACCAAAACCCTAGCCTCACTACCTCTCTCTCTACTTGATACCAAGAGCTGAGTGCCTTCAGCTCTCAAGCATCAATTCCTCTGTCATCCTAGCTTCAATTGCAGAGCTAAAAGTATTTTCTTCATCTCCAAAAGTTATACATATAAGCTGAGATGAATCTTGAGTTCTCTTTACTCTTGCTCTTCCTGATTGTTGGGTTGGCTTGCAACTTGGGCCATTCGCGACCTGCGACCTAGGGTCATTTGTGACCTGCGACCCAGGGTCATCTGCAACCTGTGACGTGGGGTCATTTGCAACGTGCGACCTAAGGTCATTTGTGACCTGTGACCTACAACCTAAGGTCATCTGTGACCTGTGACCTGGGTTCATCTGCAACCTATGACCATTCCTTCTATTCTTCTCCTTTTGGGGATCTCATCCCTTGCATAACACGATGCCTTTCCCTAGTACCAGTCTTGTGTGAATGGATAGGTGATAGATGTGGCATTAAGCCTGAAGTGGGGTTCTTTCGAGCTTTGAAAGGATCCCCCTTGCTTGCTGGGAAAACCCTAGCTCTTCATGCAAACCAATAGCTTCTACCTGAAATCAAATAGCATAGGTCACATTTCTTTATGATCGAATAATAATGATATAGGCATATTCAATTAATTACAAGAGTGATTCAAACAAAAGCTGTTAGTTTATACCCCTGTGTAGTCTTTTGTCACATCGCAACATTATTGGTGTATGTGGTTTGCATATGATGAACTTGTGCCCTTTTACCCAATACTCATTTCTTCTATATGGCGTAACAGTAAGGAGGATCAAATAAAGTTGATTTGCACCAAGCGCACTTCTATTTACATGTTACTTCCTTGGTCAGTGCCTTGTATAATCCTTACATGGCTTCAAAATGGGATACGTCCTTGACAAAGCCAATATATGTGTATGAGCACATCCTTGATGTGTTCTCAAAAATGCGATTATAGGGTATATTGCAATAGCACTTCGTTCATATGCTGCTACATAAGATTAATATCCTCCGTCTCCATACACCCTTGCATCAGATGACAATGCTCTTTGTGCGTAACACACAACGTTCCCTTTATCTTTTTAAGGCACCTACCACCTCCTGTAATCTAAGTGCGTGCCCGTCCTATGCAGTTTAAATGTTTAAGAGTGCAAATTTCCATCTTGATGGGCATGGGTGTTGCCTTTGAGTGAGGTCGCACTCCTAGTGTGGAGGTCGCACAGTCGGAGAGTCGCACTAGTCGCGGTCTCTCTTGGATGCACTTTTTTGCGGCCTTGTGACGTTGGAGAGGTCACAGAGTTGTGTTGGAGTTGGGTCGCATCTCCTGACTAGTGGCAAACACTGCGACTTTGCAATATGAGGCCCGTGAAGTGCATTTCTGTGACCACGCATACGCATGCATTTTATTGCGCGAGGCATACCTTATCGTGAAATCTCCCAGCGCACGAGTTACACCCTTCGACAACCATTATGGTTGCAATACCCACGATTATGCAACGGTGGAGGGAAAGCGCAGCTGTCCAGAGCACCTTTGGATCGCCATATCTAAGTTCACAAGCCCGGAGCATCTCCCTAAAGCAGATTTCGCCAGACAGATAAACAACAAAAAAACAATGTGTTTGACGAGATTTAAGATGTGAGTTGATAGTGGACATGTATACGGAACTCGATTTCACGCTATGAATCTAGAGAGGTTGCTGGGTGCCCACTATGAATTTATGTTTGAATTTGATATGGAGGTGGACATTGACTAGGGGAGGCCAGGACAAAATCACATCGCTACCCTTCGAAAAGAAAATGCCATGTCGAGTTTTTTTTATGACGGCAAAAATACAGGAATGCAGCCTCATGGCCTGGCTGTGCGATCGGACCACACATTGTATGGATGGAGGTTCCATCAACGCGAATCACCGAGGTGGTTGAGTTGCAACCTCCACAAGGTGCATTCCACGTCACTCTCTCAACATATGCAACTTTGCAGCTAGTCGTATTCCTCCTCTAGGGTTGGCTGCAAATGGTCTTCATCGGGCTGCACTCTCTCTTCTTTGTGTGGGCCAGAGTAACGCTACAACAATATGTCGCGTATGTGTCTTGTATTAACCCTTTAAGATCTCCCTAGGTTTACGTGGGGGAGAGCTTGTGGGGGAAGAGATTAATATCATTTAGCACACGAATCCCTTTGACCAAAATTGCCTCCCAATCAACAAGGCTCCATGACACATATGTGCCCATGTCATGCGGAAGTTTACATAACTCTATACGCGATATGGCTCTTTGAGTAGTCAATAAAGTGCGCATTTTATGGAGCCGGATTTAGGCCCATGCTGGCTCATGACTTTTATTTCATAACACACAACCATTGGAATCATTCTTCATCATTTACACCCTTACACATTTCTTTGAAGTGCGCTGGCCCTTTACAATGGTTCCCATGCAAATTCTAAGGCTTTTGAATGCTCTAACATAGTCCAAAGTCGAAGGAATTAATCCTCGACTTGTATTGAATACCAACTATGCCATATGTTGAAGAATCACCGCATGTTGGAGAGGGTATCATCATGCCATGTTCAAAACCCCTTTGAAGAGTTTGTGTATCTCACATGGACAATTGGAACCTCATCTTGTAGAGTATTTTAATGGTGTTGTGCCAATGGACTCTAAATGAAACAGATACATACTTCAATGTATACTGATAGCATATTTGACCAATTTCCTGAAAGGAATAGTATGAGAATGAGTCAACTCTCAGCAATAATGAGAACGAACAAAATACTAGAAAAAATAACTCATTCAAGGAGCAAAAACATTGAAGTATCCAAACTAATATATTGTAACTTAAGTCAATTGTTTGAGCATTTCTAAGTTCGAAAACTGACTTAAAACTTATATTTTCGTACAACCATCGACTGTAGTGGACCTTGACACTTCATGATTCCACAGCGTAATGATTCAATCACACATAAGGCCTCCTTTAAATAACCGAGACCATGATCTTGGAGGGTGGGGATTAAATGCAAAGCAAGACTGGCTTAGTATTCACTCTTATCTATCAAAAAACCCGCTTTACAAACTGAACACCATAGATTTCTTTGCTCTAGCAATTTACATGAAAAAGAGAATTTATTTTAATAAACATGCATCTTTTTCATTCTCAAAGAAATTTACATGAGAAAGATAATTTATTTTAATAACAAAGATTGTGTTATTCAAATTAAAAATAAATATGTTTAAAAAAAAATTATAATATATATTGGTGAACACTAAATTAATAATGGTGAATAGGTAGATCTATTTTTATGTTGTAATGCATTCTTATTTGAAAACAACTCCCCGTGGTATTCATGTGGAATATAGTTTATTTAAAGGGGGAAATTAAGATGGCCTAGATCAATCTTAACTTTGGATCTAACAAGAGACAAGAGGGATCAAATATCTTGATATGCAAACCTCTTTTAGAGTGAAAAGAGAATTGATCCCTCTGATAAATAATATATATCTAAACTAACTATTTAATAAAATTATTTTTAATTATTTATAACCATTATTCTTTTGAAATTTTATTTAATAAAATGTATCTAAATTTTCATACATCCAAATATACATAGTTTTTCTTCTTCTATATTATTTTTGTTACAAATATTTTATTATTCCAAAAATAAATGGTTTTTTTGGTTATATATTATTTTTGTTACCATTGTTTTATTATTCATGAGTAGTATTTCTTAATATATCAAAAATTAAATTAATTTAATAAAATTTTCATAAAATATATGATATTTTTTAAAATTTGCAAATTATTTCACAAGACATGATTTATCTTGAGCAATAATGATGAATGTTCATAATTCTCATTTCTTAATTAACACTAAATTTACATTTAATTTCTTAATTGTAATAGTTTGTAACTACATACATACTCTTTCATTTTTTTTTTGTTAATGAATATCAAATTTCTTCTATTAAAAAATATATATATATATATATACATATATTTAATTACCTAATTGTGGCTAAAAAACTTACACGTTTTTTACTTTAGAAAAATAAACTAATTTCACATTATATGATGTCAAACTTACTCAAGTTTTTATTCTGAAATTTTAAACAAAGTTTTTCACTATATAATTTTAGCTTTTATAATTTTTTTATTTTTCAATTCCAGAAAAAACTTACAAAAGAAAAAACTCACTCAGTCCTTACTGTAGATTATAGTTTTACAAAATTGACACTATGTGATTAACAATAGAGCAACTTGAGACAACCCTAAAGGTTTTTTTGTACATGTTTTATCATAACATTTCCCTCCATCCAATATATATTGTAGAGTCTTCTAAAGAGAGAGTGCATTCTAGTTTATAACCTGATCCACAATCAAAGAAATGGCTAGGGATGTCACAAGTTATCATTCACACAATGATTTATTGAATTTATTAGCTGAAATGGATCCTATTAGATGCATGGTGGTCAGAGACACTAAAAAATTCAAAATGGATATTGAAGTTCTTAGTTGAAATGGATCATATTAGATGCATGGTGCCCAGAGACATTAAAAAATTTAAAATAGATATCTGTTATGACATCCATATTGTCTACAAACCATCAAAATTTCCTATCTTATACAACAATTTCTAAAAATAACCGCTCAATTTACTCTCCAATTTTTGAAACCCCCACCCATGTTGTGGAGATCACAGTGTAAAATCAACTGTTCCTGTGGTCTTTTTAAAGGGTTCATAAACAAAATAGACAATGAAAAATTCAATATTGTGGTATAATAACTGATTTTTAAATCATTGTGACAAAAAAACATCATATTAGCTCACAAAATAGATCTAATGCTATAAGGATCTGAAGTGATAACAAAGTTTTGAATCATGATAACTAGGTGACAACCAAAAATAAGTTTTAGTCACAAGAAAAAAATCACAGCAACTTAAAATAAATTGATATTGCAAATGAATTGATGTTTGTGACACGTCTGTAGGTGTTTCCATTCATAAATTTCTTACTCATTTTTTCTCTAGATTTGTAGATAATGGTGAAACAAATACAGTGCTAATACAAGTGATCCAGAGAGGTATTCACGGCTAGCTGGGAAAAAGAGGAATGAAGATGCTTCTAATTTTCAATGAAGTAGTCTTCAAAAGTTCCTAGCTCTATTTTAATTACATAAATGTATTGAAAACCAAATGATAGTATTTACTTCAGTTTTTCTATTTGGACGTTGCAAGCTGATATTTATTTCTATACAAGCTGTGCATCAAATTATTATGTAATGATTGTGACAAAAAGCTTTTAAATTATTTCTTTTTAGCTATACCTTATCAATTTAGTATGTTTTCAATCAAGAAGAGTATTCAGAGTTTAAGAAATATATCTTAGATCTGAGCACGTGATTCTATTAAAATTTATGAAACAAATTCATTTTTTACAACTTGTATGTTTAAATATGTGATTTTGGAGGTGATGATGGCTTCTTTAGACACTTGATTAGTATTGTGGAAGAAATTTGATTATATCATTAAGGACTGTGAGTAGTTAATTTAGCAGTTGCATTTCTTATAACATATTCTCATATCCTTCGTATAAGCTATTGTATATACAATTCTAACACATTTCCCCAAGACGTTACCCATATGGTGAGTAGTTCATGTAGCAATTGCATTACTTATAACATATTTTTATATCCTCCGTATAAGCTATTATATCTACAATGCTAACACATTTCCCCCAGGTGTTACCTATATGGTGACTGAGAGATGATGGCTTCTTTAGACACTTGATTAGTATTATGGAAGAACTTGGAGTATGTCATTAAGGATTGTGAGTAGCGACATGTAGCAGTTGCATTTCTTATGAAATATTTTTATATCATTTGGATAAGTTTTTGTATATACAATTATACTATGATATGGATACACATTTCCCCCAGGCGTTACCATATTGTGACTGTTGTCCAATTGCTGATATTTAGAGAAATATAATTAAGTGATTTATGGTTTTGGAACATCAAAGTTACTATGATGACCTTTTATCTTAGGATGACTCCTTAGTGTTGAGATTCAATTTTCCTGATGAATATGCATATATATCTTCACAGGAAAACCCTTTTCCCTATTGATAGTATGTGGTAGTTGTATGAATGGACTTCTTATATTTTCCTCACTATCATAAGATTCAACACGGTTTTTTTTTTTTTTTTTTTGATAAGTCTATATACAAGTTATACATATTATGTAGTAAGAAATGTTCTTTAATAATAACAATCAGTGAAAGGGGAAATTATTTCAATACACCCCTCTAGATATACAATGTCTCATGATATTCTTCTCATTTTGTGACACATGGAAATTTCAATACCAAAACTCTTTCACATTATCGCTCAGATTATACGAAAGTCTATCTTGATAAGGTTTCCTACATATATTAGCTCAACATGCAAGTTCATCATTCTCATGTTATTGAATCCTAATTTTTTAATGCCTCCATAAACGTTTTCTTTATGTTTTGTACATTATTGTCTTCATTGCATCAACCGATTTGATGTAGTTCTTTTTCCAACTACACCATCAACAATTCCCTACTAGAACTTATGCCATATTGAGATTGATAATTTGCAATTTTTCCAGGGGTTGATGTCATATTTCTTGATAAGTTAACCCATTTACCTTCACCTCTTTCAAATTTCTAATGCCTAATAATTGAACTATATTTCTTAGATATTTTTGCGTTCAAAATACATTTAAGAGTTAAGCTTGTGCTATGATAGATATACCTTGAAAAATATTTTTGATCACTTAATTTACTTTATCTTGAGCTATTCATTCATGAATTAGTGGCCTCATTTATTCAATTTTAGTTGATTCTATATTATCTAGAAAATTATCATCAAAGACAATTTCTTGCAACTACATACATACTCTTTCAAATTTTTTTTTGTTAATGAATATCAAATTTCTTCTGTTAAAAATAAACTATATACATATCTTTAATTACCTAATTGTGGCTAAAAAACTTACATGTTTTTTACTTTATAAAAATAAACTGATTTCACATTATATGATGTCAAACTTACTTAAGTTTTTATTCTGAAATTTTAAACAAAGTTTTTCACTACATAATTTTAGCTTTTATAAATTTTTTATTTTTCAATTCTAGAAAAAACTTACAAAAGAAAAAACTCACTCAGTCCTTATTGTAGATTATAGTTTTACAAAATTGACACTATGTGATTAACAATAGAGTAAATTGATACAACCCTAAAGGGTTTTCTTGTACATGTTTTATCATAACATTTCCCTCCATCCAATATATATTGTAGAGTATTATGAAGAGAGAGTGTATTCTAGTTTATAACCTGATCCACAATCAAAGAAATGGCTAGGGATGTCACAAGTTATCATTCACACAATGATTTATTGAATTTCTTAGCTAAAATGGATCCTATTAGATGCATGGTGGTCAGAGACACTAAAAAATTCAAAATAGATATTGAATTTCTTAGTTGAAATGGATCATATTAGATGCATGGTGGCCAGAGACACTAAAAAATTTAAAATAGATATCTGTTATGACATGCATATTGTTTACAAACCATCAAAATTTCCTATCTTATATAACAATTTCTAACAATAACCGCTCAATTTACTCTCAAATTTTTGAAATCCCTGTAGGTTTTAACCTTGAACAAAAATTATCTACACACGAATCTTATAACAGAAAATAAACAATAGCGAGAGCATAAAACATAAAATAGATAAACACAGAGATTTTCCCCTGGATCCCAAATCAGGACGACCAGCTTGATATTTCATTATATTCCTTTTAGTGTTACAACACATATATATACATGCCGAAGCATACATAAACCCCAATCCATTAACCCTGGATTAGAACATAACCGTAGTTCCCTTGACCGGATCTACAAAATACCAGGGGCCGAGAACCATCGTACCCAAAAACCATGTGCAAAATCATGCACAAAACATGGGTGGGTCCGCCTATGAGTGGGACTGCACACCAATAAAAAATTTACCGGGGGGGCGGCACCCCCTTGCTACGCCCAACGCAACTTACAACTCATGGGGCTAGTCGTCGAAAGAATATAACACATACCCAACATTCTCCCACTTGTTGTTTTGTTTCCACAGGGGGCCACAGGAGAGCTTAGTCATTGGGCCAATTCTTCAACACCCATTGTTTCTCTACACCAAGAGAACTTCTAAGTGCTCACAGACTTCATCAATGCATCTGCAACATTCTTCAAAGTGTCCACCTTTACCAGCAACACCCTTTTATCCTCAACCATATCTCTAACAAAGTGATATTGAACATCAATGTGCTTTGTCTTTGAATGATAAGCAGGGTTCTTAGCCAAGAAAATTGCACTTTGGCTATCACAGTCTATTGTTATAACTTGCTGTACCAACTCCATACTTGAACACAATCTCTGCAACCAAACTGCTTCCTTTCTTGCATGAGTGGCTGCTATGTATTCTGCCTCTGTAGTTGAAAGAGCCACTACAGACTGTCTTTTACTCATCCAACTGACTGCACCTCCAAATAGGCTAAATAGATACCCACTTGTAGATCTTCTTTGGTCCAGATCTCCAGCCCAGTCTGCATCAACAAAACCACGAATGTCCAACATTCTTTCCAATCCTGGTCTTCCCTGGTAGCACAAGCCATAATCACTAGTGCCACGTAAATATCCGAAAACCCGCTTCACTGCTGTCCAATGCTCCTTCCCTGGGTTTGACATAAACCTGCTCAATACTCCCACTGCATGTGCAATGTCTGGTCTAGTACAGACCATTGCATACATCAGGCTACCCACCGCACTTGCATATGGAACACGGGACATATCCTCCTCTTCTTCTTGTGTCTTGGGACACTGTTCAGCAGACAACTTTGCACCTACAGGAATAGGAACACTCACTGGTTTACTATCCTGCATATTGAACCTCTGCAATATAGTCTCGACATAATTCCTCTGGTTTAACCAGAGCTTCCTCTTTGCCAGATCTCTCTTAATTTCCATGCCCAAAATATAGTTTGCAGCACCAATATCCTTCATGTCGAATTTGGAGAACAGTTGGGTCTTCAAATCTTGGATAATTTCTTTGTCATTTCCAATCAACAACATATCATCCACATACAAGACCAAATAAATGACACGGTCACCAATTAATTTAAAATAAACACAGTGATCCTCCTTGCTTCTGGTGAAGCCAAGTCCCCGTATATAGGTATCAAATTTCTGATACCACATCCTTGGTGACTGCTTTAACCCATACAGAGACTTCTTCAACCTGCATACCAGTTCTTTCTTACCCTTCACCATAAAGCCTTCAGGTTGCTTCATGTAGATCTCCTCTTCTAGATCCCCGTGAAGAAATGTTGTCTTCACGTCCATCTGTTCTATCTCAAAATCAAATGCAGCAGCAACAGATAAAAGTAATCTAATAGAAGTAACTTTGGCAATAGGAGAAAAAATATCACCAAAATCAATTCTCGGCACCTGGGAATAACCTTTTGTTACCAACCAAGCTTTTTATTTCTCCACCTTGCCTGCTACATTCATCTTCTTCTTAAACACCCATTTGCTCCCGATGGGCTTCCTTCCAGTCGGCAACTCCACCAGATCCCATGCCTCATTTTTGTGCAAGGATGCCATTTCATTAACCATGGCCTCCTTCTAGAGTTTTCCATCCTCAGAATCTACTGCCTCCCTAACAGTTCTGGGATCATCATCAGTTATAGTTAAGGCAAAACCTGAACAGAAAGTAGATGGACTATACCTTTCTGGTTTCCTTCTTTACCGAACTGATCTTCTCAAAGCTGGAGTTTGTGGATCTTCCTCTTCTGAGTCTTGTTCTGTTGTAGAGTCTGATTCATCCTCCTTTAGCTCAAACTCTATCTTCTCAGGTTCCTGTTGAGTCTCAAATCTGCATCTTTTCCATACATCTTTCTAGACCTTTTTCATCCACCTGAACCTTCCAAGTTGTCAATATCATTGTATATTAATTGCAAAAGAGCATCTAACATGGTTTTTAATTATATTTTTTTGTCTGCTGTTTGATTTAGATTTTGCTCATTTAGCTGTGGAATCTTGCCACTTTCCGCAGCTGCTGCAACTTTCCGCAGCCATTTTGTGAAACTCTATGTTACAGGTGTCTACAGGAAAAACGAGCCACATGGGCAAGTCTGAAATGATGTGGACATGGATTGTGTCCTATTGGCTCGAGCAAATCCATCTAAAGAGGCTGCGGTCAAAGGTGTCCAAATGGAAGTCAACCGTAGAGTCCCACGGTGACAGGACTCTGTTTTGTGTCATGTGAAGGTTCATATGGCCGTTTCTGAATTGCGGGAGACAAATCAACATCTGTACATGGCTCCATAGCCAAATTCAAACATCCACTCCTCATAGATTTACTCTTCAATACGGCCATGATCCTAGATCTGTGGACGTAATGGTCTACGTGTTCTCCATCAGCATAAACTTTAGGGAATCAGTTGTATTTCCTTTTTTATAAATAACGCGTTTGTATACGCATATTAGATTAGTATTTGTTAGTTTTTATTAGTTTGCTATGTAATGTAATTACGTTGCCACTGTGCCGTAATATCACCTTTCTGTTATGACTGCATTTTAATATAAGAAGACTCTGTTTCCAAACGTAATTCGTACTTGAAGATTGTTGCCAAGGCTGGTGTAGAGGGCCCCTGCACTCGCCAAGGTTCTGTGCATTATTGTATAGTTCTTTTTTTATTTCTTTAAAGCTCATTGTGCCATAATCCATTCACATGTTTATACATTGCATCTTTCATGGTATATATGCTTCATTTCTATTTATAATCTTTCATGCTTTCCATTTTACTTCTGTCTTTCATGTTTTATGTTATTGATCACTGATCAGTGTTCTTGTTTCAGGTTATAAATAGGCAGCCCGGGCATTTGCATAAATTTTTGACTAATGACATGGAATTAATATTGTTCTGCTGCTAATTTTCTTTTCTTAGTTTATGTTTAATTTCAGTACTGCTTTGTTCATTTCAGTTTTGCTCATTTGCTTCAGTAGTTATATTTAGATATATTAAATTGCTCATAACATCTTCAGTTGCCTCCGAAAGCCACAGCTGGACTGATGGTGAGGGATTGAATTATGGATGTGTATTTTGATATTAGTTTCCTTTCTGCAAGTTAGATATATTAAATTTCTCATAACATCTTCAGTTGCCTCCGAAAGCCACAGCTGGACTGATGGTGAGGGATTGAATTATGGATGTGTAGTTTGATATTAGTTTACTTTCTGCAAGTTAGATATCAGGTTACTCAAGTTGTTTATGTTTACCTCCGAAAATCATAGCTGGACTAATGATGAGGGATCAGAAGATAAGTTGATGTAATTTGATTTAGATTTACTTTGTTGCAACTTTTGGATTTCTTTCAGCATAATTTCTTTTGTGTTTAGACAGCAGCAAGGATAGTTTGGTTTTCATGCTCAATAGTTCATATTTGATTTATTAGACTAGCAGCACATTTTCATTTCAGTAGCACATTTTCATTTCCTTTCAAGTTTTGTCATTGTATGTTTCAAATTCCTTTTTAAGTTTCAAGTTGGTAAATCATTATAGAGGATATCATTTCCTTAAACAATCATAACCATACTTGTTTTATAATTTCCATCTCACATTAGAAAACCAAAAAAGACAAAAAGTTAAGAAATAGGTTATCTTGCACATATAGTGCGCCGCACTTCATCAGCTTACGAATCCCAGATTGACAAATTAAATGCAGCAATTTAGGACACACTAAATTGACCAAACAGTTCCTTTGGTATGAATTCATGTTTAAAAACATCTTTCACCTCTCTAAACACCACATCTCGACTGTACACAACCTTCCTTGTTTCTGGGTTCCAAAGCTTGTAACCCTTTAAACCATCCTTATACCCAATAAAGATGCACCTTTCAGATTTATTATCCAACTTGGTCCTTTTCTCCTTTAGAACATGTACATATGCATCACATCCAAATACCCTTAGATGTGAAAGAGAGGGTTTCTTACCAGTCCATACCTCATGTAGAGTCTTATCCTCCAACCCTGATGAAGGTGATCTATTAACTAAGTAACATGCAGTCTTCACTGCCTCTGCCCAGAATTATTGTCCCAACCTGGTACCACTGAGCATGCTTCTTTCATTTTCCATCAATGTTCTGTTCATTCTTTCTGCAACTCCATTTTGCTGAGGTGTGTATGGAGTAGTCTTCTTCCGTGCTATACCACACTTCTTACAGAACTCTTCAAATTCCTTCTTGCAGAACTCCCCACCATTATCTGTCCTCAGCGCCTTTATCTTCTTCTCTCTCTGATTTTCCACCAGAGCCTTAAATTCTTTAAATTTGTCAAAGACTTCAGATTTCTTCCTCAAGAAATATATCCATGTGTTCCTTGAGAAGTCATCTATGAATGAAACATAGTACACAGATTTTCCTAGTGATGGAACTGACACAGGTCCAAACACATCACCGTGCACAAGTTCTAATATCTTGTTTGCCCTCTTAGCACAAGAAGGAAAACTCACCCGATTCTGCTTCCCATATACACAATGTTCACAAAAATCGAAATCCAGAGAACAATTAGACATACCTTCTACCATACCATTTCTGTGCAGTATCTGAAGGCCCTTCTCTCCAATATGTCCAAGCCTTTGATGCCATAGCATGGTCTTTTCTCCAGAGACAACTAGGCTTTCCGCTCCACTTTCAGGAACCATAGAACTGTTACACCCATCAATAACAGTGCTACCTTGTAGCTTGTATAGAGTTCCAATCCGAACTCCCCGCATTAATACCAGTGCTCCCCGAACCATCTTGCAGGCATCTTTCTCGAACATTGTTTTTACACCTGCATCATCCATCTTGCTTATAGAAATCAGATTTCTGGCCAATGCAGGAATATGCAAAACACCAGGAAGTGTTCTAATCCTTCCACCTTGCAGCTTCAGCTTGACCTTTCCACGTCCGATGATTCTGGCCCTCCTATCATCCCCTATGAAGACATCACCACCATCATATTTCTCATACTCGCAGAACCACTCCCTATGGGGAGTGAAGTGAAAGGATGCACCTGAGTCAATCAACCATGACTCATGATCTACATGTGTACTTGAGGAAGAATCCAAATACACATCCCCACCTTCATCCGAGGTGGTTTTTGCCTCTGCAGAAGGAGCATCATCAGATCCCTTTCCTTTCTCAGTAGCTTTAGACCCGCACTTCTTTTTGTAGTGCCCTTCCTTTCCGCATTTCCAGCACACCTTTACAAACTTTCCAGGAGATTTAGATCTCCCACTTGAAACCTTATTCTTGTTTTTGTTTTGGGACCTTCCTCGTACAGATAAGGCATCTCCATTTTGATGCTCCATATTTCTCCGTCTCATTTCCTTCGATAGCAAGGCTGAGACAATGTCATCAAAATTCAAGGTAGTTGTATTGCTACCTATTGCAATAACCAGACTATCCCACGAGTCTGGTAGAGAACACAACAAACTGATGCACTTATCTTCATCTGAGATTTTAATATCAATGTATTTACGCTGACTCCCACTACGTATTGAAGGCATTCAGATGCTCACCGAGTCTCCATCCTTCATCCTTAGGTTATACAGCTTTTTTCGCAGGAACAACTTATTCACCAGAGACTTAGATTGGTACAAAGTCCCAAGTTTTTCCCACAAATTCTTCGCTGTAGCTTCCCCAGATACATTCAACAATACTGAATCTAAGACACACAACCGTATTGTGATCTTAGCCTTTCGATCCAATTTCTTCCAGTCTTCATCTGACATTTTTGTTGGTTTAGTATCTGAATCTACCATGATCCAATGATCTTTATCCACCAGCAGATCCTCCATCTTGAGCTTCCACAACTCAAAACTATGGCCATTAAATTTCTTGATCTCTATCTTTCCGTCGCTCGCCATCTTATTTCATAGCAAGAATCGATCCCGCAGATCTCCCACTAAACAGGGTCTACCTCAGGCCCAAGCAAAAAACCCTCAACAGAAAAGGCGTCCCCTTGAACCTAAAATAGCTCTGATACCAAATGTAGGTTTTAACCCTGAACATAAATTATCTACACACGAATATTATAACAGAAAATAAACAATAGTGAGAGCATAAAACATAAAATAGATAAACACAGAGATTTTCCCCTGGATCCCAAATCGGGATGACCATCTTGATATTTCATTATATTCCTTTTAGTGTTACAACACATATATATACATGCCGAAGCATACATAAACCCCAATCCATTAACCCTGGATTAGAACATAACCGTAGTTCCCCTGACCGGATCTACAAAATACCAGGGGACGAAAACCATCGTACCCCAAAACCATGTGCAAACTCATGCACAAAACATGGGTGGGTCTGCCTATGAGTGGGACTGCACACCAATAAAAAAAATTCCGGGGCGCTGCCCCAGACCCCGACAGGGCGGCCTATCCCCCCCTGTGACCCCCCTACTACACCCGGTGCAACGTATAGTGCGTTGGGCTAGTCGTGGAAAGAATATAACACATACTCGACAACCCCCACCCATGCTGGGGAGATCACAATGTAAAATCAAATGTTCTTTTGGTCTTTTTAAAGGGTTCATAAACAAAATAGATAATGAAAAATACAATATTGTGGTATAATAACTGATTTTTAAATCATTGTGACAAGAAAAACATCATATATATATATATATATATATATATTTAAGGATATGAGGTGATAACAAAGTTTTGAAGCATGATAACTAGGTGACAACTAAAACTAATTTTTAGCCACAAGAAAAAAATCACAACAAATCAGAATAAATTGATATTGCAAATGAACTAATGTTTGTGACACGTTTGTAGGTGTTTCCATTCATAAATTTCTTACTCATTTTGTCTCGAGATTTGTAGATAATGATGAAAAAAATACAGTGCTAATCCAAGTGATAGAGAGAGTTATTCACGGCCAGCTGGGAAAACAAGGAATGAAGATGCTTCTAATTTTCAATGAAGTAGTCTTCAAAAGTTCCTAGCTCTATTTTAATTACATAAATGTATCGAAAACAAAATGATAGTATTTACTTCAATTTTTCTATTTGGACATTGCAAGCTGATATTTATTTCTATACAATTTGTGCATCAAATTATTATGTAACGATTGTGACAAGAAGCTTTTAAATTATTGCTCTTTAGCTATACCTTATTAGTTTAGTATGTTTTAAATCAAGAAGAGGCTTCAGAGTTTAAGAAATATATCTTAGATCTGAGCACGTGATTCTATTAAATTTATGAAACAAATTCATTTTTTACAATTTGTATGTTTAAATATGTGATTTTGGATGTGATGTTGCCTTCTTTAGACACTTGATTAGTATTGTGGAAAAAATTTGATTATATCATTAAGGATTGTGAGTAGTTCATGTAGGAGTTGCATTGCTTATAACATATTCTCATATCCCTTATATAAGCTATTGTATATACAATTCTAACACATTTCCCTGAGACGTTACCTATATGGTGAGTAGTTTATGTAGCAATTGCATTACTTATAACTATTTTTATATCCTCTATATAAGCTATTGTATCTACAATTCTAACACATTCCCCCAGGTGTTACCTATATGTGACTGAGAGATGATGGCTTCTTTAGTCACACTATTAGTATTGTGGAAGAACTTGGAGTATGTCATTAATGATTGTGAGTAGTGCATGTATTAGTTGCATTGCTTATGAAATCTTGTTATATCATTTGGATAAGTTTTTGTATATACAATTATACTATGATATGGATACACATTCCCCCCAAGAGTTACCATATTGTGATTGTTGTCCAATTGCTGATATTTAGAGAAATATAATTTTGATTATTGTCCAATGACGAAGA
This sequence comes from Pinus albicaulis, assembly GCA_034641835.2. Classification (NCBI taxonomy): domain Eukaryota; kingdom Viridiplantae; phylum Streptophyta; class Pinopsida; order Pinales; family Pinaceae; genus Pinus; species Pinus albicaulis. The sequence goes on along the minus strand of CM076584.1, from coordinate 729,082,214 downwards.
TGGATAGATCGCTTCATAAGAAAACCCTTTTCCCTATTGATAGTATGTGGTAGTTGTATGAATGGACTTCTTATATTTTCCTCACTATCATAAGATTCAACACGGTTTTTTTTTTTTTTTTGATAAGTCTATATACAAGTTATACATATTATGTAGTAAGAAATGTTCTTTAATAATAACATTCAATGAAAGGGGAAATGATCTCAATACACCCCTCTAGATATACATTGTCTCATGATATTCTTCTCATTTGGTGACACATGGAAATTCCAATACCAAAACTCTTCCACATTATCGCTCACATTATACGAAAGTCTATCTTGATAAGGTTTCCTACATATATTAGCTCAACATGCAAGTTCATCATTCTCATGTTATTGAATCCTACTTTTTTAATGCCTCCATAAACGTTTGCTTAATGTTTTGTACATTATTGTTTTCATTGACATCAACCAATTTGATGTAGTTCTTTTTCCAACAACACCTGTCAATAATTCCCTACTAGCACTTATGCCATATTGAGATTTATATTTTGCAATTTTTCTAGGGGTTGATGTCATATTTCTTGATAAGTTAACCCATTTACCTTCACCTCTTTCAAATTTCTAATGCCCAATAATTGAACTATATTTATTATATATATTTTTGTGTTCAAAATACATTTAAGAGTTAAGCTTATGCTATGATAGATATACCTTGAAAAATATTTTTGATCACTTAAGCTTGTGCTATGATAGTGTATATTGCAATAGCACTTCGTTCATATGCTGCTACATAAGATTAATATCCTCCGTCTCCATACACCATTGCATCAGATAACAATGCTCTTCGTGCGTAACACGCAACGTTCCCTTTATATTTTTAAGGAACCTACCACCTCCTGTAATCTAAGTGTGTGCCCATCCTATGCAGTTTGAATGTTTAAGAGTGCAAATTTTCATCTTGATGGGCATGGGTGCTGCCTTTGAGTGAGGTCGCACAGTCGGAGAGTCGCACTAGTCGCGGTCTCTCTTGGACGCACTTTTTTGTGGCCTTGCGACGTTGGAGAGGTCACAGAGTCGCGTTGGAGTTGGGTCACATCTCCTGACTAGTGGCAAACACTGCGACTTTGAAATATGAGGCTCGTGAAGTGCATTTCTGTGACCACGCATACGCATGCATTTTATTGCGCGAGGCATACCTTCTCCGGAAATCTCCCAGCTCACGAGTTGCACCCTTCGGCAACCATTATGGTTGCAATACCCACGATTATGCAGCAATGGAGGGAAAGCGCAGCTGTCCAGAGCACCTTTGGATCGCCATATCTAATTTCACAAGCCGAGAGCATCTCCCTAAGGCAGATTTCGCCAGACAGGTAAACAACAACAAAAAAATGTGTTTGACGAGATTTAAGATGTGAGTTGATAATGGACACGTATACGGAACTCGATTTCATGCTATGAATTTGGAGAGGTTGCTGGGTGCCCACTATGAATTTATGTCTGAATCTGATATGGAGGTGGACATTGACTAGGGGAGGCCAGGACAAAATCACATCGCTACCCTTCGAAAAGAAAATGCCATGTCGAGTTTTTTTTATGATGGCGAAAATATAGGAATGCAGCCTCATGGCTTGGCTGTGCGATCAGACCACACATTGTATGGATGGAGGTTCCATCAACGCGACTCAGCGAGGTCGCCGAGTTGCAACGTCCATGAGCTGCATTCCACGTCACTCTCTCAACATATGCGACTTTGCAGCTAGTCGTATTCCTCCTCTCGGGTTGGCCGCAAATGGTCTTCATTGGGCTGCACTCTCTCTTCTTTGTGTGGAACAGAGTAACGCTACAACAATATGTCGCGTATGTGTCTTGTATTAACCCTTTAAGAGCTCCCTAGGTTTACGTGGGGGAGAGCTTGTGGGGGAAGAGATTGATATCATTTAGCACATGAATCCCTTTGACCAAAATTTTCTCCCAATCAACAAGGCTCCATGACACATATGTGCCCATGTCGTGCGAAAGTTTACATAACTCTATACATGATATGGCTCTTTGAGTAGTCAATAAAGTGCGCATTTTATGGAGCCGGATTTAGGCCCATGCTGGCTCATGAATTTTATTTCATAACGCACAACCATTGGAATCCTTCTTCATCATTTACACCCTTACACATTTCTTTGAAGTGCGCTGGCCCTTTACAATGGTTCCCATGCAAATTCTAAGGCTTTTGAATGATCTAATATAGTCCAAAGTCGAAGGAAGTAATCCTCGACCTGTATTGAATACCAACTATGCCATATGTTGAAGAATCACCGCGTGTTGTAGAGGGTATCATCATGCCATGTTCAAAACCCCTTTGAAGAGTTTGTGTATCTCACATGGACAATTGGAACCTCATCTTGTACAATATTTTAATGGTGTCATGCCAATGGACTCTAAATGAAATAGATACGTTGTTCAATGTATACTGATAGCATATTTGACCAGTTTCCTGAAAGGAATAGTATGAGAATGAGTCAACTCTCGGCAATAATGAGAACGAACAAAATACTAGAAAAAATAGCTCATTCGAGGAGCAAAAACATTGAAGTATCCAAACTAAGATATTGTAACTTAAGTCAATTGTTTGAGCATTTATAAGTTCTAAAATCGACTTAAAACTTATATTTTAATACAACCATCGACCGTAGTGGACCTTGACACTTCATGATTCCACAAGGTAATGATTCGATCACACAGAAGGCCTCCTTTAAATAACCGGGACCATGCTTTTAGAGGGTTGGGATTAAACGCAAAGCAAGACTGGCTTAGTATTCACTCTTATCTATCAACAAACCTGCTTTACAAACTGAACACCATAGATTTCTTCACTCTAGCAATTTACATGACAAAGAGAATTTATTTTAATAAACATGCATCTTTTTCATTCTCAAAGCAATTTACATGAGAAAGATAATTTATTTTAATAACAAAGATTGTGTTATTCAAATTATAAATAAATATGTTTAAAAAAAAATTATAATATATATTGGTGAACACTAAATTAATAATGGTGAATAGGTATATCTATTTTTATGTTGTAATGCATTCTTATTTGAAAACAACTCCCCATGGTATTCATAAACCCCAATCCATTAACCCTGGATTAGAACATAACCGTAGTTCCCTTGACCAGATCTACAAAATACCAGGGGCCGAAAACCATCGTACCCCAAAACCATGTGCAAACTCATGCACAAAACATGGGTGGGCCCCCCTATGAGTGGGACCGCACACCAAAATTTTTTTTGTCGAGGCGCTGCCCCGGACCCCGACAGCGGGGGCTACCGCCCACCCTGTGACCCCCCCTGCTACGCCCAGTGCAACTTACAATGCGTGGGGTTAGTCGTGGAAAGAATATAACACATACCCAACAACCCCCACCCATGTTGGGGAGATCACAGTGTAAAATCAAATGTTCTTGTGGTCTTTTTAAAGGGTTCATAAACAAAATGGACAATGAAAAATACAATATTGTGGTATAATAACTGATTTTTAAATCAGTGTGACAAAAAAAACATCATATATATATATATATATATATATATATATATATATATATATATATATATATATATATATATATATATATATATATATATATATATATATATATATATATATATATATATATATATATATATATATATAATGCTATAAGGATCTAACATGATAACAAATTTTTGAATCATAATAACTAGGTGAAAACCAAAACTAAGTTGTAGCCACAAGAAAAAAAATCACAACAACTCACAAAATAAATTGATATTACAAATAAATGACACCTCTGTAGGTGTTTCCATTCATAAATTTCTTACTCATTTTGTCTTGATATTGCTAGATAATGGTGAAACAAATACAAGTTAATCCAAGTGAGAGAGAGAGTTATTCACGCCACCGGGAAAACAAGGAATGAAGATGCTTCTAATTTTCAATGAAGTAGTCTTCAAAATTTCCTAGCTCTATTTTAATTACACAAATGTATTGAAAACAAAATGATAGTATTTACTTCAATTGTTCTATTTGGACGTTGCAAGCTGATATTTATTTCTATACAATTTGTGCATCAAATTATTATGTGTAAATTATCAGGACAAGAAGCTTTTAAATTTTTTCTTTAGCTATACCTTATCAGTTTAGTATATGTTTTAAATCAAGAAGAGGCTTCGCAGTTTTAAGAAATATATCTTAGATCCGAGTACACATTCTGGTTAAAATTTATGAAACAAATTCATTTTTTACAATTTGTATGTTTAAATATGTGATTTTGGATGTGATGATGCCTTCTTTAGACACTTGATTAGTATTGTGGAAGAAATTTGATTATATCATTAAGGAATGAGAGTAGTTCATGTAGGAGTTGCATTGCTTATAACATATTCTCATATCCCTTATATAAGCTATTGTATATACAATTCTAACACATTTCCTTGAGACGTTACCTATATGGTGAGTAGTTTATGTAGCAATTGCATTACTTATAACTATTTTTATATCCTCTATATAAGCTATTGTATCTACAATTCTAACACATTTCCCCTAGGTGTTACCTATATGGTGACTGAGAGATGATGGCTTCTTTAGACACACTATTAGTATTGTGGAAGAACTTGGAGTATGTCATTAATGATTGTGAGTAGTGCATGTAGTAGTTGCATTGCTTATGAAATATTTTTATATCATTTGGACAAGTTTTTGTATATACAATTATACTATGATATGGATACACATTCCCCCCAAGCGTTACCATATTGTGACTTGTCCAATTCCTGATATTAGAGAAATATAATTAAGTGATTGATGGTTTTGGAACATCAAAGTTACTATGATGACCTTTTATCTTAGGATGGCTCCTTAGTGTTGAGATTCGATTTGCATGATGAAGATGCATATATCGCTTCACAAGAAAACCCTTTTCCCTATTGATAGTATGTGGTAGTTGTATGAATGGACTTCTTATATTTTCCTCACTATCATAAATTTCAACATGGTTTTTTTTTTTTTTGATAATTCTATATACAAGTTATACATATTATGTAGTAAGAAATGTTCTTTAATAATAACAATGAATGAAAGGGGAAATGATCTCAATACACCCCTCTAGATATACAATGTCTCATGATATTCTTCTCATTTGGTGACACATGGAAATTCCAATACCAAAACTCTTCCACATTATCGCTCACATTATACGAAAGTCTATCTTGATAAGGTTTCCTCCATATATTAGCTCAACATACAAGTTCATCATTCTCATGTTATTGAATCCTAATTTTTTAATGCCTCCATAAAAATTTGCTTAATGTTTTGTACATTATTGTTTTCACTGATATCAACCAATTTGATGTAGTTCTTTTTCCAACAACACCTATCAATAATTCCCTACTAGCACTTATGCCATATTGAGATTGATATTTTGCAATTTTTCTAGGGGTTGATGCCATATTTCTTGATAAGTTAACCCATTTACCTTCACCTCTTTCAAATTTCTAATGCCCAATAATTGAACTATATTTATTATATATTTTTGCGTTCAAAATACATTTAAGAGTTAAGCTTGTGCTATGATAGATATACCTTGAAAAATATTTTTGATCACTTCATTTACTTTATCTTGAACTTTTCATCCATGAATTGGTGGCCTCATTTCTTCAATTTTAGTTGATTCTATAATATCTAGAAAATGATCATCAAAGACAGTTTCTTGCAACTTCTGATTAATGTCCATGTTTTTCAATGTGTGGTAAGATCTTGTTGCAGGTAAAATGTTTTCCCTACATAAAAAAAATATATGAATTTTTAATTTTTAATTTGAACTTGACATGTACATTGAAAAAAATTAAAATATTAAAAGGGTGACTTCATTTGTGTGGTCAATATTCTCATTGACAAGTTCCTCTACATCTCTCATTTCCTCATCATTTCCAGGTACATCCACATCTATTTCAAGCTCTCTTTTTTGTGCCTATACGTCTCCTTCATTTTGTATCTCCACATTCGTTTAGGCTCGCTATTTTCCTTTGATGCTCTTCTGTTTTATGGTAGATCATCATTTTTTTTCATTTAAAATAAATACACTTTATAATATATTGTTTCACTAATATATATATATATATATATATATATATTAAAAACTAAAAATTTGAACTACAAATTCTAAGTAGGTGTCGGGCTTTTTATATTGATGCATCACACTATACTACATTTGGAGGTAAGGAACACTAGCACCCCTTCACTTAATGTGCCGTAATGTGTTAAATCTCTACGCAATTCACCAAATCCATTTAGTTCCAACTTAGTCTTATTTTCCAAAAAAAAAAATTATTATCATCAAATATATATCTTAAAAATACAATTGCCGCTTGCATATGTAGATGAACTTGGAGAAAACTCTATTTCTATTAATAAAAATTCTCTTTATTTACATCTATTCTAGATAGATTGTACTTGAATGTATTTAAAATATCTTATTTGAGTTACATGCTGATACCATGCTTGTTTCGCAGGATTATTAATCACCAAAATATTTTCACCCCAATTTCCTATTTCAATATCTATAACAAACTTTTTATATATCTGAACAGATTACGTTGGTTTACATATATGTTTTGAAACACAATTGCCTATTTCAATATCTATAACAAAATTTTCTGGTTGATAACTCTTATAATCAATATCTTTGAAGCCTCCACGACCTGCTTCCATGGAAGAAAAATTTGCCTTTCATTCCTTCACGATGGCTCCTTCTCCCGAACAACTTATTTCATTATGTTGGTTTACATATATGTTTTCACCCACACTTTCCTATTTCAATATTTATAGCAAAATTTTCTGGTTGATAACTCTTATAATCAATATCTTTGAAACCTCCATGACCTGCTTCCATGGAAGCAAAATTTTCCTTTCATTCCTTCAAGATGGCTCCTTCTCATCAACCTTTTATTTCATTATGTTTGTTTATATATATGTTTTCACCCACAATTTGCTATTTCAACATCTATAACAGAATTTTCTGGTTGATAACTCTTATAATCAATATCTTCAAAACCTCCACCACGTGCTTCCATGTAAGAAAAATTTGTCTTTTATTCCTTCACGATGGCTCCTTCTCTACAACTTATTTATTATAGGCTACTATTTCCTATGATATTGCCTTACGGCATTTCTTTTGCAACATATGGTGCAATTTCTAGTTATAGTTTTTTATAGGCTTGTATTAGAGACTAATCAATTGAGATGTGAAGTGACTGCTTGATTAGGTACAATGGTTTGCATAACTTTTGGTGAGTAGCAACTACTAGTAAATCTCTACTTATAATTTTACTCTTACATAAATGTTGAGAAAAACATGAATAATGGTGAGAAGTAACGCTAAGTAAGTATATTTATTTCCATCTTATATATATATATATATATATATATATATATATATATATATATATATATATATATATATATTATGTAAAGATTTGCTTAAATTATGGTGCAAAGTAAGGAAATGTGTTATCTAAATGAGTATGAGTTATTTTTAAGAATTTTATATTTGGATTTTTTTTTTCTGAAGAGATTAAGAATAAAAAATCACTATACAAATATTTAAAAATCATGCATAAATATTGCAACCATATCCATAAATTATAACATACAATATGTGATGAGATTCGCATTATATTGTGCAAAGACTACAATAAGACCTTCAATTTATGGTTCAATTAAATGTTTGAAAAATATTGGAAATTTTTTATTTTATTTTATTTTATTTTTTAAGTTAAAGATTATAAGTTGTATTAGTCAATACTAAACTAATAATTCCCAACAAACAAATCAATTGATATTGCTACCATAAGTATCCATGTTTTTTTTTCTTGAAAATAATAAAATTTATTAGAATTAATTAAATAGTTGTTAGAATAGCCATTATTTAATATTATTTATAAATGTGTTTAACTCTTTATTATTATTTAAAATAATTAGGCTATGGGCATTTAAAGGGGTAGATTTTCACCCTAGTAAAATGTTTTTATGTCAATAAAACAACACTACCTAAAAATAACTTAATCATGAGTTTTTAATGGGTGGGACTTTCATTTTTGCAAGATTTTTTTGTGTAACTTTGGTTTAATTTAATATATTTCTTCACCTTTTAAGAAGACAAACTCTTGAGTTTATGATACATTTCACATTGCTAAAATTAAAATTAAAAAAACTAACTAAATGTGGTCAGTGATGATGATGGGTGGAGTGCCCACTTCAAAAAGTTCTCTCAATTAAATAAATTATAATTTTATTATAATTATTATTATTAGCTGGCGGTGTTGACCACTATTAGTTTAGCATTGACCAATGCAAGTTATAATGTTTAACTTTGAAAAACAAATATTTAAACTTCAATATTATTAAAAAAAAATAGTTTTCAAACATTTGATTGAACCATAACTTTGAAGGTCTTATTGCAAACTTTGTGCCATGTCGATAAAGACCTCACAATTTTTTACCAAATTTGTTTATTTTATATATTGTTATTAAGAATACAAAAAAAATAATATTTTGTTCATATATTTAAAACAACATAACAAACAAAAGAAACATTTTTCTAAAAACATAACATCCACTTAAGTGGAGGGACCATGTTGCCATGCAACACTTGTTATTATTTGTTGTTGTTATATATATATATATATATATATATATATATATATATGGAACAAGATTCTTAATCTTGTAGATTTTCTTCTACTTTATGTATGGCTTATCAATACTACATGTCCAAAAAATCATAACTTACTCCATATGAGATTTGTTCATACACATTTTTTTAATTAATCAATTTAATTAAAAGGTAAAAAGAGCATAATTACTTTGAAAATATCTCAACCATTGATTTATGTTTAATATTATGAACATTCTAAAATATTTCATAAAGGTTAAATCTTGATTAGCCACCTAATAATTAAATTAATATTTTGAATATCTTATTTTAAAATAAACACCCTATTAATATAATTAAAAACAATTTTAAATCTTATTTTAAAATAAAAACCAATTTTAACTTAAATAATATTTAAAAAAAATTATAACTTATATGAGTTATAGTGAAAACCTATATTTTTAATAACTCTAAACCCACCAATATTTTTTATCATAATTTAATGGAAAAATTATTACATTTTTTTTACTGGTTTATATTGAGTACCAACACAATAACTTGAACCCTGTACTTACATAGTTCCTATTACATCCCTATGAATACTGATAGAAAACAAAATCTCCTTTGCTAATGCTTAAAAGGGCATAGTCTATACCATAATCAGCTTTACTGAAGGATTTAGTTTCTGGTTCTATTACAAAATTACAAAAATTCCACGGTTCTACATTTAATATATCAACTTTCTGAACCCATATAGAATGGGACATCATATTTGTTTACAAAATGAGCAATCAAAACAACATTATGAGCTTTAATTCTATTCCTCTTTTTCTCCAGATGTCATGGACAGAGGTCCTTCATATACCTCACACTGAGTTAAGTCTAATTCTCCAAATTCAAGAAAGAAGATCGAACAGTACAGAGCCTAATCTTGTAACATTCCTTCATCTAATTAAGCTTTGTTCAAAGCCCAATGAGGGAGTCTTCCTGTTATAAGGCTCATCTCATCTCCCTTTCATATCCTGTAAAATAACAAAGCCAGATTAGAAAAAATTAACAGAGCCTCTAGCTCCATTACTAAAACCTTCAATTAGTTCATACTGGATCTCGCCAAATCTGCCATTTAGTCCCTTCTTTGACAAAATGTCCACCTACTTATTCCTTTTTCTAAATATGTGGCAGAAAGTGATTGAAGAAAACTTTTTCCTCATGTTCTCAATGTGTTCCATCCAACCTGTCAGGAGGATAGGATTAAGGGTTGTTCCGTTATTCAAATGGTCTATCAAGACTTTGGAATCCCCATAGATTGTTAACCGATACACACAAAGGTGATTAGCAAACCACATAAGCCCCTAAAGAGCCATAGCTTTAGACCTCATGTTCGTTCCATGACCTCCATACCAGCACAACTTGTAGTGGCAGTCTAGATTTAACATCAAAATAGCACCACAACCACACTTTTGATTCTGTGCAGCTCCATCAAAATATCCCGCAGGAAAGTTAAGTTCATGTGGCCTTTCTCTAATTAACAGATTTGCAGGTGGTTTATCTGTCACCTTATAATTCTCGAATGCCATAAACACTAGATTTCTTATCCTTTTTGTTCTGTATAAGATTATATCAAAAATCTTTCTGTTCCTACAAGACCAAATATTCCAGTGAAAAATTAATGGCATACTGATGAGATTCCTACCTTTCCCATACCACCAGTCAAAACAATCTTCTGCATTTTCATAGGTAGGCACCTATAAGTTGAACTTGCTACAAATGATATTGAGCACCCTCTTAGTGAATAAACAATTATAAAATAAATGCTTATTATCTTGAGCTTTGTTCCAACAAAGGCTACAAATACCAGGACCATTATACCCGCTCCGCTGTAGGTTGTGCCAAGTTAAGTTTTTATCCCGCCACGCTAGCCAGTAGAAGATTGCCATTTTATTTTGTGCCTTCATTTTCCATACCTTCATGATCCATCCGGGTGTCACTCCTCGTACTTTATCTCCCATCATCCCAAGGTAGATTTCCTTTATGACAATCTGTCCATAGTTCAATCTACCTCCCCACTTAATGTTTTCACCCTGTCTTCTTTTATAAAAACCCAAATTTCTAAGTGATTCACAATACTGTTCCTAGACCATCAACAATTGTGCCAGAATACCCAGTCTTCTATCTGAGAACCACTGTGGGTATTCCCTCGACCAATCCATAATTTGACACAGAAAGAAGATTCCTTTATTATTGAGGAATGATAATAGCTGTGAATTAATAAAAATTCCGTGTCTAGCACCTTCCAAATCAATTTGACCCACTTTGATACAACGAGCATTCCCAAATTTCCACTTTAATCTGTCTTTTAGTTCCGGCCATACCATCCTAAAACTGTTCCATATCTTTGAGCCATTCTTCAGATGAATTTTGTCCATTAAATCTATATCTTTCATCGAGGAATTATGATGGTATTTATGCTCCATGATATCTTTCCATGGTCCCGGGTGGCAAAGGCATCTCCACAGATATTTCATTCGGAGTGCCTTCCCAAAGGTATCCAAATCAATAATATCCTAGCCTCCATGAATCTTCGCTTAGCAACTTCCTCCCATTTAATCAGATGGATAGTTCCTTTCCCCAATCCCCCATTCCACATGAAATCCGCCATAATGCCTCTTATTTTGTTTAGAATCCTTCGAGGTAATTGGAACAGGTGCGCCCAATTAATGGCCAGCTGTTGTAGGACAGCCTGAGTAAGTATCAGTGGCCCACCTTTTGATAACCGACCAATTCTTGATTCTTTTCTGATATTTCTCTACCAGCCACATCCAATATTCTGTGATATATTTCATTGCCCGAAGACGGAATCCAAGATATGTAATCCCATCCTTTAAAAGATTAACCTGAAAATTAAACTACTGTTGAATAAACTGAACTACCTCAGGGGACCCATCGGAATAGTAGAAACAAGATTTACTGTTGTTCGCCTACATACCCGAGGCATAACAGAAGTTGTTGAAGATCTGACCCAGTCTCCTCCAACTGCTAATAATAATTAATCCAAAAATGAGGACATCATCTTTGAGGACATCATCAACAAAGAAGCTATGAGAGGTAGCGACTTTCCCGGAGATCTTTAAACCTGAAAATGCATACTAGTCAGCAACGACAGCTCCACCTTTTGCCTCTCATCCCTGCACTTTCGCCTATGCTCCTACAAGTTACGTAAACAATTCAACTTTTTTCTCACCCGGAGAGACATTCACCTAAAATATGGGTTATTTCCACAGTGATTTTCGATTTGCGGACAATTTTCAAACAAAATAATTGTTATTTCCACTGTGATTCTCCTTTCTTTGAAACATAAAATTCAATTATTGATTGATTGAACAGGATTTCTGGTGGGGTCAGGGTTCCAACCCAGCATCCCCATGGTATTACAGGCAAACTTGTGAGACATGACATATGATTCTCTTATTTAATTATAAATAGCTATCCATATAATCAGTTTTGACCCACTCATTTAATTTTATTTAAAGTAAACCCAACCGTAATGATTAGCATTTCTTTTATTAGTAGAAAAATCCATGGTGAAAAATGTGGTTTCCAGGGTAAATGTACAGGTGGTAAAAATTTGCCACGTCGATCTCGAGATTATTTCAGTCAACAACATCAACATCCCTGTAACGGTCAATATTTAAATTAACCCATGTCAAATATTTTTCGGTGTTTCTAGGTGTGATTTGGAGATACGTATTTCCTTTTAAAATAAATTTATTTATTATCTTTCAAACTTTATACATTTTAATCACAATTTACTGAATATCCAAGCTAACTACCTAGCAACCATTCAAACTTGAAACAAGAATATATATTGAAAAATATTCATTATAATCCCGGCTGGATCATATTTGCCTCCCTACTCCAAAACTTGTTCCATAAGGTCACCGGCACGCAACCAAGTGATCCCTCTTTATCTTTTATGACATGACCATGAGAAAGTTAGGAACGTTACAAAAATGTTTCACAGCGTGAGATTCATTTGAAATTAATAATTGAAATACAAACACTACTGATTTAAATATGGGATTGATTCACATTAATATGTAGAAATATTCAATTTATTATTGATATTTCATAATTTTAACCAAAGATAAGGTATTAAATTTTTGATTTTTTTTTATTGAAAATGAAAAATTTGGTGATATGTATTTTTAGTTAAAATGTATTTTTGAAAGTATAAATATTTTTATAATTTTGAAAAAGTTTTAAATATTTCATTTATATAAATTTAACAATTCAAATCATTTATTTCTACAATTTTTTACTAAATTTTAGACAAAAGATACCCTATAAAAAGTAAAAACTTAAAATGTACTACAATTATAACTTTGTAATGAATGTTGTTCTTTTTTATTAGGCTTAAATAAACAAGAATATTTTGTATTAAGATGCATAAAGCTCATCTTGGATCCACATGTTATGAGTGTATAGAGTAGTTTTCTTTCAAACTTCATGCTAGTCATACTCATTTCTTGAACATAACAATGGTTCATCCTAAAGTACATTAGACTCAAGTTACTTTGGAGCGATAAGATACCTCTTGCTCAACTCAAAGTTTGCTCCCACCAACATGGCATTTAAATATATCGCCATATTCCTCAAGAATACTACATTTTTTAGATTTTCTCTTCTAACTCACGAGGTGCATTAAACTTTAGTTACCTTGCAACATAAGGGTACCCCTTCCCCAACTCAAAGTTTGTTCCAACCAACATAAGATTTAAAATATATCACTGTATTCTTCAAGAATGCTACATCTTTTTAGATTTGGTCCTTGGAGCCTCACTGGTATGATCATTTGGTATGAGAACTCTGTCTCTATTACATGATTACATTAACAATGTTTTTTCCTCTTTAACAATCTAGGTTGTTCTCTCCAAACATTATGGGGACTAAAAACGTTAAGCCCTTTCCTTCTAAGAGATATTTGATTTTCAGTAAGAATATACTAAAGACCAATAACATAGACTAACCCTTAATTCCAACAATTTTATAACAATAGCCCTTAATTCCAACACTCTATAGTAATAAGAAGAGAAAGAGGTCATATGACCACTATCCAAATTCAAAATATAAATTTGTGAAATACATGAACATAATAACTCCCATGACATCATTTATATCATAAATTTTTTATAATTAAATTTAACTCACATGACATCATTTCTATTACACATTTTTTATAAGTAAATTTAAGAAAAAAAGATCACACTCACCTCTTTTTTAACTTCCTCATTATTCTCTCTTATTAATTTTTTTTTTTTTTGAAAAAACCAACTCTTTTTTAAATTCCTCATTTTTCTCTTTTATTAATTTTTTTTTTAATCTAATAATTTTATTATATTATAAAAAAAGTCCATTTGTAAATATTTGAAAATTCAGTTCGACAGAAAAATCCATATAACAAAAATACAAAACAATGTCAAATATATAAAAACTGAAAAGAAAAAAAAAACAATGCTATAAAAATATCATGGTAAAAGAACATTTAGATAAAATTTGTCCCACAATCTAAATAGAATCTAAAATATCAACAACTCAAAATATATTTTAATAAAACACCTTACCCATTTTCCTGGATTTCCATATGCCTTTTTCCTCCCATACCAGTGGATTCCTTTCTCTATACATATGTTGAAATGGATTTCCATATGTCTTTTGTAATATCCCTAGTAAACTGTTTTTATTAGACAATTGAACATTCCTAAAGGGTCAAGTGGACCCAAGGGAAATCAATTATTGTGGACATATTTTATTATTTAAATTTAATAAAAATGGAAATGGAATTAATTGTGCAAAGACTAGAGTATAATTAGAGATAATGAATCCAAGTCCATGAGGATGGAAAAGGTTGGAAAGACTTTCCCAATTCTCCAACAATTCTTGGAGAAAATAAATTAAATATTGATTATTAGATTGGAGATAAAAATCTAAAAAGATACCCAAGTAAAGAGGAACGTTACTGGGAAGAGGTGGAATAAAACTAGAAAGAGGAAAAAACTAGTTTTAAAGTACTTTATGGAAAAAACAAAAGGAAAGTCTAGGAAAAAAGGAAAACAACATCCTGATTAACTGGACGCAGTTATGGAAACAAACTGATGGGAAAGGAGACTTAAATAAGCAAATTATGGGTAGATAAGAGGTTGTTTACTGCTGGAATGAATTGATCTCTACTCGGGGGGAGCTATGGAGATAGAGCTCATAGGTTGGGTGGAAAATAGTCTACCAGAATTGGTATGCACAAGTAATTCATTCTGTCTTGATTTTGTGTTAATATATTGAAGTTTTAAATGGTGGTGAAGTAAGTAGCCAGATCTGTCAAAGAGTATATTATGTGTATGTAAATAGTAGGATATTTTTCTCTTAGTGGTAAATTGTATAGATCTGTGCATTTAACAGAACCTGTTATAACAATTATAGTGTAGTCCTGTAGTGTTGCACGAATAATTTTAGGATGGTACCAAATCTCAGAATGTCTAAACATGTGAGGTAGGTTTAAATCTGAGGTTAGGTAGAGAATTCCAATTTTACATGCAGAAAGTAAATACATGAGAACTAGATACAATAAAATTATCCAAATAACTATGACAATCTGTCAAATAAAATTATACAGAATGAAAGAAATGATGTTCTGGTATTTAGCATGAATCTAGAAAATTAAAATCATATCTTCTACTGTAGCATAATTAGAAGATTTTGAATTTATACATCAGTTATAGTATTCTATGAGAATTGCAGCAAATATTTCATAGAATATTATCAGAATTGAAGCAAAGGTCACACAGAATAAAACATGTGCTGAATAGTAAATATAATTTTAATTATGGAAACAGAGTATACTAGATTTTACTGAATTAAAATAAGTCGGGAGACTGATATATATACATAAATTGGAAAAATAATCACTGTCCAAAATTTAGACAAATTTTGGATTTTGTCCCATAAATTATAACTACATAATCCCTGTGAAAACAGTTCATATTTCTACTAAGGGAAGTCCTCAAGGCAGTTCTGGACCAACCTGTATAATGAAATCCAAGTTATTATGTCACTGTATGACATACAAACTGCTAACCAAGTTGTAAAATGAAACATGATGGTACATGGTACGTGCACATAAACGAATTTATAGAAATTATTAATTATGTTTAAATTCCATAAAGTAGTGAATATTGAAATAATAAATAGAAACAAAGGAATAGGTAATTATTACCTCATTGATTGTCATAGAGGCGGAAAATAAATCTGTATGTAAAAGAGATTTTAAGACCAGTCAAATTGAGAATGAGAAGAAACCAATAATTGAAGAAATTATTAATTAGAATCAGGAAAATTATTACCTGAAACTTCTTCGACAATATATTGAGTCAACTTTGAGGAACTGTGGAATTATGAATTTCCTGTACAAATTAGGGAGTAATAATATTAAACCCTGTTATGTACAAAATTATTTCAATTCAATTAAAAGTTAGAATTATTACATGATAGTAATTCTAATCCAAGTATGGGGAAAGATTTGTACAAATAAATAAATTGACATTTAAGCTCATACACTTAATGAAAAAATAGAAATTAAAGAGATTCTCAATTTTATTCCAATTTGAATGATGAGGTGGACAGACTACTGAAAACGAGAATTGTGAAGAGAGAATAAAATTAAGAGAAGTATGATTTTAAACCTATCTCGAAGTGAAAGTACACTGTGAGCTTTCAATAGACGTAACCGAGATTAATTAACTCTGAGGAATTGAAATTGCTTATCTCTGAACACAAAATAATTAATACCCAAAATTATAATATCAACACAGAGATTTTGGATTAGAAATGGAGTAAGGTAAAACGTATTGATAAAACTAGTTACTACGTAACCCTGTGTGTAATTAACGAGGGAACATATGCAAAGGATGATGTTGGATTCTCTGAATAAAGAAGAGTCAGTAATAAAAACAAAGAGCATCATTTAATAAAAGACTAGAACTGCATTCACAAACTAGGAGTTAAAAATATGCTGAGGGCAGAATGAGAGGCATAACGCATACCTGGAGAGGCATGGTAATGCCAAGAGGAAGTGGACCAATTAGAAATTGCAGTGTGTGAGAGAGGGCTTCGTTCTCACAAAGTGAATTCTCCACCTGTGTTCAACCAAACGACGCATTAGAAAATCAAAATGTAAGTTATAACAAATCTACAAGTGTTGACAGAGATAAACAAGAAAATTAATCATATGCAAAAACGCTAGAATAGAATTCCCAACCAAAAACGTGACAGTATTCAAAGGCATGACAGTATATTAAATTTACGTTAAAAAAGTGAGATCCTTACTCTTTATGTCGTAGGAATAGTTAGAATTCGATTTGTCAAGGCAGGAAACGAGAATGGTCGTGTCTTTTTGTGGAAGACGCAGCGTTCCTGGGATGAAACCCAACACTGTAACCATATGAAACGAATGCGTATTAGTTTCAGAGAAAAATTGGTTAAATAAAATTAACAATTCGAAAACCCAAAATTCTCAGAGACCTTCGATTTCTAAACCATGCAATAAAATCTGAATCATTACCTGAAAGACATCTTGCAAATGAAAAACTCGTGACCTCTGCATCGTAAGCTTGGCTCTACATTACGAGTTAACCAAAATCTCTTTGAAGAAAAGTGATTGTTACATAACCAGAGCCTAATAATGATGGCAAAAGGAGGAGCAGAGCTAAAGTATGGTGGAGGACGAATAATCCTAATCAGAAGATACGACTAAACCTCAAATGTCCACGTGTAATACATCAAACAAATAAGATTAACCAGGTAGAGGAAAGGTTAAATCGATAGGCCAAGAGCCATGTGACAGATTTAATAACCAAGGTACCATTGATAAATTCCAAAAATCCCGAGACGATAATAAAAATAAGAGCATCAGATTTACCACCATACAGATCCAGATTTCATTACGCAACTCATAAATGCATAATTGATTTATGTGTCGGGTTGACACATCACGTACGAGATTGCGTGGTAACCCTATGAAAGCTTGCAAAATTATGTTAAACCCAAAGGAAAATTTAATTCATGTGCCTCTGTAGTATAATATTAGTCCACATAGGACTAAGGAAGATAATGTGGAAGGTTCAACTCCAACGAGGGTATTTAAATACAAAGAGTTTTAAACTCGAAACGAATGTTCATATATGAACTATGTTGGAGGAAGATTATAGTTACTTATGATATAATGTGGGAATTAAATAAGTGTAATAAATATGAAAAAAAGGTATAAAAGAGTTTAATTGACAAATAGACCACTTATGGACAGAACATAGGTAGGTGGGTAAATTAGAAAATAATCATATAATAAAGGTTAAGACTATAACCTTAACCAAAAGTATAATTATCAATTGAGAGGAGTTGGTAATATAAATTGAATGAAATATAAAAAGGATAAGGTAATCAAAGACCAACAAAAATATGTCTTTTGCTATTATCATAAGAAGGAGATTCCATCAGTCAAAACATGATATAAAAATCTTATTATGTTAGAAACTGTATAAGAAACCTCGATAATTTTTTAAGTGACATAAGGTGGTAAGAAATGTTGCTAATATTAATTTATAATAAAGTTGATTGATGAAAATTGTTGAACTTAAATTTGACAAGAATTAGACAAGAGTACAACAAAGATTCAAGCTACTAGATGGTTTCGTCAAAATACGACGATATACAAAATTCTGGTTGTATGTATTTATTGCGTAACCTATAAATAGAAAAAAAAATTGTGGAAGAAGAGTTGTTACAAATGGTATATGAGACCATGTTAAAACACTGGGCCTAAATGTGTGCACACACCAGGAAATTAAAAATCCAATAATTATGCTGCTGTAAATTTTATTTATTTATTTATTTTTTATTTTTTTTAAAATTCACACTAATATTATTCTGTATACAGTGAATTAGTGCAGAAAGTACAGCTGAAACTATGAGTGAAGGGGATGAGTTGTATGTAGATCTAGGTGGTGCAGAAAATCCACCAGATCCAAATACTCCATTGTTGGCCATGATACATTAGATGCAAAGAGAAATGGCACAGATCATGAGAACCAACAATGAAATATTTTCACTAGCCAGCGAAGAGCAAGAAAGGTTAATCAGGGAATTAACCTCCAGGACCAGTCACGAAGGTGAAGGTTCTGGCAGAAAGAGAAAGGAAGTGGAAAACCACTCAGAAGGTTCTGAGGATGGTGAAGCCTTTGGACAGCAGTCCAGAAGGAAAAATGAATTGCAAGGATAATTCTGAAAAATCAAACCTCCCACTTACGATGGTGAGAAGGAGGAAGATGCAGAAGCTTGGCTTCTAAACATGGTAAAATACCTCCAATTTTATGAATATGGAAGTAACTTGAAAGCCAGGTTCGCTATTTACCACCTACAAGATAATGCTACCTTGTGGTGGGAAGAAACCAAATTGGTACATGTGCTAGATGAGAAAACTGTCACTTGGGAAGATTTCCAAACTAAATTTAAATCTAGATATCTGAATGAAAGATACTATGATGACAAATCCAGAGAGTTTCATGAGCTGAGATTGGGGCAGCTTACCATAGATGATTTTGTTACCAAATTTATAAATCTGCTTCGCTATGTACCTTATATTAGGGAAGAGAAGGCTAAGGTACAATGATTTTTAAATTGTTTGCCTACTATCTACAAGGAGAAGATATAATTTGATAATCCCAAGACAATAGATGAAGTTGTGCGCAAGGCAAGGTTGTGTTATCAGCAGTTCAAAGGCAGAAATGATCAAGTGAAAAACTAGTAGAGCAAAGAAAAAAGAAAAGGTGACTCTAGTGGAAAAGAGTAAAACCAACATATGTAAAGAACTTTGGGAAAAATCATCAAAGGAATAAGATTAAAAAAACTGGAGAAAATCAACCAACCCAATCACAAACAGGATCGAAACAGATAGATGTAAACAGTAAGAGAGATGGAACTGTAAAAATGAGGGAACCACTAAAGTGCTAGGGTTGTGGAGAACCTCATATGTTACGAGACTGTCCTCACCGAACCATTCAGAACATTCAAGTGCTGAGAGAGGAAACTTTTGTAAATGACGTGGCAAGAAACATTCCCAGAATTAGTGCTGCACTAGAAGATCTTCAAGCTGAACACCAATCAACCATGGTAGAAATAGAAGGTATGATTGTTGAACAACCTATTTATGTGTTGATATATCTAGGTGAAAATTTAAGTTATAAAAGTCTCCATATGGTGGAAAAGTTGAAATTAAAGCCAGATAATTTTCAGCATGCATGGTTAGTTTAGTTAGCTACATGAACAAAAATAAAATTTATCCATAAATTACCAAAGATTTATGTAAATTTAAATGGGTATGAAACTGAACTGAATTTGAATATTTTTCCTCTAGGTTCCTATGATGTATTAGTGGGAATGGACTGGTTAGAAAAAAAGAAAGCAATACTTCATTGTTGAGATAAAACAATACACTGTATAGATGGTAAGGGAAAACAAGTGATAGTGAAAGGGAAACCCATACCAATATCAGTTAGATGGATTTCATCACTACAGTTAAAAAGGACAGCAAGAAAAGGGTTTCAAGTGTATGTTGTACATGTGGAAGAATTGGGACAAAAAAAAAAAACTGTAGAAAAGTTACCAATAATCAGAGAATTCAAGGATGTGTTTCCAGATGAAATTCCTCAATTACCCCCTAAAAGAGAAATTGATTTTTCAATTGATTTAATACTAGGAGCTACACCAGTCTCTAGAGCACCATACAGAATGAGTACCCCAGATTTGTTAGAATTAAAACTGCAGCTACAAGAGTTGTTGGATCGAGGCTATATTAGACCAAGTGTGTCCCCATGGGGAGCAGCAGTATTGTTTGTTAAAAAGAAAGATGGTACATTCATAATGCATATAGACTACAGACAACTGAACAAAATGACTATGAAGAATATATATCATCTACCCTTGATAAATGATTTATTTGATCAAATGAGAGGAGCCACAATCTTTTCAAAAATTGATTTAAGGACAAGCCATCATCAACTGAGAATTAAATATGAAGACATAAATAAAACTACATTCAGAACTAGATACAGACACTATGAGTTTGTATTTCTACCTTTTGGGTTGACTAATGCACCTGCTACCTATATGTGCCTAATGAACTGTGTCTTAAGTAAATATCTAGACCAATTCATTCTAGTGTTTAGTGATGACATTCTGGTATATTCTAAGAATGAAGCTGAACATAAATAACATCTCATAATTGTATTACAAACACTTAGAGAACATAAGTTATATGCTAAACTTAGGAAATGTGAGTTTTATAAAGATAAAATTCAGTACTTGCGTCATGTAATTTCAAAAAGAGGATTAGTAGTGGACCCAAAAAAGATACAAGATATCATGGATCGGCCTATGCCTACTGATTTTTCCTCCATAAGATCATTCATGGGAATTGCAGGATACTATAGGAGATTTTAAGAACGATTTCCAGCCTTATCATATCCTATTACTTCTCTACAGAAGAAAGGAGTGAAGTTTGAGTGGACAGAAAAATGTCAACATAGTTTTGAACGGTTAAAATTTAAACTAACAACTGCTCCTATTTTGAATATTGCTGATCCAAATCAAGGATTTGTATTATGTACAGATGCTTATGCAGAAGGATTAGGAGGGGTGTTATTGCAAGAAAACTGAGACATAGCATATGAGTCAAGAAAATTAAAAAAACATGAACAAAATTACACTATGTATGTCTTAGAGTTAGCTGTTGTAATATATGCTTTGAAGATGTGGAGACATTATCTGTTAAGGGAAAAGTTTGTATTGATGACAAACCACATAAGTTTGAAATACTTTTTCACACAACCTGGTTTAAATGTTAAACAAACTAGATAGTAGTCCTTCCTTAGCGAGTTTGATATGCAGATCAAACATATCAAAGGAAAGGAAAATAAGATTGTAGATGCTTTAAGTAGGAATGTTCTTCAAATTTTGAATAGTATTCGGAGTAGTGCAAATTTTGACATTGAAGGTTTGATCCAAGAAGTAATGAGTCAAGATCCAAACTACGAAAAAATCCAAGAAAAATTGCACAAAAATGAGATAGTGGGATATACTCCAAACCAGAAAGGATTGATTTGTTATAAAAACATATTGTACATTCCCAATGTGAGCTCATTAAAAAGTGAAATTTTAGATGAGTATCATAAAAGACCCTATGCGGGACACCTGGGGTATCAGAAATTGATTTCAGCCTTGAAAAAGAATATGTTTTGGCCAGGTATGAGAAATGATGTGGCTAATTATTTAGCTAGATGTTTGGAATGTCAATAGGTAAAAGTAGAGCATCAACATCCAGAAGGATTGTTGAATGCTTTAACCATCCCATAATAGAAGTGGGAAATAATTTCCATATATTTTATAACTGGATTGCTAAGAACTAAATACCAACATGATTCTATAATGGTAGTTGTAGACACATTGACAAAAAATGCACACTTCTTACCAGCACAATCTACTTTTGATACAGCTCAAGTAGCTAATATGTTTATGAAAGAGATTTTAATGTTACATGGTATTCCTAAAATGATCATATCAGACAGAGATGCAAAGTTTACTTCAGATTTTTGGAAGACATTGTTTGGGGAATGGGTACCAAATTGAACTTTAGTACCGCATACCATCCCCAAATCGATTGACAAACTGAAAGAACAAACCAGATTTTAGAAGACATCTTGAGAATGTATGTGATGGAAAAACCTACAAAGTTGGAAGACTTTCTTCATCTGGCAGAGTTTGCCTACAATAATAGTTACCAAGCATCAATCAATATGAGTCCCTTTGAAGCATTATATGTTAGAAAGTGTCTCACGCCTCTTAGTTAGAGTCAGCCAGAGGATAAGTTAATACTTGGACCCGATGCATTGCATGAAATGGAAAGGACTGTGAAGAAAATTAAGCAAAATATTAAGACAACACAAGACAAGAAAAAGAGCTATATAGATAAACAAAGAATTCATAGAGAATTCAAAGTGGGAGATCATGTTTACTTGAGGATTAAGCCCAAAAAGAGTACTTTGTACATGGGTAGCTGTGCTAAATTAGCACCACGCTATTGTGGAATTTTTGAAGTACTGGAAAGATTGGGACCAATAACATACAAGTTGGCTTTACCTAGTCACATTGAGGTTCATAATGTCTTTCATGTTTCATTATCAAAAAAGTATATACATGATCCTACACATGTCATTGATTGGAATGTGATATAGGTGGAACCAGAAGGGGAATTTCTTCCAGACCCACTTCACATCCTGGCACGAGAAGAAATTGAGCTCTGGAATAGGACAGTAGCTAGGGTGAAGGTGCAGTGGAAGCACTTTTCACCCGAAGAAGCTGTTGGGGTTCCCATGTTTTGGAAAGGTTGGAAATACCAAAAGATGAGACAACATCAAACCACTTTCAGACCTTAGGATCTAGCCCTCCTGGGTCCAGAGAGGGATCTCTCTATATAAGCAAATGTTTTGTGTCTTTGAGGCTCAGTGTTTAAGATGTTAGGCTAGTTATAGGCACAAAGGTTTTTTGTTTTATTTGGAGTTTGGTTGTTGGGAATCAGGAAGGAAGGGTTCAATATAGAACAAGGATGAACAAGAGAGATTTTAGGCAAAGGCGAGGAAAATTAGAGAACATCAAGGCCATTGGGCAATGGAGTCAGGAAAGGGTTTACTTGCTATCAACATGCAAACTTTCAATTGGGCTAGTCATCTAAAGCATTGGATCCTAAAATGGTTTGGTGGAATTGAACAATAAGGAGAGCAAGGTGAAAAGGTGGAAAGGGAGATGAACACCAATTTTCTATCTATAGATCAGGTCAGAGGTCATTTAACTCCAGACCTGCTTGGACATACTCACAGGAAACTCTCAAAGGTGGTTAAAAGCAACTTGAGGGAACTTAGATAGGTTTAAGAGACTAAAGGGTCCTAGAGAGAAAGAAACTGAGTTCTAAACTCCTAGAATTACCGATTCATTCAATTAAACACTAGCAAGAACATCTAAGAAACAGATTCAATAATTCATACATCAGTTAGTAGGCAATATCATCCACTACACTGGTTAAACCATTGAAATCTATTCTCAGACAACACATTAAGCAGAAAACATTAAGGCAAGGAGAGCAGAAACATGAGGTGCCTAACAAGGGAAAATCTCATGCCAGATTTCTGATGCAAGCCAGAAGAAATGAAATGAAATGGAAATAAAAACATAGACAGGAAAACATCACCTCAACTTTAGATCAGGATCCAAATAAATGTGCTTGCTATATTAAGAACAAAACCAGTCAAGTACAACATAGCCACAAGCTTGGTATTCAGTCTGAAAACCTTCCTCAGCCTATCTTACAGTCTTACACAGAGAACTTGTCTCAAGAGAACAACTTGCATTCTACTGATATCCAATCAACAACCTTTACAATCGTTTCTTTCTGAGTTTTATAGCAGAAGATGAGCCGAGGAGGTAGGTGAAGCACTAAATGGAACATTAAAACACAGAAAAGAAGGAGAGAGCCAAAGCCCATTTTGTTTTAACTCTCTGCATTTATCCCTGGTACCATTTGGAACGAAGGAGTGATCTTCCCCAGCTTCCATTTACTCCATTGTGGTCTTGATGTAATTTGACTATAGCAGTACTCCGTAGTACTGTGGTGAATAAACAAACTGGTGCACAATTGACTGGATGGTCTGCCATACCGCATTAACAACTGCTCTGGTAGCATAGGACTATGTCAGGGCGGAAATTTCTTCACTGGAGCACGGCATGGAGTAAAATAATCATGGACACCCATCCTTTTATGGAGAAAAATACTTTGCTAATGGGAATCTTTGATAATATTTCCCATAATGTCTTTGACCTGGTATCTTGCCTTCAAATCACTGGAAAAAGGGCTCAAAATCCTCCATTGCGTGACTCAAACTTTCTGCTGCCCACTGATACTCTTTGCCTACTTGCACGTTGCCTTCTGACTGCGAAGTCTGGGATTTTAATGGCTCTGGGGAGAAATGTACAGAGTTTAAAATATGCCCCTTTAATGAAAGTCCCACAAGGCTCTGTCCTAGGTTTTCTTCATGATTCAGGCCTCTAAACCATGGTCATTTCTGCGTTTTTGGCCGCTGAAATGAAGACTGTGTAATCATGGCGGCCTTCACCATTGGACAACCCTGCAAAACACGTAACCTGGTGATGAAATCCATGCAAAGGGAAGATTGGTTATGGAGGATGCAGGAAATGATAGTGCGGCGGTGGTGAAATAGCGGTTTATGTGAAATAATGGTGAAAAATGCAGTGAAGTGGTGAAATGTGCAAATAATAGGGTTTGGTGGAGAAATGCATCGTGGGCCGTTCGTTCATGGTTTATGGGCATAGATCAACGACAGAGATCAAACGGCGGAATGATATATGAAATGGGGTGGGATATATGGTTTATAACGTAAAAACGTTGATTTTAATGCAAAATGCGAAAACTTTGGTTATATGCAGAAATACGTAGAAATGCGGTGAATGTAATGAAATGCACGTATGAGGTGGGACCCATAGGTATGAATCGCAATCGAAGATCGGAGTCAGGAGTGGGACACAATGGTACACATGAAAACTTCTGATGCGACTAGAACGGGAAAGCGCTGACTGTAGGATCGGTGGGAGAAAACAACGACGGATATTGGATCAGCAAATCACAATCGGCAGGGCCAAAGGGGTAGCACATACGAAAGTTGTGATTGCGATTGGGCGGGAAGAGCGATAGCCGTTGGATCAGTGAGGGGAATGGATGGCTGCGATACAATCGGGGGATCACAATCGGAGGGAGCAAAGGGGAGGTGCGACGGAAGTTGCGATTGCGATCGGCGGTGGGAGCGTGATTGAGGACTGACCGTTGGATCCGGAGATTAGATCAACAGTTTACGTTCAATCGAAGGGAGAGTGCGATCGGGGATCGGGAGTCGGGACTTGCGATCGGAGGATGGGGCTGCGATCAATCGCATCGCAAGTGTTTGCGATGGACCGATCGGAGGGGAAAACATAAGGGCTGCGATTGAAAAGGTTTGCGATGTGCGCGGGTCGTCCGATCCTGATACAGATCAACAGTTACAAAACAAGCCGCGGGACTTAACGTTACAAGCTAATCGCATCGGAACTCTTCTGTGTTACAAAGGATTTTAACGCTCCAACCTGATCTTCCGATGCGATTAGCGCTTAAGACTTGAGCGCTCGGTCTTAGCGCACGGGCATGTGGGGGGAAGTGGTTCAGGGGGCTAGCGGGGGGGCTAGGCCTATTATATGGTCGAAAAGTGGGTTTTTAACCCATCTTAATGCATTTCAAGGCCTAAGGAGGGTAACGGTAGGGAAAAAGAGGGGAGATTTGAGGAAACAAAAGGCAAAGGTGGGATTTCATGGGGATTTTGGGAAGATCTAGGAGGGTAAGGGGGAATTTCAGGGAAACAAAGGGGACCTTGGGAAAAGGGGAAAAGATAAAGTGGGGGAATTCTGCATGGATACAAGGGGCAAAATAAGGCCCTTTTTAGCAAAATTTATCATTCAGCAAGGCTCATGGACATCAGTACAACAAGGGTGAAATAGTCAAAGGCAGGGAAACTAGGAAGGCTTCAAGGATGATGTGTTTTCAAGGGAAATGCATTCCTTGAAGGCTTATTTGAACAATCTAGCCCCTTGCTTGCTTGTCAAGGAATTTATAAGGGGCTAACAGTGGCTCCACATGGGGATGGCTTCTTCTTGAAGGAGTCAAGAATTCAGAAATTGATCTTTGGTGTAGGCCAGATGCTTGTTGCTTAAGCCATCTTTCTTCTTTGATTACAGCTGCCACAAATATGTCAGATCAGCAAAACATCCCAACAATCTACCTACCCATTCTACAATCCTAGCATTTTTTCTTCTGGGGTGCATTTGAGCTAGCAGACCCTCTACATCGTTTATTTTATAACAGAAAATAAACCTATTCTAAATCTACCCTTATTGCTCCATGAGACCAGATTACACTGTTGGTCTCATATGTTTCTCTACCTAATCTAATATCTTTTGGGATTAAACGGTCTAGCAGATTTTTTCTCTACATTCTACGACAAGAAATTTAAAAACAGTCAAACTAGGATTAAACAGTCTAGTTTGCTGTGGATCCAAGGCATAAAAACAATTGCACATGGACAGAAGACTTTGCAGAAAACTAAACAAACTTTGAAGGCTTGAAATTTGAAATCTGAAGTATCCTTCTTTCTTTTCGTGACTCAAGATTTTAGCATATTAGAGTCACTTCTTTTCTTCATTTCAGCTCTGGTTTTGTGCATGTTAGAGCTGATTTTCTTTCTTCTTTGCTGGTACAGATTTTGAGCATGTTAGGACCAACTGCTTTGCTTTCTTTGGCTCAAGTTTTGAGCATATTAGAGCCAATCTTTTATACCTCAGAGGTTCATGTTTTGAGCATGTCTAAACCTCTTTTTTCTCTCTATTTTTTGGAACATTTTCTCCTTTCTTGAAAATAAAAAAAACTGCAATGGTATGTACAATGGAAATGGAAACTGGAAATAGTAAATTAGCAGAAGTAGTGTTTGAGCATCTTGCCATTGACAGGACCCCCAAAAAGCTCTGTACCATCTAATTCCTGTAGGAAGAAAGCATTTGGACCAACAGTAGATTGAATGATGTATGGACCTTGCCACAAGCTGTCAAATTTATCGTGCTTTCCTTTATCCTCTCTTCTTGAGCCCCACTTCAGAACTTTATCCCCACTTTTGAAATCAGTAGCTTTGGTTCTTTTGTCAAACAACCTCTTTATGTTTTCCTGAACTTTGACAGCTCTATTATAAGCCTCTTCTCTTGTTTGCTAGAGATGAATTGTTTGGTTTATTCTTCTCACCATACTGTCTTCTTCTGTTTGAATCTCTTGGATTAGCTTGATTATTGGTACCCCAAGGCTGGTAGGAAATACTGCTTCTGTACCATAGACAAGCTAAAATGGTGACATGCCAATGGATTTAATTTTTGTAAGCCTATCAGCCGACAAGGCATGCACCAACTTGTTATGCCATGACTTTTTGTTCTCTTCTAACAGCTTTTTGATGATGGCCACGAGGCTCTTGTTTGATGATTCAGCTAGGCCATTACCTTGCGGGTAATAGGCAGTTGAATGACCAAGCGCTATTTGATACCTGTGACAAAAATCAACCATTTTCTTGGACCCAAAAGCAGCAGCATTATCGGTGATTATTTTCCTTGGACAACCAAACCGAGAGAGGATATGACCTTCTAGGAACCTAATGATGACTGAATCGGTGGAATTCCTAGTGGGTATGGCCTCTATCCACTTAGTGAAGTAGTCTGTGGTTGTTAAGATCCATTTGTTTTGTGCAAAAGAAGCAGGGTGGATTTCTCCAATAAAATCTAGGCCCCATTGCATGAAAGGACCTTCAACAGTGATGGGTTGTAAAGGGAGGGGAAGGAGTTTTCTCTTGCCTTCAAAAATCTGGCATTTGTGGCAGGAAATTACCATCTTATGGATGTCATTGAAGAGTGTGGGCCAGTAATAGCCAGCCCTAAGTATTTTGTTTGCAGTCACCTTCCAGTTCAGGTGACCTCCACACTCTCCTGCGTGGAATTCTTGTTTAATCCTTTCTGCCTCTATTTCAGGAAAACATTTAAGCAATAGGCCATTTGGATTTTTCCAGTATAAGTTTTCATTCAAAATGCAGTAGTTTCTGGCTTTTAGTTTTAAGAATATGGCCTTGGTTTTTGACAGTTCAGGTGGAGCATTAAGGTTGGTGAGCACATAAAGGATTTCGGAGTATCATGGGGAGTTCTAAAATTTCTCTTCAACAGTGGGATCAGGCAATCCTTCTTGCTCATCTAAGGCAGCTACCATATTAATGTCAAGAGCCTGTAGATTTGTTTCAGCCATTAATCTGGCTAAGCCCTGGCCTTTGATCAACTTGGTGGGTTTTATCTCAAGATCATACTCTAAAATCACAGCAATCCATTTGCCCCTCTTCCCATCTGGGTCCTGGGACAAAATATCTTTGACTATAATGTTAGGCACATAAGCTATGGTGTGGGAATGCAATATGTACACCCTAAAGTCCTTTAAAGCCTTAACAAGAGCGTAAGCCTATTTTTCCATTATATTGTATTTCAAGGGAGCATCCCTTAGTCCTTTGCTGAAAAAGGCTATTGGTTGTTCCATACCCTCTGGATTTTTCTGCAGTAAAACTGCAACCACTGTATGCTCCGAGGCAAATGAAAAGATCATGAAATCTTTAGAGAAATCTAGGCTAATTAGAACTGGAGCTTGGGTAAGTGCGAGTTTTATTGATTCAAAAGATTGTTTAGCTCCAACAGTCCATTTAAATCCCTCACCCTTCTTCAGAATGTTAGTCATATTCCTAAGGTGTTCATCTAGGTTGGGGATAAATCTCCTAAGAAAGTTGATTTTCGCAATGAAGGACTGTAATTCTTTGACGTTTCTCGGGTGTGAGATTTGTAGTACTCCCTCAACTCTTTGTGGGTCTATCCTAATTCCCTTTTCAGATATAATGTGGCCAAGTAGCTTTCCCTCTTGCAGCCCAAATACAGTCTTTTTAGGATTCAGGGACAGACCAAACCTTCTACATTTTTCAAACACTTTCCTCAGATGTTTAAGATGTTCTTCTTCAGTTTTGGAAAAGACTATTATGTCATCCAAGTAAATCACAATAAATTTCCCTATCTCATCTAAAAAAGCTATATACATCGCTCTTTGTAAGGTTGCACCAGTGTTCACCAACCCAAAAGGCATCTTTACATACATAAAAGTGCCCCATGGAGTGGTAAAGGCTGTTTTGAGTTGATCCTCAGGGAGAATTAGGACTTGGTTGTAGCCTGAGAAACCATCTAGCAGGGAGATCCTTTTGGAGCCTACTACTTTCTGAAGGATATGTTCCATTCTTGGCAGATGGTAGTTATCTTTGAGTGAGGCTCTATTAAGATTCCTGAAATCAATACACAGTCTAATCTCCCCAGTTTTCTTTCTCACGGCCACTAAATTTGAAACCCAATCAGAGAACCTTACAGGAAAAATTATGCCTGCCTCATACATCTTTTTAATCTCTTTTTCCACTGCAGGCAACTGCTTTGGATTTATCCTACAAAGTTTCTGCCTAAAGGGTTTCTGATTCTCCTTTAAAGGTATTTTGTGTTGTATAATGTTGGTGTCATAAGCCTTTAGGTCTTCGTAATTCCAAGCAAAGACGTCAACAAATTCCTTAAAAAGGTCTATATATTTCTTTTTCATTTCTGTGGGTAAGGACTTTGCCAATTTAATCACTTTTGGCTTATCTGCTGTGCCTATATTGCATTCTTCTACGTCAGAGTCTGCATGCTCTATGGTGGGATTTTTAGCTACATCATCGAAGTCAAACAGGTCTTCTAGCAGGGCCAGATCACGAGGGATGTTCTTATCCTTGGCCCGCAGCACCTCGACTTCTTCGTTTTCTGAGTTTTCATAATTTCCGTTTGTATTCCCAGTTTCTTTGTTCACGGCGTTTATTTCTATGTTTAAAGGTGGTTCTTCCTCGTCTGGGGGTTCCTCACTCAGGCAACTGTCACTAGACATAGAGTCAGAGTCCGAAAACTCGAACTCGTTCCTACCGGTTAGGAATCTTCAATTTGTTTATCCCCCTCGAAAACCTGCCAATATTTTTCGTTGTCTGGCACTACAGGTTTGAATTTGATCTGTATGATGATCTGCTGGTCATTTGGAGTCTTAGGGTAGGAACTAGCCAGGAAAGCCAATCCGTTTGCGATAATGTTTTGACTCCTAGGGACGAACACTAATTTGTATTCAACAAATGTTTTCAGTATATCTTCGGCGTCGTTCCTATACGCCCTCAGCCTAGGGTGCTTGGCTGTGTATTCGTCGTTCACCTGTTTTATGACCAACTCTGAGTCTCCCTTCATAGCTATCCTACGGGCTCCTATTTTCTTCAACAGATTTAGACCCAGGATTAGAGCCAAGTATTCAGCAACATTATTTGTGCATTTAAAATGCAGACTACAGGCGTGGCTCTCTGCGTAAGCGTTTTCCGTATTGTGTAACCATACCCCCGCCCCTGCAGTTTTTTTAGTACAGGACTCGTCAAAGCTCATCTCCCACAGGGGTTCTTTCTCGGTTTCCTTATCATATCCTTCACTATGGTTGGGCTTTCCATTGTGCTGATTTATAGAGTCTGTACTAGGCTATGAGCTACTCTTTTCTTCGTGAAATGTATGGGGTTTGGAGGTCCGGTCAGATAGCTGTTTACATTCTGTGTCTCGTTCATTCAGAGTTAGGTCTCCACTGCACAGTCTACAGGTTTCATTTCTGTTTTCCTCTTCGTTTTCCTCTAAATCCAGAGCATCCATTATGTTAAAATCAATAGCCTCCAACTCTCTGTTTGTATCTCTGTTTTGAGACTCTGACCCTTCTAAGGATTCGTCATTACAAAAGATGAAGGAGTCCAGGTCTGTGTGTACAGAATAAACAGGTGAATTTTCTGGTTTTTCGAGGCTACTGACTAGGAATTTCATCTGTGCCTCCCTATACAGTTTTCTAGGCTAACCAAAGATAGGAATTGTGGCATATGAGCCATCCATTTTCATCGTACCCTGAAGCTTGGCTCCCCAAGATCTCGATAATAACATGCCATATTTGGGTGGTACATCTGCCACCACAACATCCATGACCATACATTTAGTTGGGATTTGAGTTAAGCTCACACATAAGTCTTTGATCAGGCCTAGGCATTTTAATCTGCTATAGTCAAAAGAGTATAAATCTTTGTAGGGATGAGTTATCTCTAGGCCTAACCTCTCCATGAATACCTTAGGCATTAGGTTGTGAGATGCTCCAGAATCATGCATTGCATTATGTAGGATCTTGTCGTGAATGTTGAGACTGATATAGAAAGGCGGAACTACCCCTTCCTGAAACTTCCCCTCTATCTTAGGTCCAAAAAGGAGGGCAGGTTGATCATCATTCAGATTTACAGTGTCACCAAGCTCACTTAGGTTCAACGCTTTCAAAATCTGGCCTTTATATACATCCTGAGTGGCCAACTCAGAGAGTGGTACAGAGATCTTAATCTTTGCAATCTCACTTTCCAAGTTGAAAGTGGACTGACTCTTAGGAAAGTTCAACTCTGTTTTGTTAGCCACTGCTTTAGTGGCTGAATCAGTGTGTTGATTCTCATTATGTACGGGTTTTGAGACTGTTTTATCAGGAGCACTAACTGTGGTGCTAGTGCTACTAATGGGCTGACTTTGTTTATCACTCTTTTAGTTGTCCTTTTATTTGTTTTTCCCAGAACTTTCAGCTGCGGATTTGTTACCTTCAGCAGTCACTTTATAAGTTTTCTCAGGTCTTTTTTTTATGGTAACCTCAGAAGCCTTTGTTTTGGAATTGTCTTGACTCCTCTTGCTTCTGAGCTCATATTTTTCTCTGACCTGCATCATATCATTTTCAAAACCTAACCGATAATCCTCAGTTTCAAACCATTCTTCATCCCAACATGAGGGAGAAGGTTGATATTCTTCTGTGGAACAGTTATGGATTGATTTTTCTACTTCAAACATGTTTATTGTATTCCCTTCAAACTCTTCTATGATTCCTTCATCTTCATCAATAAAAATTTCTTGAAATGGGGGAATGACTTGCTGATCTGACTCTCTTTGTCTGTTGGGAGTGTTGTTGTTCCTTCTAAAGTTTTGGTTCTGGTTGCTAACTGTGACCACCATTTTTTCCATCATTTGTTGTAGCTTTTCTACATTTTTGGACAATCTGCCATAATTAGGATCAGATGAGGAAGCGACATTGTCATCTCTGTAGGTTACCCTCTTCTCAGATCTCAGTCTTGCTCTTTTCTCAATCAGATTTGCCTCTATGTTCACTGCTCCTTTCTGCATGTCCTCCAATGTGTTGTACTCTTTATCCCTAAGCTCATAGGCCATGTTAGCATCAAAGCCTTCGGGGTATTTTGCTAGAGCCATGCCTTGTGGAGGTTTCATATGTGGAGGGAGGGCATTGTAAATGCTGTTAAATCTTGTTGTGTAATCATGGACACTCTCTCTTACGTTTCTTTTAAGGCTCATGTATTCCGCTAAGAGTTGGCAAGGGTTAGCATTAGCTTCCCATTTGTTTATGAAAGTATGATATAGAGCTGGGAGGTCATTTATGCTACCTGGGGGTAAGCCTTTAAACCATTTCTTCACATCACCCCCTAAGCTCTGGGCAAAGATTCTCATTTTGACTGTATCATCATCTATTTCCATGTAGTCAAAAGAATCTTCCATCTTATCTACATGTTGCTGGGCTGTGAAGGACTCTTTTGCAGTGAAGTGTGGGATCTTTGACTGATAATCATTTGGTAAGGGTACTAGAGGCTGGGGTAAAACCAAAGGTGCATACCAGGTTGCCATGGTGATATTCTAATGAGGTAAAGGGTTAACCTGGGCAGCTGGTATATGGATGACAGGGACACTAGGACCAGAAGAGGTTTGTTGAGCAGATTTAGGGTGGGGGAGCCCCAAGTTTTGAATGAAGTGAATATTAGGAGGAGTAGATGGAGGGGTTCCTCTGTCCCTAATGTGTTGACCACTATAAGATGGTGAACCGGGAAGCTCAAGGCCTAGCTGATCTAGATCACTAAATGACCTAGTTCTTGGTAATCTATTAAGTGGGTCTAGGTCAAGGTGGTAATGTGATAGAGCTGTAAGATCTTCTAGTGTAGAGTTATCTCTATGGAGATGAGTGGAAACAACTGATGTTCTAGGTGTAGGTGATCTCTTGAGGATTCTCTCAGGGTTATCAAATATTTCAGGGGGGTTTGGGTCAGGATAAGCTCTCGTGTAAATGGTTCTTGAAGCCAGAATGCTATTTCCAACCAAGCAGCTTAACCCTACTTGTTACTACTATTGTGGTTGATATTGTGATGGAGGCTGGTCTTCCAGTGGAGTCTTATGTGAAACCAGGATAATTAGCAGGCCTACTGATCACCAGTGGAGTCTTTGATCTTTAGGAGCTATGGAGTCGCCAGGTGGAAGGTTTAGGATGTTCTTGGAGGGTACACTGTCCACCACAGTGCTTATGAGATATCCCCTCTCAAGGATGTCTTCCAAACACAACAAACTCTAACCAGAGATTGACTGGGAGGGTATTTACCAGATATGTCACCTCTGAAAGAGTGTGAGATCTGGAGGCTACCTGGCACTTTCTAGACTCTGTCCAAGAGTATGGGGAAAACACAACAAATGGTACAGAGCTTGATGTGAGAATAGGAATGCTTAACTACCAACCTAACCAGAGATTGTAGGCTTTCTGAGGCTTATGATATAGTAAGGTGAGGAGAACTCAGAAATTCCCCAGTGGAGTCGCCATTATGTTGGGGTTCCCATGTTTTCGCAAGGTTGGAAATACCAAAAGATGAGACAACATCAAACCACTTTTAGACCTCAGGATCTAGCCCTCCTAGGTCCAGAGAGGGATCTCTCTATATAAGAAAATGTTTTATGTCTTTGAGGCTCAATGTTTAAGATGTTAGGCTAGTTAAAGGCACAAGGGTTTTTTGTTTGATTTGGAGTTTGGTTGTTGGGAATCAGGAAGGAAGGGTTCAATATAGAACAAGGATGAACAAGAGAGATTTTAGGCAAAGGAGAGGCAAATTAGAGAACATCAAGGCCATTGGGAAATGGAGTCAAGAAAGGGTTTACTTGCTATCAACATGCAAACTTTCAATTGGGCTAGTCATCTAAAGCATTGGATCCTAAAATGGTTTGGTGGAATGGAACAATAAGGAGAGCAAGGTGAAAAGGTGGAAAGGGAGATAAACACCAATTTTCTGTCTATAGATCAGGTCAGAGGTCATTTAACTCCAGACCTACTTGGACATACTCACGGGCAACTCTCAAAGGTGGTTAAAAGCAGCTTGAGGGAACTTAGATAGGTTTAAGATATTGAAGGGTCCTAGAGAGAAAGAGACTGAGTTCTAAACTCCTAGCATTACCGATTCATTCAATTAAACACTAGCAAGAACATCTAAGAAACAGATTCAATAATTCATACATCAGTTAGTAGGCAATATCATCCACTACACTGGTTAAACCATTGAAATCTATTCTCAGACAACACATTAAGCAGAAAACATTAAGGCAAGGAGAGCAGAAACATGAGGTGCCTAAAAAGGGAAAATCTCATGCCAGATTTCTGATGCAAGCCAGAAGAAATGAAATGAAATGGAAATAAAAACATAGATAGGAAAACATCACCTCAAATTTAGATCAGGATCCAAAGAAATGTGCTTGCTATATTAAGAACAAAACCAGTCAAGTACAACATAGCCACAAGCTTGATATTTAGTCTGAAAACCTTCCTCAGCCTATCTTACAGTCTTACACAGAGAAGTTGTCTCAAGAGAACAACTTGCATTCTACTGATATCCAATCAAAAACCTTTACAATCGTTTCTTTCTGAGTTTTATAGCAGAAGATGAGCCGAGGAGGTAGGTGAAGCACTAAATGGAACATTAAAACATAGAAAAGAAGGAGAGAGCCGAAGCCCATTTTGTTTTAACTCTCTGCATTTATCCCTGTTACCATTTGGAACGAAGGAGTGATCTTCCCCAGCTTCCATTTACTCCTGTGTGGTCTTGATGTAATCTGACTCCAGCAGTACTCCGTAGTACGGTGGTGAATAAAAAAAATGGTGCACACTTGACTGGATGGTCTGCCATACTGCATTAACAACTGCTCTGGTAGCATAGGATTGTGTCAGGGCTGAAATTTCTTCACTGGAGCACGACATGGAGTAAAAGCATTATGGGCACCCGTCCTTTTATGGAGAAAAATACTCTGCTGATGGGAATCTCTGATAATATTTCCCATAATGTCTTTGACCTGTTATCTTGCCTTCAAATCACTGGAAAAAGGGCTCAAGATCCTCTATTGCGTGACTCAAACTTTCTGCTGCCCACTGATACTCTTTGCCTGCTTGCACGTTGCCTTCTAACTGCGAAGTCTGGGCTTTTAATGGCTCTGGGGAGAAATGTACAGAGTTTAAATTCTGCCCCTTTAATGAAAGTCCCGCAAGGCTCTATCCTAGGTTTTCTTCATGATTCAGGCCTCTGAACCATGGTCCTTTCTGCGTTTTTGGCCGCTGAAATGAAGACTGTGTAATCATGGCGGCCTTCACCATTAATGGACAACCCTGAAAAACACATAACCTGGTGATGAAATCCATGCAAAGGGAAGACTGGTTATGGATGATGTAGGAAATGATAGTGCAGCGGCGGTGAAACAGTGGTTTATGTGAAATAATGGTGAAAAATGCAGTGAAGTGGTGAAATGTGCAAATAATAGGGTTTGGTGGAGAAATGCATCGTCGGTCGTTCGTTCATGGTTTATGGGCGTAGATTAACGATGGAGATCAAACGGCGGAATGATATATGAAATGGGGTGGGATATATGGTTTATAACGTAAAAACGTTGATTTTAATGCAAAATGCGAAAACTTTGGTTATATGCAGAAATACGTAGAAATGCGGTGAATGTAATGAAATGCACGTATGAGGTGGGACCCATAGGTACGAATCGCAATCAGAGATCGGAGTCGAGAGTGGGACACAATGGTATACATGAAAACTTTCGATGCGACTAGAACGGTAAAGCGCTGACCGTAGGATCGGTGGGAGAAAACAACGACGGAGATTGGATCGGCAAATCGCAATCGGTAGGGCCAAAGGGGCGGCACATACAAAAGTTGCGATTGCGATTGGGCGGGAAGAGCGATAGCCATTGGATCAGCGAGGGGAATGGATGGCTGCGATGCAATCGGGGGATCGCAATCAGAGGGAGCAAAGGGGAGGCGTGATGGAAGTTGCGATTGCGATCGACGATGGGAGCGTAATTGAGCGCTGACCGTTGGATCCAGAGATCAGATTGACGGTTTACGTTCAATCGGAGGGAGAGTGCGATCGAGGATCGGGAGTCGGGACTTGCGATCGGAGGATGGGGCTGCGATCAATCGCATTGCAAGTGTTTGCGATGGACCGATCAGAGAGGAAAACATAAGGGTTGCGATTGAAAAGGTTTGCGATGTGCGCGGGCCGTCCGATCTCGATACAGATCAACCGTTAAAAAACAAACCACAGGACTTAATGTTACAAGCCAATCGCATCGAAACTCTTCTGCGTTACAAAGGATTTTAACGCTCCAACCCGATCTTCCGATGCGATTAGCGCTTAAGACTTGAGCGCTCGGTCTTAGCGGACGGGCATGTGGGGGGAAGTGGTTCAGGGGGCTAGCGGGGGGGCTAGGCCTATTATATGGTCGAAAAGTGGATTTTTAACCCATCTTAATGCATTTCAAGGCCTAAGGAGGGTAACAGTAGGGAAAAAGAGGGGAGATTTGAGGAAACAAAAGGCAAAGGTGGGATTTCATGGGGATTTTGGGAAGATCTAGGAGGGTAAGGGGGAATTTTCAGGGAAACAAAGGGGTCCTTGGGAAAAGGGGAAAAGATAAAGTGGGGGAATTCTGCATGAATACAACGGGAAAAATAAGGCCCTTTTTAGCAAAATTTATCATTTAGCAAGGCTCATGGACATCAGTACAACAAGGGTGAAACAGTCAAAGGCAAGGAAACTAGGAAGGCTTCAAGGATGATGTGTTTTCAAGGGAAATGCATTCCTTGAAGGCTCATTTGAACAATCTAGCCCCTTGCTTGCTTATCAAGGAATTTATAAGGGGCTAACAGAAGCTACTTGGGAGCGAGAGGAAGAGATGAAGGAAAGCTATCCATCACTGTTTGAAAAGTGAAATTATATTTTGTTTTTGCAACACAGAGGACGATGCTTTTTTTAGAGGGGGAATATGTAATATCCATAGTTTACTGCTTTTATTAGACAATTGAACAGTCCTAAAGGGTCAAGTGGACCCAAGTGAAAACAATTATTGTGGACATATTTTATTATTTAAATTTAATAAAAATGGAAATGGAATTAATTGTGCAAAGACTAGAGTATAATTAGATATCAGGAATCCAAGTCCATGAGGATGGATGATGTTCCAAAGACTTTCCCAGTTCTCCAATAATCCTTGGAGAAAATAAATTAAATATTGATTATTATATTGGAGATAAAAATCTAAAAAGATACACCAATAAAGAGGAAAGTTACTGGGAAGAGGTGGAATAAAACTAGAAAGAGGAAAAAGCTAGTTTTAAAGTACTTTTGTGGAAAAAAAAAAAGGAAAGCCTAGGCTAAAAGGAAAACATCATCCTCATTAACTGGACGCAGTTATGAAAACAAGCTGATGGGAAAGCAAGCTTAAATAAGAAAATTTTGGGTAGACAAGAGGTTGTCTACTGCTGGAAGGAATTGATATCTGCTCAGGGGGAGCTGTGGAGATAGAGCTCATAGGTTGGGTGAAAAATAGTCTACCAGAATTGGTATGCACAAGTAATTCATTATGTCTTGATTTTGTGTTATTATATTGAAGTTTAAAATGGTGGTGAAGTAAGTAGTTAGATCTATCAAAAAGTATATTCTGTGTATGTAAATAGTATGATACTTTTCTGTTAGTGGTAAATTGTATAGATTTGTGCATTTAATAGAACCTAATATAACAAATATAGTGTAGCCCTGTAGTGCTGCACAGATAATTTTAGGATCGTACCAACTCTCAGAATTTCTATACCTGTGAAGTAGGTTTAAATCTAAGGTTAGGTAAAGTATTCCAATTTTACATGCAAAAAGTAAATACATGAGAATTAGATACAACGAAATTATCCAATTAACTATGACAATCTATCAAATAACATTATACAAAATGAAAGAAATTATGCTCTGGTATTTAGCCTGAATCTATAAAATTCAAATTATATCTTCTACTGTAGCATAATTAGAATATTTTTAATTTATACATCAGTCATAGTATTCTATCAGAATTGCAACAAAGATTTCATAGAATATTATGAGAATTGAAGCAAAGGTCACATAGAATACAACACGTGTTGAATAGTAAATAAAATTTTAATTCCGGAACCATAGTATACTAGATTATACTGAATTAAAGTAAGTCAGGAGACTTATATATATACATAAACTATCAAAGTAATTATTGTCCAAAATTTATACAAATTTGAGATTCTGTCCCAAAAATTATAACTACATAATCCCTGTGAAAGCAATTCATATTTCTACTAAGGGAAGTCCTCAAGGAAGTTCTGGACCAACCTGTACAATGAAATCCAAGTTATTATGTCATTGTATGACATACAAACTGTTAACCAAGATGTAAAATGAAACATGATGGTACAGGGTACCTGCACATAAACGAATTTATAGAAATTAATAATTATGTTTAAATTCCAGAAAGTAGTGAATATTGAGATAATAAATAACAACAAAGGAATAGGTAATTATTACCATACTGATTGTCATAGAGGCGAAAAATAAATCTGTATGTAAAAGACATTTTAAGACCAATCAAATTGAGAATGAGAAGAAACCAATAGTAGAAGAGATTATTAATTAGAATCGAGAAAATTATTACCTGAACCTTCTTCAACAGTATACGAGTCAACTTTGAGGAACTGTGAAATTATGAAGTTCCTGTAAAAATTAGGGAATAATAATATTAAACCCTGTTTTGTACAAAATTATTTCAATTCAATTAAAAGTTAGAATTATTATAGGATAGTAATTCTAATCCAAGTATGGGGAAAGATTTGTACAAATAAATATATTGACATTTAAGCTCATACACTCAATGAATGAGTGAACAAGTAATTAAAGAGATTCTCAATTTTCTTCCAATTTGAACGATGAGGTGGACAGCCTACTGAAAACAATAATTTTGAAGAGATAATAACATTAAGAGGAGTATGATTTTAAACCTAACTTGAAATGAAAGCACACTGTGAGATTTTAGCAGACGTAACGAAGATTAATTAACTTGGAGGAATTGAAATTGCTTATCTTTGATAAAAAATTAATTAATACCGAAAATTATAATATCAATGCAGAGATTTTGGATTAGAAATGGAGTAAGGTAAAATGTATCAATAAAACTAGTTACTACGTAACCTTGTGTGTAATTAACAAGGGAACATATGCAAAGGATGACGTTGGATTCTCTGAATAGAGAAGAGATGATAATAAAAACGAAGAGCATCATTTAATAAAATACCATAACTGCATTTACAAACTGGGAGTTAAAAATATGTCGAGGGCATAATAAGAGGCATAACACATACCTAGAGAGGCACGATAATGGAAAGAGGAAGTGGACCAGTTCGAAATTGCAGTTGGTGAGAGAGCGCTTCGTTCTCATGAAGTGAATCCTCCACCTGTGTTCAACCAAACGACGCATTAGAAAATCAAAAGTTATAAAAAATATACAAGTGCTGACAGAGATAAATAAGAAAATTAATCATATGCAAAAACGCTGGAATAGAATTCCCTACCAAAAACGTGACGGTATTCAAAGGCGTGACAGTCTATTAAAGTTACGTTAATAGAGTAAGATCCTTACTCTTTATGCTGTAGGAATAGTTACAATTTGATTTATCAGCGCAGGAAACGAGAATGGTCGTGGCTTTCTGTGGAAGACACGGAGTTCCTGGGATGAAATCCAACACTGTAACCATATGAAACGAATGTGCATTAGTTGTAGAGAAAAATTGGTTAAATAAAATTAACAATTCGAAAACCCAAAATTCTCAGAGACCTTCGATTTCTAAATTATGCAATAAAATCTGAATCATTACCTAAAAGGCATCTTCAAAATGAAAAACTCGTGACCTGTGCATCGTAAGCTTGTATCTACATCACGAGTTAAACGAAATCTCTTTGAAGCAGAGTGATTGCTGCATAACCAGAGCCGAGTAATGATGCCAAAACGAGGAACAAAGCTAATGTATGGCGGAGGAATAATAACCCTAATCACAAGATATGGCTAAACCTCAAATGTCCACGTGTAATACATCAAACGACGGAGATTAACTTGGTAGAGGAAAGGTTAAATCGATAGGTCAAGAGCCATGTGATGGCTTTAATAACCAAGGTACCACTGATAAATGCCAAAAATCCTTAGACGATAATAAAACAGAGCATCGGATTTATCACCATACGGATCCATATTTCATTATGCAACTCATAAATGTATAATTGATTTATGTGCCAGGTTGACACACCACGTAGCAGATTGCATGGTAACCCTATTTTTGACAGGCAAAATTGTACTACCGACAACACGGGGGTCTCCCCAGTGACAGGTCCCAATTAGACCTCACACCGTTTGGGATAGGAGCCCCATCTGGTATGTGGGCCTGGCTGCCGCCATAAGCATTTCCAGCTTTAGTTTTCGAATGAGAAGATGATGAAGCAGAGGCAAAGGTGAAATGACCAATCAGTGAAGCAAAATCAACCCAAGATTGATGAACCACAAACAGAGATACAAGAAAGTCTAAGCAGAAAAATAAAAGGGGGTACGCTATGAGTAGAATCGGTGAGCCAAAAAAAAAACAGTCAGACATACATGAAAGAAAACATGCCAGAAGTTAATTCCAAAGTAGTTCACAATAGATCAGTGACATGGAAAGGAGCAAATAAATGTTGATTCAAGAGAAAAAGTACATGCAACAACTGTGAATTTGTTCATAACCAGGTGCATGCATGAAATCATACGTATAACATAGTGAAATATTAGACAACTAGTACTATCACTTCAAGTAAGCACGTGAATCAGTGCCGTAAAAGAGAATATATTATTAATGTTGCTGCAACATCAAGTACATA
This sequence comes from Pinus albicaulis, assembly GCA_034641835.2. Lineage (NCBI taxonomy): Eukaryota > Viridiplantae > Streptophyta > Pinopsida > Pinales > Pinaceae > Pinus > Pinus albicaulis. Next base: position 729,040,623 of record CM076584.1, on the reverse strand, counting down.
TTTACAACTCGTCAAAACCCAATAGGGGAACATGGGATATTCATCTCAATGCATGATACCAAAACCCTAGCCTCGTTACCTCTCTCTCTACTTGATACCAAGCGCTGAGTGCCTTAAGCTCTTAAGCATCAGTTCCTTTGTCGTCCTGGCTTCAATTGCAAAGCTAAAAGTCTTTTCTTCATCTCCTGAAGTTGTACATATAAGATGAGATGAATCTTGAGTTCCCTTTACTCTTGCTCTTCCTGACTGTTGGGTTGGCTTGCAACTTGGGCCATTCGCGACCTGTGACCTAGGGTCATTTGCGACCTGCGACCTAGGGTCGTCTGCAACCTGCGACGTGGGGTCATCTGCAACGTGTAACCTAAGGTCATTTGTGACCTGCGACCTATAACCTAAGGTCATCTGTGACCTATAGCCATTCCTTCTATTCTTCTCCTTTTGGGGATCTCATCCCTTGCAGAACACGATGCCTTTCCCTAGTACCAGTCTTGTGTGAATGGATCGGTGATAGATGTGCCATTAAGCCTGAAGTGAGGTTCTTTTGAGCTTTGAAAGGATCCCCCTTGCTTGTTGGGAAAACCCTAGCTCTTCATGCAAACCAATTGCTTCTACCTGAAATCAAATAGCATAGGTCACATTTCTTTATGATCGAATAATAATGCTAGAGGTGTATTCAATTAATTGCAAGAGTGATTCAAACAAAAGTTGTTAGTTTATACCCCTGTGTAGTCTTTTGTCACGTCGCAGCATTATTGGTGTATGTGGTTTGCATATGATGAACCTGTGCCCTTTTACCCAAGACTTATTTCTTCTCTATGGCGTAACGGTAAGGAGGATCAAATAAAGCTGATTTGCACCAAGCGCACTTCTATTTACATGTTACTTCCTTGGTCAGTGCCTTGTATAATCCTTACATGGCTTCAAAATGGGATACGTCCTTGACAAAGCCAATATATGTGTATGCGCGCATCCCTGGTGTGTTCTCAACAATGCGATTATAGGGTATATTGCAATAGCACTTCGTTCATATGCTGCTACATAAGATTAATATCCTCCGTCTCCATACACCCTTGCATCAGATGACAATGCTCTTCGTGCGTAACACACAACGTTCCCTTTATATTTTTAAGGAACCTACCACCTCCTGTAATCTAAGTGTGTGCCCATCCTATGCAGTTTGAATGTTTAAGAGTGTAAATTTTCATCTTGATGGGCATGGGTGCTACCTTTGAGTGAGGTCGCACAGTCGGAGAGTCGCACTAGTCGCGGTCTCTCTTGGACGCACTTTTTTGTGGCCTTGCGACGTTGGAGAGGTCACAGAGTCGCGTTGGAGTTGGGTCGCATCTCCTGACTAGTGGAAAACACTACGACTTTGAAATATGAGGCCCATGAAGTGCATTTCTGTGACCACGCATACGCATGCATTTTATTGCGCGAGGCATACATTCTCCGGAAATCTCCCAACGCACGAGTTGCACCCTTCGGCAACCATTATGGTTGCAATACCCACGATTATGCAACGATGGATGGAAAGCGCAGCTGTCCAGAGCACCTTTGGATCGCCATATCTAATTTCACAAGCCCAGAGCATCTCCCTAAAGCGGATTTCTCCAGACAGGTAAACAACAACAAAACAATGTGTTTGACGAGATTTAAGATGCGAGTTGATAGTGGACATGTATACAGAACTCGATTTCATGCTATGAATCTGGAGAGGTTGCTGGGTGCCCACTATGAATTTATGTCTGAATCTGATATGGAGGTGGACATTGACTAGGGGAGGCCAGGACAAAATCACATCGCTACCCTTCGAAAAGAAAATGCCATGTCGAGTTTTTTTTATGATGGCGAAAATACAGGAATGCAGCCTAATGGCTTGGCTGTGCGATCGGACCACACATTGTATGGATGGAGGTTCCATCAACACGACTCAGCGAGGTCGCCGAGTTGCAACGTCCACGAGCTGCATTCCACGTCACTCTCTCAACATATGAGACTTTGCAGCTAGTCGTATTCCTCCTCTCGGGTTGGCCACAAATGGTCTTCATCGGGCTGCACTCTCTCTTCTTTGTGTGGAAAAGAGTAACGCTACAACAATATGTCGCGTATGTGTCTTGTATTAACCCTTTAAGAGCTCCCTAGGTTTACGTGGGGGAGAGCTTGTGGGGTAAGAGATTGATATCATTTAGCACACGAATCCCTTTGACCAAAATTGCCTCCCAATCAACAAGGCTCCATGACACATATGTGCCCATGTCGTGCGAAAGTTTACATAACTCTATACACGATATGGCTCTTTGAGTAGTCAATAAAGTGCGCATTTTATGGAGCCAGATTTAGGCCCGTGCTGGCTCATGAATTTTATTTCATAACGCACAACCATTGGAATCACCCTTACACATTTCTTTGAAGTGCGTTGGCCCTTTACAATGGTTCCCATGCAAATTCTAAGGCTTTTGAATGATCTAATATAGTCCAAAGTCGAAGGAATTAATCCTCGACCTGTATTGAATACCAACTATGCCATATGTTGAAGAATCACCGCGTGTTGTAGAGGGTATCATCATGCCATGTTCAAAACCCCTTTGAAGAGTTTGTGTATCTCACATGGACAATTGGAACCTCATATTGTATAGTATTTTAATGGTGTCGTGCCAATGGACTCTAAATGAAACAGATACGTTTTTCAATGTATACTGATAGCATATTTGACCAGTTTCCTGAAAGGAATAGTATGAGAATGAGTCAACTCTCGGCAATAATGAGAAAGAACAAAATACTAGAAAAAATAGCTCATTCGAGGAGCAAAAACATTGAAGTATCCAAACTAAGATATTGTAACTTAAGTCAATTGTTTGAGCATTTATAAGTTCTAAAATCGACTTAAAACTTATATTTTCATACAACCATCGACCGTAGTGGACCTTGACACTTCATGATTCCACAAGGTAATGATTTGATCACACAGAAGGCCTCCTTTAAATAACCGGGACCATGCTCTTAGAGGGTTGGGATTAAACGCAAAGCAAGACTGGCTTAGTATTCACTCTTATCTATCAACAAACCCGCTTTACAAACTGAACACCATAGATTTCTTCGCTCTAGCAATTTACAGGACAAAGAGAATTTATTTTAATAAACATGCATCTTTTTCATTCTCAAAGAAATTTACATGAGAAACATAATTTATTTTAATAACAAAGATTGTGTTATTCAAATTAAAAATAAATATGTTTAAAAAAAATTATAATATATATTGGTGAACACTAAATTAATAATGGTGAATAGGTAGAGCTATTTTTATGTTGTAATGCATTCTTATTTGAAAACAACTCCCCATGGTATTCATGTGGAATATAGTTTATTTAAAGGGGGAAATGAAGATTGCCTAGATCAATCTTAACTTTGGATCTACCAAGAGACAAGAGGGATCAAATATCTTGATATGCAAACCTCTTTTAGAGTGAAAAGAGAATTGATCCCTTTGATAAATAATATATATCTAAACTAACTATTTAATAAAATTATTTTTAATTATTTATAACCATTATTCTTTTAAAATTTTATTTAATAAAATGTATCTAAATTTTCATACATCCAAATATACATAGTTTTTCTTCTTCTATATTATTTTTGTTACAAATATTTTATTATTCCAAAAATAAATGGTTTTTTTGGTTATATATTATTTGTGTTACAACTGTTTTATTATTCATGAGTAGTATTTCTTAATATATCAAAAATTAAATTAATAATAAAATTTTCATAAAATATATGATATTTTTTTAAATTTGCAAATTATTTCACAAGACATGATTTATCTTGAGAAATAATGATGAATGTTCATAATTCTCATTTCTTAATTAACACTAAATTTACATTTAATTACTTAATTTTAATAGTTTGTAACTACATACATACTCTTTCAATTTTTTTGTTGTTAATGAATATCAAATTTCTTCTGTTAAAAAAAAACAATATACATATATTTAATTACCTAATTGTGGCTAAAAAACTTACACATTTTTTACTTTAGAAAAATAAACTAATTTCACATTATATGATGTCAAACTTACTCAAGTTTTTATTCTGAAATTTTAAACAAAGTTTTTCACTATATAATTTTAGCTTTTATAATTTTTTTATTTTTCAATTCCAGAAAAAACTTACAAAAGAAAAAATTCACTCAGTCCTTATTGTAGATTATAGTTTTACAAAATTGACACTATGTGATTAACAATAGAGCAACTTGAGACAACCCTAAAGGGTTTTTTGTACATGTTTTATCATAACATTTCCCTCCATCCAATATATATTGTAGAGTCTTCTAAAGAGAGAGTGTATTCTAGTTTATACCCTGATCCATAATCAAAGAAATGGCTAGGGATGTCACAAGTTATCATAAACACAATGATTTATTGAATTTATTGGCTGAAATGGATCCTATTAGATGCATGGTGGTCAGAGACACTAAAAAATTCAAAATGGATATTGAAGTTCTTAGTTGAAATGGATCATATTAGATGCATGGTGTCCAGAGACATTAAAAAATGTAAAATAGATATCTGTTATGACATCCATATTGTCTACAAACCATCAAAATTTCCTATCTTATACAACAATTTCTAAAAATAACCGCTCAATTTACTCTCCAATTTTTGAAACCCCCACCCATGTTGGGGAGATCACAGTGTAAAATCAACTGTTCCTGTGGTCTTTTTAAAGGGTTCATAAACAAAATAGACAATGAAAAATTCAATATTGTGGTATAATAACTGATTTTTAAATCATTGTGACAAAAAAACATCATATTAGCTCACAAAATAGATCTAATGATATAAGGATCTGAGGTGATAACAAAGTTTTGAATCATGATAACTAGGTGACAACCAAAACTAAGTTTTAGTCACAAGAAAAAAATCACAACAACTTAGAATAAATTGATATTGCAAATGAATTGATGTTTGTGACACGTCTGTAGGTGTTTCCATTCATAAATTTCTTATTCATTTTGTCTCGAGATTTGTAGATAATGGTGAAACAAATACAGTGCTAATACAAGTGATCCAGATAGGTATTCACGACTAGCTGGGAAAAAGAGGAATGAAGATGCTTCTAATTTTCAATGAAGTAGTCTTGAAAAGTTCCTAGCTCTATTTTAATTACATAAATGTATTGAAAACCAAATGATAGTATTTACTTCAGTTTTTCTATTTGGACGTTGCAAGCTGATATTTATTTCTATACAAGTTGTGCATCAAATTATTATGTAATGATTGTGACAAGAAGATTTTAAATTATTTCTTTTTAGCTATACCTTATCAGTTTAGTATGTTGTCAATCAAGAAGAGTCTTCAGAGTTTAAGAAATATATCTTAGATCTGAGCACGTGATTCTAATAAAATTTATGAAACAAATTCATTTTTTACAACTTGTATGTTTAGATATGTGATTTTGGAGGTGATGATGGCTTCTTTAGACACTTGATTAGTATTGTGGAAGAAATTCGATTATATCATTAAGGACTGTGAGTATTTCATGCAGCAGTTGCATTTCTTATAACATATTCTCATATCCTTCGTATAAGCTATTGTATATACAATTCTAACACATTTCCCCAAGACGTTACCTATATGGTGAGTAGTTCATGTAGCAATTGCATTACTTATAACATAATTTTATATCCTCCGTATAAGCTATTGTATCTACAATGCTAACACATTTCCCCCAGGTGTTACCTATATGGTGACTGAGAGATGATGGCTTCTTTAGACACTTGATTAGTATTATGGAAGAACTTGGAGTATGTCATTAAGGATTGTGAGTAGCGGCATGTAGCAGTTGCATTGCTTATGAAATATTTTTATATCATTTGGATAAGTTTTTGTATATACAATTATACTATGATATGGATACACATTCCCCCCAAGCGTTACCATATTGTGACTGTTGTCCAATTGCTGATATTTAGAGAAATATAATTAAGTGATTTATGGTTTTGGAACATCAAAGTTACTATGATGACCTTTTATCTTAGGATGACTCCTTAGTGTTGAGATTCGATTTTCCTGATGAATATGCATAGATCTCTTCACAGGAAAACCCTTTTCCCTATTGATAGTATGTGGTAGTTGTATGAATGGAATTCTTATATTTTCCTCACTATCATAAGATTCAACACGGTTTTTTTTTTTTTTTTTTGATAAGTCGATATACAAGTTATACATATTATGTAGTAAGAAATGTTCTTTAATAATAACAGTCAGTGAAAGGGGAAATTATCTCAATACACCCCTATAGATATACAATGTCTCATGATATTCTTCTCATTTGGTGACACATGGAAATTTCAATACCAAAACTCTTTCACATTATCGCTCAGATTATACGAAAGTATATCTTGATAAGGTTTCCTACATATATTAGCTCAACATGCAAGTTCATCATTCTCATGTTATTGAATCCTAATTTTTTAATGCCTCCATAAACGTTTGCTTTATGTTTTGTACATTATTGTCTTCATTGAAATCAACCGATTTGATGTAGTTCTTTTTCCAACTACACCTGTCAACAATTCCCTACTAGCACTTATGCCATATTGAGATTGATAATTTGCAATTTTTCCAGGGGTTGATGTCATATTTCTTGATAAGTTAACCCATTTACCTTCACCTCTTTCAAATTTCTAATGCCTAATAATTGAACTATATTTCTTAGATATTTTTGCGTTCAAAATACATTTAAGAGTTAAGCTTGTGCTATGATAGATATACCTTGAAAAATGTTTTTGATCACTTAATTTAATTTATCTTGAGCTATTCATTCATGAATTAGTGGCCTCATTTCTTCAATTTTAGTTGATTCTATATTATCTAGAAATTATCATCAAAGACAATTTCTTGCAACTACATACATACTCTTTCAAATTTTTTTTGTTAATGAATATGAAATTTCTTCTGTTAAAAAAAAACTATATACATATCTTTAATTACCTAATTGTGGCTAAAAAACTTACATGTTTTTTACTTTAGAAAAATAAACTGATTTCACATTATATGATGTCAAACTTACTCAAGTTTTTATTCTGCAATTTTAAACAAAGTTTTTCACTACATAATTTTAGCTTTTATAATTTTTTTATTTTTCAATTCCAGAAGAAACTTACAAAAGAAAAAACTCACTCAGTCCTTATTGTAGATTATAGTTTTACAGAATTGACACTATGTGATTAACAATAGAGTAAATTGATACAACCCTAAAGGGTTTTTTTGTACATGTTTTATCATAACATTTCCCTCCATCCAATATATATATTGTAGAGTCTTTTGAAGAGAGAGTGTATTCTAGTTTATAACCTGATCCACAATCAAAGAAATGGCTAGGGATGTCACAAGTTATCATTCACACAATGATTTATTGAATTTCGTAGCTGAAATGGATCCTATTAGATGCATGGTGGTCAGAGACACTAAAAAATTCAAAATAGATATTGAAGTTCTTAGTTGAAATGGATCATATTAGATGCATGGTGGCCAGAGACACTAAAAAATTTAAAATAGATATTTGTTATGACATGCATATTGTTTACAAACCATTAAAATTTCCTATCTTATATAACAATTTCTAACAATAACTGCTCAATTTACTCTCCAATTTTTGAAACCCCTGTAGGTTTTAACCCTGAACATAAATTATCTACACACGAATCTTATAACAAAAAATAAACAATAGCGAGAGCGTAAAACATAAAATAGATAAACACAGAGATTTTCCCCTGGATCCCAAATCGGGACGACCAGCTTGATATTTCATTATATTCCTTTTAGTGTTACAACACATATATATACATGCTGAAGCATACACAAACCCTAATTCAAGAACTCCCGGATTAGAACATAACCGTAGTTCCCTCGACCGGATCTACAAAATACCAGTGGGCCGAAAACCATCGTACCCCAAAACCACAAAACTCATGCACACACCATGGGTGGGTCCGCCATGAGTGGGACCGCACACCAACGGGCCGGGCGCCGCCCTGACTCCCGACAGGGGGGCTACCGCCCACCCCGTGACCTCTGCTATGCCCGACAGAATTTACAATGCATGGGGTTAGTCGTGGAAAGAATATAATTAATATACTCAACAACCCCCTACCCATGTTGGGGAGATCACAAAGGTAAAATCAAATGTTCTTGTGGTCTTTTTAAAAGGTTCATAAACAAAATAGACAATGAAAAATACAATATTGTGGTATAATAACTGATTTTTAAATCATTTTGACAAAAAAAACTATATATATATATATATATATATATATATATATATATATATATATATATATATATATAATGCTATAAGGATCTAAGGTGATAACAAAGTTTTGGATCATGATAACTAGGTGACAACCAAAACTAAGTTTTAGCCACAAGAAAAAAAATCACAATAACTCAGAATAAATTGATATTGCAAATGAACTAATGTTTGTGACACGTTTGTAGGTGTTTCCATTCATAAATTTCTTACTCATTTTGTCTCGAGATTTGTAGATAATGGTGAAAAAAATACAGTGCTAATCCAAGTGATAGAGAGAGTTATTCACGGCCAGTTGGGAAAACAAGGAATGAAGATGCTTCTAATTTTCAATGAAGTAGTCTTCAAAAGTTCCTAGCTCTATTTTAATTACATAAATGTATTGAAAAAAAAATGATAGTATTTACTTCAATTGTTCTATTTGGACGTTGCAAGCTGATATTTATTTCTATACAATTTGTGCATCAAATTATTATGTAACGATTGTGACAAGAAGCTTTTAAATTATTGCTCTTTAGCTATACCTTATCAGTTTAGTATGTTTTAAATCAAGAAGAGGCTTAGAGTTTAAGAAATATATCTTAGATCTGAGCACGTGATTCTATTAAATTTATGAAACAAATTCATTTTTTACAATTTGTATGTTTAAATATGTGATTTTGGATGTGATGATGCCTTCTTTAGACACTTGATTAGTATTGTGGAATAAATTTGATTATATCATTAAGTACTGAGAGTAGTTCATGTAGGAGTTGCATTGCTTATAACATATTCTCATATCCCTTATATAAGCTATTGTATATACAATTCTAACACATTTCCCTGAGACGTTGCCTATATGGTGAGTAGTTTATGTAGCAATTGCATTACTTATAACTATTTTTATATCCTCTATATAAGCTATTGTATCTACAATTCTAACACATTTCCCCCAGGTGTTACCTATATGGTGACTGAGAGATGATGGCTTCTTTAGACACACTATTAGTATTGTGGAAGAACTTGGAGTATGTCATTAATGATTGTGAGTAGTGCATGTAGTAGTTGCATTGCTTATGAAATATTTTTATATCATTTGGATAAGTTTTTGTATATACAATTATACTATGATATGGATACACATTCCCCCCAAGCGTTACCATATTGTGACTGTTGTCCAATTGCTGATATTAGAGAAATATAATTAAGTGATTGATGGTTTTGGAACTTCAAAGTTACTATGATGACCTTTTATCTTAGGATGGCTCCTTAGTGTTGAGATTCGATTTGCATGACGAAGATGCATAGATCGCTTCACAAGAAAACCCTTTTCCCTATTGATAGTATGTGGTAGTTGTATGAATGGACTTCTTATATTTTCCTCACTATCATAAGATTCAACATGGTTTTTTTTTTTTTTTTTGATAAGTCTATATACAAGTTATACATATTATGTAGTAAGAAATGTTCTTTAATAATAACAGTGAATGAAAGGGGAAATGATCTCAATACACCCCTCTAGATATACAATGTCTCATGATATTCTTCTCATTTGGTGACACATGGAAATTCCAATACCAAAAATCTTCCACATTATCGCTCACATTATACGAAAGTCTATCTTGATAAAGTTTCCGACATATATTAGCTCAACATGCAAGTTCATCATTCTCATGTTATTGAATCCTAATATTTTAATGCCTCCATAAACGTTTGCTTAATGTTTTGTACATTATTGTTTTGACTGACATCAACCAATTTGATGTAGTTCTTTTTCCAACAACACCTATCAATAATTCGCTACTAGCACTTTTGCCATATTGAGATTGATATTTTGCAATTTTTCTAGGGGTTGATGTCATATTTCTTGATAAGTTAACCCATTTACCTTCACCTCTTTCAAATTTCTAATGCCCAATAATTGAACTATATTTATTATATATTTTTGCGTTCAAAATACATTTAAGAGTTAAGCTTGTGCTATGATAGATATACCTTGAAAAATATTTTTGATCACTTCATTTACTTTATCTTGAACTTTTCATCCATGAATTGGTGGCCTCATTTCTTCAATTTTAGTTGATTCTATATTATCTAGAAAATGATCATCAAAGACAGTTTCTTGCAACTTCTGATTAATGTCCATGTTTTTTAATGTGTGGTAAGATCTTGTTGCAGGTAAAATGTTTTCCCTACATAAAAAAAATATATGAATTTTTAATTTTAATTTGAACTTGACATGTACATTGAAAAAAATTAAAATATTAAAAGGGTGACTTCATTTGTGTGGTTAATATTCTCATTGACAAGTTCCTATACATCTCTCATTTCCTCATCATTTCCAGGTACATCCACATCTATTTCAAGCTCTCCGTTTTGTACCTATACATCTCCTTCATTTTGTATCTCCACATTCCTTTAGGCTCGCTATTTTCCTTTGATGCTCTTCTGTTTTATGGTAGATCATCATTTTTTTCAGTTAAAATAAATACACTTTATAATATATTGTTTCACACACACACACACACACACACACACACACACACACACACACATATATATATATATATATATATATATTAAAGACTAAAAATTTGAACTACAAATTCTAAGTAGGTGTCGGGCTTTTTATATTGATGCATCACACTATACTACATTTGGAGGTAAGGAACACTAGCGCCCCTTCACTTAATGTGTCGTAATGTGTTAAATCTCTATGCAATTCTATTCCTCTTTTTCTCCAGATGTCATGGACAGAGGTCCTTCATATACGTCACACTGAGTTAAGTCTAATTCTCCAAATTCAAGAAAGAAGATCGAACAGTACAGAGCCTAATCTTGTAACATTCCTTCATCTAATTAAGCTCTGTTCAAGGCCCAATGAGGGAGTCTTCCTGTTATAAGGCTTATCTCATCTCCCTTTCATATCCTGTAAAATAACAAAGCCAGATTAGAAAAAACTAACAGAGCCTCTAGCTCCATTACTAAAACCTTCAATTAGTTCATACTGGATCTCGCCAAATCTGCCATTTAGTCCCTTCTTTGACAAAATGTCCACCTACTTATTCCTTTTTCTAAATATGTGGCAGAAAATGATTGAAGAAAACTTTTTCCTCATGTTCTCAATGTGTTCCATCCAACCTGTCAGGAGGATAGGATTAAGGGTTGTTCCGTTATTCAAATGGTCTATCAAGACTTTGGAATCCCCATAGATTGTTAACCGATACACACAAAGGTGATTAGCAAACCACATAAGCCCCTAAAGAGCCATAGCTTTAGACCTCATGTTCGTTCCATGACCTCCATACCAGCACAACTTGTAGTGGCAGTCTAGATTTAACATCAAAATAGCACCACAACCACACTTTTGATTATGTGCAGCTCCATCAAAATATCCCGCAGGAAAGTTAAGTTCATGTGGCCTTTCTCTAATTGACAGATCTGCAGGTGGTTTATCTGTCACCTTATAATTATCGAATGCCATAAACACTAGATTTCTTATCCTTTCTGTTTTGTATAAGATTATATCAAAAATCTTTCTGTTCCTACAAGACCAAATATTCCAATGAAAAATTAATGGCATACTGATGAGATTCGTACCTTTCCTATACCACCAGTCAAAACAATCTTCTGCATTTTCATAGGTAGGCACCTATAAGTTGAGCTTGCTACAAATGATATTGAGCACCCTCTTAGTGAATAAACAATTATAAAATAAATGTTTATTATCTTCAGCATTGTTCCAACAAAGGCTACAAATACCAGGACCATTATACCCGCTCCGCTGTAGGTTGTTCCAAGTTAAGTTTTTATCCCGCCACGCTAGCCAGTAGAAGATTTCCATTTTATTTTGTGCCTTCATTTTCCATACCTTCATGATCCATCCGGGTGTCACTCCTCGTACTTTATCTCCCATCATCCCAAGGTAGAGTTCCTTTATGACAATCTGTCCATAGTTCAATCTACCTCCCCACTTAATGTTTTCACCCTGTCTTCTTTTATAAAAACCCAAATTTCTAAGTGATTCACAATACTGTTCCCAGACCATCACCAATTGTGCCAGAATACCCAGTCTTCTATTTGAGAACCACTGTGGGTATTCCCTCGACCAATCCATAATTTGACACAGAAAGAAGATTCCTTTATTATTGAGGAATGATAATAGCTGTGAATTAATAAAAGTTCTGTGTCTAGCACCTTCCAAATCAATTTGACCCACTTTGATATAGCGACCATTCCCAAATTTCCACTTTAATCTGTCTTTTAGTTCCGGCCATACCATCCGAAAACTGTTCCATATCTTTGAGCCATTCTTCAGATGAATTTTTTCCATTAGGTCTATATCTTCCATCGAGGAATTATGATGGTATTTATGCTCCATGATATCTTTCCATGGTCCCGGGTGGCAAAGGCATCTCCACAGATATTTCATTCGGAGTGCCTTCCCAAAGGTATCCAAATCAATAATACCCTAGCCTCCATGAATCTTCGCTTAGCAACTTCCTCCCATTTAATCATATGGATAGTTCCTTTCCCCAATCCCCCATTCCACATGAAATCTGCCATAATGCCTCTTATTTTGTTTAGAATCCTTCGAGGTAATTGGAACAGGTGTGCCCAATTAATGGCCAGCTGTTGTAGGAAAGCCTGAGTAAGTATCAGTCGCCCACCTTTTGATAACCACTTGTTTGACCAATTCTTGATTCTTTTCTGATATTTCTCTACCAACCACATCCAATATTCTGTGATATATTTCATTTCCCGAAGACGGAATCCAAGATATGTAATCCCATCCTTTAAAAGATTAACCTGAAAATTAAACTACTGTTGAATAAACTGAACTACCTCAGGGGACCCATCGGAATAGTAGAAACAAGATTTACTGTTGTTCGCCTCCATACCCGAGGCATAACAGAAGTTATTGAAGATCTGACCCAGTCTCCTCCAACTGCTAATAATAATTAATCCAAAAATGAGGACATCATCAACAAAGAAGCTATGAGAGGTAGCGACTTTCCCGGAGATCTTTAAACCTGAAAATGCATACTAGTCGGCAACGACAGCTCCACCTTTTGCCTCTCATCCCTGCACTTTCGCCTATGCTCCTACAAGTTACGTAAACAATTCAACTTTTTTCTCACCCGGAGAGACATTCACCTAAAATATGGGTTATTTCCACAGTGATTTTCGATTTGCAAACAATTTTCAAACAAAATAATTGTTATTTCCACTGTGATTCTCCTTTCTTTGAAACATAAAATTCAATTATTGATTGATTGAACAGGATTTCTGGTGGGGTCAGGGTTCCAACCCAGCATCCCCATGGTATTACAGGCAAACTTGTGAGACATGACATATGATTCTCTTATTTAATTATAAATAGCTATCCATATAATCAGTTTTGACCCACTCATTTAATTTTATTTAAAGTAAACCCAACCGTAATGATTAGCATTTCTTTTATTAGTAGAAAAATCCATGGTGAAAAATGTGGTTTCCAGGGTAAATGTACAGGTGGTAAAAATTTGCCACGTCGATCTCGAGATTATTTCAGTCAACAACATCAACATCCCTGTAACGGTCAATATTTAAATTAACCCATGTCAAATATTTTTCGGTGTTTCTAGGTGTGATTTGGAGATACGTATTTCCTTTTAAAATAAATTTATTTATTATCTTTCAAACTTTATACATTTTAATCACAATTTACTGAATATCCAAGCTAACTACCTAGCAACCATTCAAACTTGAAACAAGAATATATATTGAAAAATATTCATTATAATCCCGGCTGGATCATATTTGCCTCCCTACTCCAAAACTTGTTCCATAAGGTCACCGGCACGCAACCAAGTGATCCCTCTTTATCTTTTATGACATGACCATGAGAAAGTTAGGAACGTTACAAAAATGTTTCACAGCGTGAGATTCATTTGAAATTAATAATTGAAATACAAACACTACTGATTTAAATATGGGATTGATTCACATTAATATGTAGAAATATTCAATTTATTATTGATATTTCATAATTTTAACCAAAGATAAGGTATTAAATTTTTGATTTTTTTTTATTGAAAATGAAAAATTTGGTGATATGTATTTTTAGTTAAAATGTATTTTTGAAAGTATAAATATTTTTATAATTTTGAAAAAGTTTTAAATATTTCATTTATATAAATTTAACAATTCAAATCATTTATTTCTACAATTTTTTACTAAATTTTAGACAAAAGATACCCTATAAAAAGTAAAAACTTAAAATGTACTACAATTATAACTTTGTAATGAATGTTGTTCTTTTTTATTAGGCTTAAATAAACAAGAATATTTTGTATTAAGATGCATAAAGCTCATCTTGGATCCACATGTTATGAGTGTATAGAGTAGTTTTCTTTCAAACTTCATGCTAGTCATACTCATTTCTTGAACATAACAATGGTTCATCCTAAAGTACATTAGACTCAAGTTACTTTGGAGCGATAAGATACCTCTTGCTCAACTCAAAGTTTGCTCCCACCAACATGGCATTTAAATATATCGCCATATTCCTCAAGAATACTACATTTTTTAGATTTTCTCTTCTAACTCACGAGGTGCATTAAACTTTAGTTACCTTGCAACATAAGGGTACCCCTTCCCCAACTCAAAGTTTGTTCCAACCAACATAAGATTTAAAATATATCACTGTATTCTTCAAGAATGCTACATCTTTTTAGATTTGGTCCTTGGAGCCTCACTGGTATGATCATTTGGTATGAGAACTCTGTCTCTATTACATGATTACATTAACAATGTT
This sequence comes from Pinus albicaulis, assembly GCA_034641835.2. Taxonomy (NCBI): domain Eukaryota; kingdom Viridiplantae; phylum Streptophyta; class Pinopsida; order Pinales; family Pinaceae; genus Pinus; species Pinus albicaulis. Next base: position 729,025,535 of record CM076584.1, on the reverse strand, counting down.
TTTTCCTCTTTAACAATCTAGGTTGTTCTCTCCAAACATTATGGGGACTAAAAACGTTAAGCCCTTTCCTTCTAAGAGATATTTGATTTTCAGTAAGAATATACTAAAGACCAATAACATAGACTAACCCTTAATTCCAACAATTTTATAACAATAGCCCTTAATTCCAACACTCTATAGTAATAAGAAGAGAAAGAGGTCATATGACCACTATCCAAATTCAAAATATAAATTTGTGAAATACATGAACATAATAACTCCCATGACATCATTTATATCATAAATTTTTTATAATTAAATTTAACTCACATGACATCATTTCTATTACACATTTTTTATAAGTAAATTTAAGAAAAAAAGATCACACTCACCTCTTTTTTAACTTCCTCATTATTCTCTCTTATTAATTTTTTTTTTTTTTGAAAAAACCAACTCTTTTTTAAATTCCTCATTTTTCTCTTTTATTAATTTTTTTTTTAATCTAATAATTTTATTATATTATAAAAAAAGTCCATTTGTAAATATTTGAAAATTCAGTTCGACAGAAAAATCCATATAACAAAAATACAAAACAATGTCAAATATATAAAAACTGAAAAGAAAAAAAAAACAATGCTATAAAAATATCATGGTAAAAGAACATTTAGATAAAATTTGTCCCACAATCTAAATAGAATCTAAAATATCAACAACTCAAAATATATTTTAATAAAACACCTTACCCATTTTCCTGGATTTCCATATGCCTTTTTCCTCCCATACCAGTGGATTCCTTTCTCTATACATATGTTGAAATGGATTTCCATATGTCTTTTGTAATATCCCTAGTAAACTGTTTTTATTAGACAATTGAACATTCCTAAAGGGTCAAGTGGACCCAAGGGAAATCAATTATTGTGGACATATTTTATTATTTAAATTTAATAAAAATGGAAATGGAATTAATTGTGCAAAGACTAGAGTATAATTAGAGATAAGGAATCCAAGTCCATGAGGATGGATAAAGTTGGAAAGACTTTCCCAATTCTCCAACAATTCTTGGAGAAAATAAATTAAATATTGATTATTAGATTGGAGATAAAAATCTAAAAAGATACCTAAGTAAAGAGGAAAGTTACTGGGAAGAGGTGCAATAAAACTAGAAAGAGGAAAAAACTAATTTTAAAGTACTTTTGTGCAAAAAAAAAAGGAAAGCCTAGGCAAAAAAGAAAACAACATCCTGATTAACTGGACGCAGTTATGGAAACAAGCTGATGGGAAATGAGACTTAAATAAGCAAATTATGGGTAGATAAGAGGTTGTTTACTGCTGGAAGGAATTGATCTCTACTCGGGGGAAGCTGTGGAGATAGAGCTCATAGGTTGGGTGGAAAATAGTCTACCAGAATTGGTATGCACAAGTAATTCATTCTGTCTTGATTTTGTGTTAATATATTGAAGTTTTAAATGGTGGTGAAGTAAGTAGCCAGATCTGTCAAAGAGTATATTCTGTGTATGTAAATAGTAGGATATTTTTCTGTTAGTGGTAAATTTTATAGATCTGTGCATTTAACAGAACCTATTATAACAAATATAGTGTAGTCCTGTAGTGTTGCACGGATAATTTTAGGATGGTACCAAATCTCAGAATGTCTAAACCTGTGAAGTAGGTTTAAATCTGAGGTCAGGTAGAGTATTCCAATTTTACAAGAAAAAAGTAAATACATGAGAACTAGATACAATGAAATTATCCAAATAACTATGACAATCTGTCAAATAAAATTATACAAAATGAAAGAAATTATGTTCTGGTATTTAGCTTGAATCTAGAAAAATCAAATCATATCTTCTACTGTAGCATAATTAGAATATTTTGAATTTATACATCAGTCATAGTATTCTATGAGAATTGCAGCAAATATTTCATAGAATATTATCAAAATTGAAGTAAAGGTCACATAGAATACAACATGTGCTGAATAGTAAATATAATTTTAATTCTGGAAACAGAGTATACTAGATTATTTTGAATTAAAATAAGTCAGGAGACTTATATATATACATAAATTGCCAAAGTAATTACTGTCCAAAATTTATACAAATTTGGGATTCTGTCGCATAAATTATAACTACATAATCCCTGTGAAAACAGTTCATATTTCTACTAAGGGAAGTCCTCAAGGCAGTTCTGGACCAACTTGTACAATGAAATCCAAGTTATTATGTCACTGTATGACAGACAAAATGCTAACCAAGTTGTAAAATGAAACATGATGGTACAGGGTATGTGCACATAAACGAATTTATAGAAATCAATAATTATGTTTAAATTCCATAAAGTAGTGAATATTGAAATAATAAATAGAAACAAAGGAATAGGTAATTATTACCTTACTGATTTTCATAGAGGCGGAAAATAAATCTGTATGTAAAAGAGATTTTAAGACCAATCAAATTGAGAATGAGAAGAAACCAATAATCGAAGAAATTATTAATTAGAATCAGGAAAATTATTACCTGAACCTTCTTCGACAATATACTGAGTCAACTTTGAAGAACTGTGGAATTATGAATTTCCTGTACAAATTAGGGAATAATAATATTAAACCCTGTTATGTACAAAATTATTTCAATTCAATTAAAAGTTAGAATTATTACAGGATAGTAATTCTAAACCAAGTATGGGAAAATATTTGTACAAATAAATAAATTGACATTTAAGCTCATACACTTAATGAACAAGTGAACAAGTAGAAATTAAAGAGATTCTCAATTTTCTTCCAATTTGAACGATGAGGTGGACAGGTTACTGAAAACGAGAATTGTGAAGAGAGAATAACATTAAGAGAAGTATGATTTTAAACCTATCTCGAAGTGAAAGTACACTGTGAGCTTTCAATAGACGTAACCGAGATTAATTAACTCGAAGGAATTGAAATTGCTTATCTCTGAACAAAAAATAATTAATACCCAAAATTATAATATCAACACAGAGATTTTGGATTAGAAATGGAGTAAGGTAAAACGTACTGATAAAACTAGTTACTACGTAACCTTGTGTGTAATTAACGAGGGAACGTATGCAAAGGATGATGTTGGATTCTCTGAATAGAGAAGAGCCGGTAATAAAAACAAAGAGCATAATTTAATAAAAGACCAGAACTGCATTCACAAACTGGGAGTTAAAAATATGCCGAGGGCATAATGAGAGGCATAATGCATACCTGGAGAGGCATGGTAATGCCGAGAGGAAGTGGATCAGTTAGAAATTGCAGTGTGTGAGAGAGAGCTTCGTTATCACGAAGTGAATCCTTCACCTACGTTCAACCAAACTACGCATTAGAAAATCAAAATGTAAGTTATAACAAATCTACAAGTGTTGACAGAGATAAACAAGAAAATTAATCACGCTAGAATAGAATTCCCAACCAAAAACGTGATAGTATTCAAAGGCGTGACAATATATTAAAGTTATGTTAAAAAAGTGAGATCCTTACTCTTTATGTCATAGGAATAGTTAGAATTCGATTTGTCAAGGCAGGAAACGAGAATGGTCGTGTCTTTCTATGGAAGATGCAGCGTTCTTGGGATGAAACCCAACACTGCAACCATATGAAATGAATGCGTATTAGTTTCAGAGAAAATTTGGTTAAATAAAATTAATATTTTGAAAACCCAAAATTCTCAGAGACCTTCGATTTCTAAACTATGCAATAAAATCTGAATCATTACCTGAAAGGAATCCTGCAAATGACAAACTCGTGACCTCTGCATCACAAGCTTGGCTCTACATTACGAGTTAACTGATATCTCTTTGAAGCAAAGTGATTGTTGCATAACCAGAACCTAATAACGATGGAAAAAGGAGGAATAGAGCTAAAGTATGGCAGAGGACGTTAACCCTAATCACAAGATACGACTAAACCTCAAATGTCCACGTGTAATACATCAAACGACGAAGATTAACCGGGTAGAGGAAAGGTTAAATCGATAGGTCAAGAGCCATGTGACGGATTTAATAACCAAGGTGCCATTGATAAATGCCAAAAATCCCGAGACGATAATAAAAATCATAGCATCATATTTACCACCATACATATCCAAATTTCATTACGCAACTCATAAATGCATAATTTATTTATGTGCCGGGTTGACACATCACGTACGGGATTGCGTGGTAACCCTATGAAAGCCTGCAAAATTATGTTAAACCCAAAGAAAAATTTAATTCATGTGCCTCTGTAGTATAATATTAGTCCACATAGGACTAAGGAAGATAACGTGGAAGGTTCAACTCCAATGAGGGTATTTAAATACAAAGAGTTTTAAACTCGAAATGAATGTTCATATATGAACTATGTTGGAGGAAGATTATAGTTACTTATGATATAATGTGGGAATTAAATAAGTGTAATAAATATGAAAAAATGTATAAAAGAGTTTAATTGACAAATAGACCACTTATGGATAGAACATAGGTAGGTGGGTAAATTAGAAAAGAAATCATATAATAAAGGTTAAGACTATAACCTTAACCAAAAATATAATTATCAATTGAGGGGAGTTGGTAATATAAATTGAATGAAATATAAAAAGGATAAGATAATCAAAGACCAACAAAAATATGTCTTTTGCTATTATCGTAAGAAGGATATTCCATCAGTCAAAACATGATATAAAAATCTTATTATGTTAGAAACTGTATAAGAAACCTCGATAATTTTTTAAGTGACATAGGGTGGTAAGAAATGTCGCTAATATTAACTTATAATAAAGTTGATTGATGAAAATTGTTGAACTTGAATTCGACAAGAATTAGACAAGAGTACAACAAAGATTCAAGCTACTAGATGGTTTCGTCAAAATACGACGAAATACAAAATTTCAATTGTATGTATTTTTTGCGTAACCTATAAATATAAAAAAAAATGTGGAAGAAGAGTTGTTACAAATGGTATCAGAGACCATGTTAAAACACTGGACCTAAATGTGTGCTCACACCAGGAAATTAAAAATCCAAGAATTATGCTATTGTAAATTGTTTTTTTTTTGAAAAAAAAATCACACTAATATTATTCTCTATACAGTGAATTAGTGCAGAAAGTACAACTGAAACTATGAGTGAAGGGGATGAATTGTATGTAGATCTAGGTGGTGCAGAAAATCCACCAGATCCAAATATTCCATTGTTGGCCATGATACATCAGATGCAAAAAGAAATGGTGCAAATCATGAGAACCAACAATGAAAGATTGTCACTAGCCAGCGAAGAGCAAGAAAGGTTAATCAGGGAATTAACCTCCAGGACCAGTCACGAAGGTGAAGGTTCTGGCAGAAAGAGAAATGAACCAGAAAACCACTCAGAAGGATCTGAGGATGGTGAAGCCTTTGGACAGCAGTCCAGAAGGAAAAAGGAATTGCAAGGAGAATTCTAAAAAATCAAACCTCCCACTTACGATGGTGAGAAGGAGGAAGATGCAGAATCTTGGCTTCTAAACATTGTAAAATACTTCCAATTTTATGAATATGCAAGTAACTTGAAAGCCAGGTTCGCTATTTACCACCTACAAGGTAAGGTTACCTTATGGTGGGATGAAACCAAATTGATACATGTGCTAGATGAGAAAACTGTCAATTGTGAAGATTTCCAAACTAAATTTAAATATAGATATCTGAATGAAAGATACTATGATGACAAATCCAGAAAGTTTCATGAGTTGAGATTGGGGTAGCTTACCATAGATGATTTTGTTACCAAATTTATAAATCTGCTTTGCTATGTACCTTATATTAGGGAAGAGAAGGCTAAGGTACAACGATTTTTAAATTGTTTGACTACTATCTACAAGGAGAAGATATAATTTGATAATCCCAAGACAATGGATGAAGTTGTGCGCAAGGCAAGGCTATGTTATCAATAGTTCAAAGGAAGAAACGATCAAGTGAAAAACTAGTAGAGGAAAGAAAAATGAAAAGGTGACTCTAGTGGAAAAAGAGTAAAACCAACATACGTAAAGAACTTTGGGAAAAATCATCAAAGGAAGAAGTTTAAAAAAACTGGAGAAAATCAACTAACCCAATCACAAACAGGATCGAAACAGATAGATGTAAACAGTAAGAGAGATGGAACTGTAAAAATGAGGGAGCCAATAAAGTGCTAGGGTTGTGGAGAACCTCATATGTTACGAGACTGTCCTCACCGAACCATTCAGAACATTCAAGTGCTGAGAGAGGCAACTATTGTAAATGACGTGGCAAGAAACATTCCCAGAATTAGTGTTGCACTGGAATATCTTCAAGCTAAACACCAATCAACCATGGTAGAAATAGAAGGTATGATTGTTGAACAACCTGTTTATGTTTTGATATATCCAGGTGCAAATTTAAGTTATATATTAAGTCTCCATATGGTGGAAAAGTGGAAATTAAAGCCAGATAATTTTCAGCAAGCATGGTTATCTTAGTTAGCTACATGAACAAAAAGAAAAGTTACCCATAAATTACCAAAGATTTCTGTAAATTTAAATGGGTATGAAACTGTATTGAATTTGAATATTTTTCCTCTAGGTTCCTATGATGTATTAGTGGGAATGGATTGGTTAGAAAAAAAGAAAGCAATACTTAATTTTTTAGATAAAACAATACATTGTATAGACGGTGAGGGAAAACAAGTGATAGTGAAAGGGAAACCCATACCAATATCAGTTAGATGGATTTCATCACTACAGTTAAAAAGGACAGCAAGAAAAGGCTGTCAAGTGTACGTTGTACATGTGGAAGAATTGGGACCAAAAAAAAAAAAAAACTGTAGAAAAGTTACCAGTAATCAGAGAATTCAAGGATGTGTTTCCAGATGAAATTCCTCAATTACCCCCTAAAAGAGAAATTTATTTTTCAATTGATTTAATACCAGGAGCTACACCAGTCTCTAGAGCACCATATAGAATGAGTACCCTAGAGTTGTTAGAATTAAAACTGCAGCTGCAAGAGTTGTTGGACCAAGGCTATATTAGACCAAGTGTGTCCCCATGGGGAGCACCAGTATTGTTTGTTAAAAAGAAAGATGGTACATTCAGAATGCGTATAGATTACAGACAACTGAACAAAATGACTATGAAGAATATATATCATCTACCCAGAATAAATGATTTATTTGATCAAGTGAGAGGAGCCACAATCTTTTAAAAAATTGATTTAAGGACAAGCCATCATCGACTGAGAATTAAAGATGAAGACATAAATAAAACTACATTCAAAACTAGATACAGACATTATGAGTTTGTAGTTCTACCTTTTGGGTTGACTAATGCACCTGCTACCTATATGTGCCTAATGAACAATTTCTTAAGTAAATATCTAGACCAATTCGTTCTAGTGTTTAGTGAGGACATTCTGTTATATTCTAAGAATGAAGCTAAACATAAAGAACATCTCATAATTGTATTACAAGCACTTAGAGAACATAAGTTGTATGCTAAACTTAGAAAATGTGAATTTTATAAAGATAAATTTTAGTACTTGGGTCATGTAATTTCAGAAAGAGGATTAGCAGTGGACCCAGAAAAGATACAAGATATCATGAATTGGTCTGTGCCTACTGATTTTTCCTCCACAAGATCATTCATGGGAATTGCAGGATACTATAGGAGATTTTTAGAACGATTTCCAGCCTTATCATATCCTATTACTTCTCTATAGAAGAAAGGAGTGAAATTTGAGTGGACAGAAAAATGTCAACATAGTTTTGAATAGTTAAAAATTAAACTAACAAATGCTCTTATTTTGAAGATTGCTGATCCAAATCAAGGATTTGTATTATGTACAGATGCTTGTGTAGAAGGATTAGGAGGGGTTTTATTGCAAGAAAACTCAGTCATAGCATATGAGTCAAGAAAATTAAAGAAACATGAACAAAATTACACTATGTATATCTTAGAGTTAGCTATTGTAATATATGCTTTGAAGATGTGGAGACATTATCTGTTAAGGGAAAAAAATTTTATTGATGACAAACCACATAATTTTGAAATACTTTTTCACGCAACCTGATTTAAATGCTAAACAAGCTAGATGGTTGTCCTTCCTTAGTGAGTTTGATATGTAGATCAAACATATCAAAGGAAAGGAAAATAAGATTATAGATGCTTTAAGTAGGAATTTTCTTTAAAATTTGAATAGTATTGGGAGTAGTGCAAATTTTGACATTGAAGGTTTGATCCAAGAAGTAATGAGTCAAGATCCAAACTAGGAAAAAATCCAAGAAAAATTGCAGAAAAATGAGATAGTGGGATATACTCAAAACCAGAAAGGATTGATTTGTTATCAAAACAGATTGTACATTCCCAATGTGAGCTCATTAAAAAGTGAAATTTTAGATGAGTATCATAAAAGACCCTATGGGGGACACCCGGGTATTAGAAATTTATTTCAGCCTTGAGAAAGAATATGTTTTGGCCAGGTATGGAAAATGGTGGGGCTAATTATTTAGCTAGATGTTTGGAATGTCAATAGGTAAAAGTAGAGCATCAACATCCAGAAGGATTGTTGAATGCTTTACCCATCCCATAATAGAAGTGGGAAATAGTTTCCATATATTTTATAACTGGATTGCCAAGAACTAAATACCAACAGGATTCCATAATGGTAGTTGTAGACACATTGACAAAAAAATCACACTTCTTACCGGTACAATCTACTTTTGATACAACTCAAGTAGACAATATGTTTATTAAAGAGATTGTAAAGTTACATGGTATTCCTAAAATGATCATATCAGACAGAGAAGCAAAGTTTACTTCAAATATTTGGAAGACTTTGTTTGGGGAATGAGTACCAATTTGAACTGTAATACCGCATACCATCCCCAAAACGATTGACAAACTGAAAGAACAAACCAAATTTTAGAAGACATGTTGAGAATGTATTTGATGGACAAACCTACAAAGTCGGAAGACTTTCTTCATCTGGCAGAGTTTGCCTACAATAATAGTTACCAAGCATCAATCAATATGAGTCCCTTTGAAGCATCATATGGTAGAAAGTGCCACACGCCTCTTAGTTAGATTCAACCAGAGGATAAGTTAATACTTGGACACGATGCATTGCATGAAATGGAAAGTACTATGAAGAAAATTAAGCAAACTATTAAGACAACACAAGACAAGCAAAAGAGATATATAGATAAACAGAGAATTCATAGAGAATTCAAAGTGGGAGATCATGTTTACTTGAGGATTAAGCCCAAAAAGAGTACTTTGTACATGGGTAGCTGTGCTAAATTAGCACCACGCTATTGTGGAATTTTTGAAGTACTGGAAAGAGTGGGACCGATAACATACAAGTTGGCTTTACCTAGTCACATTAAGGTTCATAATGTCTTTCAAGTTTCATTATCAAAAAAGTATGTACATGATCCTACACATGTCATTGGTTGGAATGTGATATAAGTGTAACCAGAAGGGGAATTTCTTCCAGACCCACTTCACATCCTGGCATGGGAAGAAATTGAGATTTGGAATATGACAGTAGCCATGGTGAAGGTGCAATGGAAGCACTTTGCACCCGAAGAAGCTACTTGGGAGTGAGAGGAAGAGATGAAGGAAAACTATCCATCACTGTTTGAAAACTGAAATTATATTTTGTTTTTGCAACACAGTGGACAGTGTTTTTTTTTAGTGGGGGAATATGTAATATCCCTAGTTTACTGCTTTTATTAGAAAGTTGAACAATCCTAAAGGGTCAAGTGGACCCAAGTGAAAACAATTATTGTGGACATATTTTATTATTTAAATTTATTAAAAATGGAAATGGAATTAATTGTGCAAAGACTAGAGTATAATTAGATATCAGGAATCCAAGTCCATGAGGATGGATGATGTTCCAAAGAATTTCCCAGTTCTCCAAAAATCCTTGGAGAAAATAAATTAAATATTGATTATTAGATTGGAGATAAAAATCTAAAAAGATACACCAGTAAAGAGAAAAGTTATTGGGAAGAGGTGGAATAAAACTAGAAAGAAGAAAAAGCTAGTTTTAAAGTACTTTTGTGGAAAAAACAAAAGGAAAGCCTAGGCTAAAAGGAAAACAACATTCTAATTAACTATACGCAGTTATGAAAACAAGCTGATGGGAAAGCAAGCTTAAATAAGCAAATTCTGGGTAGACAAGAGGTTGTCTACTGCTGGAAGGAATTGATATCTGCTTGGGGGGAGTTGTGGAGATAGTGCTCATAGGTTGGGTGAAAAATAGTCTACCAGAATTGGTATGCACAAGTAATTCATTATGTCCCTATTTTGTGTTATTATATTGAAGTTTAAAATGGTGGTGAAGTAAGTAGCCAGATCTATCAAAAATTATATTCTATGTATGTAAATAGTATGATACTTTTCCGTTAGTGGTAAATTGTATAGATCTGTGCATTTAATAGAACCTAATATAACAAATATAATGTAGCCCTGTAGTGTTGCACAGATAATTTTAGGATGGTACCAACTCTCAGAATGTCTATACCTGTGAAGTAGGTTTAAATCTGAGGTTAGGTAGAGTATTCCAATTTTACATGCAAAAAGTAAATACATGAGAATTAGATACAATGAAATTATCCAAATAACTATGACAATCTGTCAAATAACATTATAAAAAATGATAGAAATTATGTTCTGGTATTTAGCTTGAATCTAGAAAATTCAAATTATATCTTCTACTGTAGCATAATTAGAAGATTTTTAATTTATACATCAGTCATAGTATTCTATCAGAATTGCAACAAAGATTTCATAGAATATTATCAGAATTGAAGCAAAGGTCACATAGAATAAAACATGTGTTGAATAGTAAATAACATTTTAATTTCGGAAACAGAGTATACTAGATTATACTGAATTAAAATAAGTCAGGAGACTTATATATATATATACATAAACTATCAAAGTAATTAATGTCCAAAATTTATACTAATTTGAGATTCTGTCCCAAAAATTATAACTACATAATCCCTGTGAAAGAAATTCATATTTCTACTAAGGGAAGTCCTCAAGGAAGTTCTGGACCAACCTGTACAATGAAATCCAAGTTATTATGTCACTGTATGACATACAAACTGCTAACCAAGCTGTAAAATGAAACATGATGGTACAGGGTACTTGCACATAAACGAATTTATAGAAATTAATAATTATGTTTAAATTCCAGAAAGTAGTGAATATTGAAATAATAAATAACAACAAAGGAATAAGTAATTATTACCATACTGATTGTCATAGAGGCGAAAAATAAATCTGTATGTAAAAGAGATTTTAAGACCAATCAAATTGAGAATGAGAAGAAACCAATAGTCGAAGAGATTATTAATTAGAATCGGAAAAATTATTACCTGAACCTTCTTCGACAATATACTGAGTCAACTTTGAGGAATTGTGGAATTATGAAGTTCCTATATAAATTAGGGAATAATAATATTAAACCCTGTTCTATACAAAATTATTTCAATTCAATTAAAAGTTAGAATTACTAATGGATAGTAATTCTAATCCAAGTATGGGGAAAGATTTGTACAAATAAATATATTGACATTTAAGCTCATACACCTAATGAACAAGTGAACAAGTAATTAAAGAGATTCTAAATTTTCTTCCAATTTGAACGATGAGGTGGACAGACTACTGAAAACAAGAATTGTGAAGAGATAATAACATTAAGAGGAGTATGATTTTAAACCTAACTTGAAATGAAAGCACACTGTGATATTTTAGCAGACGTAACCGAGATTAATTAACTCGGAGGAATTGAAATTTCTTATCTCTGAAAAAAATTTAACTAATACCCAAAATTATAATATCAACGCAGAGATTTTGGATTAGAAATGGAGTAAGGTAAAACATATTGATAAAACTAGTTACTATGTAACCCTGTGTGTAATTAACGAGGGAACGTATGCAAAGGATGACGTTGGATTCTTTGAATAGAGAAGAGATGGTAATAAAAATGAAGACCATCATTTAATAAAATACCATAACTGCATCTACAAACTGGGAGCTAAAAATATGCCGAGGGAATAATAAGAGGCATAACACATACCTATAGAGGCACGATAATGCCAAGAGGAAGTGGACCAGTTCGAAATTGCAGTTGGTGAGAGAGCGCTTCGTTCTCATGAAGTGAATCCTCCACCTGTGTTCAACCAAATGACGCATTAGAAAATCAAAAGTTATAAAAAATATACAAGTGTTGACAAAGATAAATAAGAAAATTAATCATATGCAAAAACGCTGGAGTAGAATTCCCAACCAAAAATGTGACGGTATTCAAAGGTGTGATAGTCTATTAAAGTTACGTTAACAGAGTAAGATCCTTACTCTTTATGCCATAGGAATGTAGGTTTTAACCCTGAACAGAAATTATCTACACACAAATCTTATAACAGAAAATAAACAATAGCGAGAGCATAAAACATAAAATAGATAAACACAGAGATTTTCCCCTGGATCCCAAATTGGGACGACCAGCTTGATTTTTCATTATATTCCTTTTAGTGTTACAACACATTTATATATATGCCGAAGCATACATAAACCCCAATCCATTAACCCTGGATTAGAACATAGTCGTAGTTCCCTTGACCAGATCTACAAAATACCAGGGGTCGAAAACCATCGTACCCCAAAACCATGTGCAAACTCATGCACAAAACATGCGTGGGTCCACATATGAGTGGGACCGCATACCAAAAAAAATTTCGCCGGGGCGCTGCCCCGAACTCCGACAGGGGGGGCTGCTGCGCCCGGCGCAACGTACAATGCGTGGGGCTAGTCGTGGAAAGAATATAACACATACCCAACATTCTCCCACTTGTTGTTTTCTTTCCACAGGGGGGCAGAGGAGAGCTTATTCATTGGGCCAATTCTTCAACACCCATTGTTTCTCTACACCAAGAGAACTTCTGAGTGCTCATAGACTTTGTCAATGCATTTGCAACATTCTTCAAAGTGTCCACCTTTACCAGCAACACCCTTTAGCCTCAACCATATCTCTAACAAAGTGATATTGAACATCAATGTGCTTTGTCTTTGAATGGTAAGTAGGGTTATTAGCCAAGAAAATTGCACTTTGGCTATCACAGTCTATCCTTATAGCTTGTTGTACCAACCCCATACTTGAACAAAATCTCTGCAACCAAATTGCTTCCTTGCTTGCATGAGTGGTCGCTATGTATTCTGCCTTTGTAGTTGAAAGAGACACTACAGACTATCTTTTACTCATCCAACTGACTGTGCCTCCAAATAGGCTCAACACATACCCACTTGTAGATCTTCTTTAGTCGAGATCTCTAGCCCAGTCTGCATCAACAAAACCACAAATGTCCAACATTCTTTCCAATCCTGGTCTTCCCTGGTAGCACAAGCCATAATCACTAGTGCCACGTAAATATCCGAAAACCCGATTCACTGTTGTCCAATGCTCCTTCCCTGGGTTTGACATAAACCTGCTCAATACTCCCACTGCATGTGCAATGTCCGGTTCAGTGTACCATTGCATACATCGTGCTACCCACTGCACTTGCATATGGAACACGTGACAGTATCCCTCTTCTTCTTGTGTCTTGGGACACCGTTCAAAGCGTACGCCTTTGCACCTATAGGAATAGGAACACTCATCGCTTTACTATCCTATATACGAACACCGCAATATAGTCTCGTACATACTTCCTTCCGGTTTAACCGCAGCTTCCTTTGCCCGATCTCTCTAATTTCCATGCCCAAAATATAGTTTGCGCACCAAGATCCTTCATGTCGAATTTGAGAATGGGGCTTGGTGAATCAAACGATAATTCTCTTTTTCATTTCCAATCACAACATATCATCCACATACAAGACCAATAAATAATATGGTCACCAATTAATTTAAATAAACATGAGCAGATCTCCTCCTTGCTTCTGGTGAAGCCAAGTCCCCGTATATAGGTATCAAATTTCTGATACCACATCCTTGGTCACTATTTTAACTCATACAGAGACTTCTTCAACCTGCATACCAGTTCTTTCTTACCCTTCACCATAAAGCCTTTAGGTTGCTTCATGTAGATCTCCTCTTCTAGATCCCCGTGAAGAAATGTTGTCTTCACATCCATCTGGTCTATCTCAAAATCAAATGCAGCAGCAATAGATAGAAGTAATCTAATAGAAGTAACCTTGGCAACAGGAGAAAAAATATCACCAAAATCAATTCCCGGCACCTGGGAATAACCTTTTGCTACCAACCAAGCTTTGTATTTCTCCACCTTACCTTCTACATTCATCTTCTTTTTAAACACCCATTTGCTCCCAATGGGCTTCCTTCCAAAATCTAACTCCACTCGCATCCCCACAATTTTGTGTGATCCATTTCACTGTCCATGGCCTTCCATATTTTTCCATCCTTTGAATCTACTGCCTCCCTGACAGTTCTGGGATCATCATCAGTTATAGTTAAAGCAAAACTTGAACATAAAGAAGATGGACTTTACCTTTCTGTTTTCCTTCTTTCCCGAACTGATCTTCTCACAGCCGGATTCTGTGGCTCTTCCTCTTCTGAGTCTTCTTCTATCGTAGAGTTTGATTCATCCTCCTTTAGCTCAAACTCTATCTTCTCAGGTTCCTTTGGTAGGACTTCATGTGTAACAACATCTTTCAACTCTCTAAACACCACATCTCGGTTGTACACAACCTTCCTTGTTTATGGGTTCCAAAGCTTGTAACCCTTTAAACCATCCTTATACCCAATAAAGATGCACCTTTCAGATTTATTATCTAACTTGGTCCTTTTCTCCTTTGGAACATGTACATATGCATCACATCCAAATACCCTCAGATGTGAAAGAGACGGTTTCTTACCATTCCATACCTCATGTGGAGTCTTATCCTCCAACGCCGATGAAGGTGATCTGTTAAACAGGTAACATGTAGTATCCACTGCTTCTACCCAGAATTCTTGTCCTAACCTGGTACCACTAAGCATGCTTCTTTCCTTTTCCATCAACATTCTGTTTATTCTTTATACAACTCCATTTTGCTGAGGTGTGTAGGGATTAGTCTTCTATCGTGATATACCACACTTCTTAGAAAATTATTCAAATTCCTTCGCAACTCCCCACCACTATCCGTCCTCAGCACCTTTATCTTCTTCTTCTCTCTCGTCATCTAGTTTTCCACCGTAGCCTTAAATTCTTTAAATTTGTCAAAGATTCTCAGATTATTCCTCAAGAAATATATCCATGTATTCCTTGAGAAGTCATCTATGAATGAAACATAGTACATAGACTTACCCGTTGATGGAACCGACACAGCCCAAACACACTACCGTGCACAAGTTCTAATATCTTGTTTGCCCTCTTAGCACCAGAAGGAAAACTCACCCGATTCTGCTTCCCATATACACAATGTTCACAGAAATCAAAATCCAGAGAAAAATTAGACATACCTTCTACCATACCATTTCTATGCAATATCCGAAGGCCCTTCTCTCTAATATGTCCAAGCCTTTGATGCCATAGCATGGTATTTTCTCCAGAGACAGCTAGGATTTCCGTCCCACTTTCAGGAACCACAAAATTGTTACACCCATCAATAACGGTGCTACCTTGTAGCTTGTACAGAGTTCCAGTCTGAACTCCCCGCATTAATACCAGTGCTCCCCGAACCATCTTGCAGGCATCTTTCTCGAACACTGTTTTTACACCTGCATCATCCATCTTGCTTACAAAAATCAGATTTCTGGCCAATGCAGAAATATAATATGCACCAAGAAGTGTTCTAATCCTCCCACCTGCGCTCAGCTTTCTGACCTTTCCACGTCCGATGATTCTGGACTTCCTATCATCCCCTAGGAAGACATCACCACCATCGTATTTCTCATACTCGCAGAACCACTCCCTATGGGGAGTGAAGTGAAAGGATGCACTTGAGTCAATCAACCATGACTCATGATCTACATGTGTATTTGAAGAAGAAGCCAATACACATCCCCACATTCATCTGAGGTGGTTTTTGCCTCTACAGAAGGAGCATCATCAGATCCCTTTCCTTTCTCAGGAGCTTTAGATCTGTAGTCCTTTTTGTAGTGCCCTTCCTTTCCGCATTTCTGCAAGACACCTTTACAAACTTTCCGTAACATTTAGATCTCCCACTCGAAACCTTATTCTTGTTTCTATTTTGGGACCTTCCTCGTACAGATAAGGCATCTCCATTTTGACCCTCCATATTTCTCCGTCTCATTTCCTCCGATAGCAAGGCTGAGACAATGTCATCAAAAGTCAAGGTAGTTGTGTTGCTACCTATTGCAATAACCAGACTGTCCCATGAGTATAGTAGAGAACACAACAAATTGATGCACTTATCTTCATCTGAGATTTTAATATCAACATATGACAGCTGACTTACCACAGTATTGAAGGCATTCAGATGCTCTGTCACCGAGTCTCCATCCTTCATCCTCAGGTTATACAGCTTTTTCTGCAGGAACAAATTTTTCACCAGAGACTTAGATTGGTACAAAGTCCCAAGTTTTTCCCACAAATTATTCGCCGTAGCTTCCCCAGATACATTCAATAATACTGAATCTGAGACACACAACCGTATTGTGCTTTTAGCTTTCTGATCCAGTTTCTTCCAGTCTTCATCTGACATTTCCGTTGGTTTAGTACCTGGATCTACCACGATCCACTAATCTTTATCCACCAGCAGATCCTCCATCTTGAGCTTCCACAGCTCAAAACTCTGACCATTAAATTTCTCGATCTCTATCTTTCCGCCGCTCGCCATCTTCTTTCACCGCAAGAATCGATCCCGTAGATCTCTCCCACTCAATGGTGGTCTACCTCGGTGTCCAACTAAAAACCTCAACAAGAAAGGCGTCCTTGAAGCCGAAACAACTTCGATACCAAATGTAGGTTTTCACCCTGAACATAAATTATCTACACACGAATCTTATAACAGAAAATAAACAATAGCGAGAGCATAAAACATAAAACAGATAAACACAGAGATTTTCCCCTGGATCCAAAATTGGGACGACCAGCTTGATTTTTCATTATATTCCTTTTAGTGTTACAACACATTTATATACATGCCGAAGCATACATAAACCCCAATCCATTAACCCTCGATTAGAACATAACCGTAGTTCCCTTGACCGGATCTACAAAATACCAGGGGTCGAAAACCATCGTACCCCAAAACCATGTGCAAAATCATGCACAAAACATGGGTGGGTCCACATATGAGTGGAACTGCATACCAAAATTTTTTTTCACCGGGGCGCTTTCCAGGACCCCAACAGGGGGGGCTGCCGCCCCCCCTGTGACCCCTCTGCTGCGCCCGGCGCAACATACAGCGCATGGGGCTAGTTGTGGAAAGAATATAACACATACCCAACAAGGAATAGTTACAATTTGATTTATCAGCGCAGGAAACGAGAGTGGTCGTGGCTTTCTGTGGAAGACACAACGTTCCTGGGATGAAACCCAACACTGCAACCATATGAAACAAATGCATATTAGTTGTAGAGAAAAATTGGTTAAATAAAATTAACAATTCGAAAGCCCAAAATTGCAGACCTTCAATTTCTAAATTATGCAATAAAATATGAAATGGCTGTTCGAAAGGTATCTTGAAAACAAAGATGACTGGTGTATCATAAGTTTTACCTGCATCATACAATCAAATCTTCTTTGAAGTAGTGTTAATTGTTGCAACCAGAGCTTAACAATGATGCCAAAAGGAGGAATACAAGATATGAAAGAGGGTAACACAATCCCTTAATCACAAGATATGGCTAAACCTCAATGTCCACAGAGACTTTAGTCGCAATGTCCACACATAATACATCAAATGACATGCATTAATCCTAGTAGAGGAAAGGTTGTAACTGACAGGGGTCGTGTTGTTTAAAAAGATGGCTTTAATAACCAAGGTACCACTGATAAATGCCAAAAATCCCGAGACGATAATAAAATAGAGCATCAGATTTACCACCATATGGATCCATATTTCATTACACAACTCATAAATGTATAGTTGATTTATGTGCCAGGTTGACACAACACGTAGCGGATTGTGTGGTAACCCTATTGTTGATGGGAAAAATTGTACTGCCGACAACACGGGGGTCTCCCCGATGAAAGGTCCCAATTAGACCTCACACCGTTTGGGATAGGAGCCCTATTCGGTATGTGGGCCTGGATGCCGCCATAAGTGTTTCCAGTTTTAGTTTTTGAATGAGAAGATGATGAAGTGGAGGTAAAGGTGAAATGACCAATCAGTGAAGCAAAATCAGCCCAAGATTGATGAACCACAAACATAGATATAAGGAAGTCTAAGTAGAAAAATAAAAGGGGGTATGTTGTGAGTGGAATCGGTGAGCCAAAAAAAAAATAGTCAGACATACATGAAAGAAAACATGCCAGAAGTTAATTGCGAAGTAGTTCACAATAGATCAGTGACATGGCAAGGAACAAATAAACGTTTATTCGAGAGAAAATGTACATGCAACCACTGTGAATTAGTTCATAACCAAGTGCATGCATGAAATCATACATATAACATAGTGAAATATTAGACAGCTAGTACTATCACTTCAAGCAAGCACGTGAATCAGTGTTGGAAAAGAGAATATATTATTAATGTTGCTGCAACGTCAATTACATATTCAAAACTCGTCAAAACCCAAAGGGGAACATGGGATATTCATCTCAATGCATGATACCAAAACCCTAGCCTCGCTACCTCTCTCTCTACTGGATACTTAGAGCTGAGTGCCTTTAGCTCTCAAGCATCAATGCCTTTGTCGTCCTAGCTTCAATTGCAGAGCTAAAAGTATTTTCTTCATCTCCTGAAGTTGTACATATAAGCTAAGATGGCTCTTGAGTTCCCTTTACTCTTTCTCTTCCCAACTATTGGATTGGCTTGCGACTTGGGCCATTCACGATATGCGACCTAGGGTCATTTGCGACCAGCGACCTAGGGTCATCTACGACCTGCGACGTGGGGTCATCTGCAACGTGTGACCTAAGGTCATTTGTGACCTGAGACCTACGACCTAAGTTCATCTGCGACCTATGACCTGGGTTCATCTGCGACCTATGGCCATTCCTTCTATTCTTCTCATTTTGGGGATTTCATCCCTTGCAGAACACGATGCCTTTCCCTAGTACCAGTCTTGTGCAAATGGATCAGTGATAGATGTGTCATTAAGATTGAAGTGAGGTTCTTTCGAGCTTTGAAAGGATCCCCCTTGCTTGCTGGGAAAACCATAGCTCTTCATGCAAATCAATAGCTTCTACCTAAAATAAAATAGCATAGGTCACATTTCTTTATGATCGAATAATAATGCTAGAGGCGTATTCAATTAATTGCAAGAGTGATTCAAACAAAATCTGTTGGCTTAGACCCCTGTGTAGTATTTTGTCACGTCGCAGCATTATTGGTGTATGTGGTTTGCATATGATGACCCTGTGCCCTTTTACCCAATACTTATTTCTTCTCTATGGTGTAACGGTAAGGAGGAGAAAATATATTTGTCATATTGCACCAAGTGCACTTATATTTACATGTTACTTCCTTGGTCAGTGCCTTGTATAATCCTTACATGGCTTCAAAATGGGATACGTCCTTGAAAAATCCAATATATGTGTATGCACGCATCCGTAGTGTGTTCTCAACAGTGCGATTATAGGGTATCTTTCGATAGCACTTCGTTCATATGCTGCAACGTAAGATTAATATCCTCCGTCTCCATACACCCTTGCATCAGATTACAATTCCCTTCGTGCGTAACACACAACATTCCCTTTATCTTTTTAAGGCACCTACCACATCCTGTGATGTAAGTGTGTGCCCACCCTATACAGTTTGAATGTTTAAGAGTGAAAATTTGTATCTTGATGGGTATGGGTGTTGCCTTTGAGTGAGGTCGTACTCCTAGTGTAGAGGTCACACAGTCGAAGAGTCGTACCAGTCGCGGTCTCTCTTGGACACACTTTTTTGCGGCCTTGCGACGTCGGAGAGTTCGCATAGTCACGTTGGATTTGGGTCGCATCTCCTGACTAGTGGCAAACACTACGAATTTTCGATATGAAGCCCGTGAAGTGCATTTCTGTTACCACACATATGCATGCATTCTATTGCATGAGGCATACCTTCTCTTGAAATCTCCCAGTGCACGAGTTGCACCCTTCAGCAACCATTATGGTTGCAATAACCACGACTATGAAACGGTGGAGGGAAAGAGCAGCTGTCCAGAGCACCTTTGGATTGCCATATCTAAGTTCACAATCCCGGAGCGTCTCCCCAAAGCGGATTTCGCCAAACAGATAAACAGCAACAAAACAATGTGTTTGACGAGATTTAAGATGTGAGTTGATAGTGGACACGTATACTGAACTCGATTTCATGCTACGAATCTGGAGAGGTTGTTGGGTGCCCATTGTGAATTTATGTCTGAATCTGATATGGAGGTGGACATTGACTAGGGGAGGCCAGGACAAAATCACATCGCTACCCTTCGAAAATAAAATTCCATGTTGAATTTTTTTTATGATGGCGAAAATACAGGAATGCAGCCTCATGGCTTTGTTGTGCAATATGACCACACGTTGTATGGATGGAGGTTCCATCAATGCAACTCAACAAGGTCTCCAAGTCGCAACCTCCATAAGTTGCATTCCACGTCACTCTCTCAACATATGCGACTTTGCGACTAGTCGCATTCCTCCTCTCGGGCTGGCCGCAAATGGTCTTCATCGGGCTGCACTCTCTCTTCTTTGTGTGGACCAGAGTAACGCTACAACAATATGTCACGTATGTGTCTTGTATTAACCCTTTAAGAGCTCCATAGGTTTACGTGGGGGAGAGCTTGTGGGGGAAGAGCTTGATATCATTTAGCACACGAATCCCTTTGACCAAAATTTCCTCCCAATCAACAAGGCTCCATGACACATTTGTACCCATGTCGTGCGGAAGTTTACATAACTCTATACGAGATATGGCTCCTTGAGTAGTCAATAAAGTGCGCATCTTATGGAGCCAGATTTAGGCCCATTCTGGCTCATGACTTTTATTTCATAATGCACAACCATTGGAATCCTTCTTCATCATTTACACCCTTACACATTTCTTTTCACAAATGTCTTTGCAATAATACCAACTATGCCATATGTTGAAGAATCACCGCGTGTTGGAGAGGGTATCATCATGCCATGTTCAAAACCCCTTCGAAGAGTTTGTGTATCTCACATGGACAATTGGAACTTCATCTTGTAGAGTATTTTAATGGTGTCGTGCCAATGGACTCTAAATGAAATAGATACGTTGTTCAATTTATACTGATAGCATATTCGACCAGTTTCCTGAAAGGAATAGTATGAGAATGAGTTAGCTCTCGGCAATAATGAGAACAAACAAAATAATAGAAAAAATAGCTCATTCGAGGAGAAAAAACATTGAAGTATCCAAACTAAGATATTGTACCTTAAGTCAATTGTTTGAGCATTTCTAAGTTCGAAAACCGGCTTAAAACTTATATTTTCGTACAACCATCGGCCGTAGTGGACCTTGACACTTCATGATTCCACAGGGTAACGATTCGATCACACAGAAGGCCTCCTTTAAATAACTGGGACCATGCTCTTAGAGGGTGGGGATTAAACGCAAAGTAAGACTGGCTTAGTATTCACTCTTATCTATCAACAAACTCGCTTTACAAACTTAACACCATATATTTCTTCGCTCTAGCAATTTACATGACAGAGAGAATTTATTTTAATAAACATGCATCTTTTTCATTCTCAAAGCAATTTACATGAGAAAGATAATTTATTTTAATATCAAAGATTATTTTATTCAAATAAAAAATAAATATTTTAAAAAAAAAGTTATAATATATATTGGTGAACACTAAATTAACAATGGTGAATAGGTAAATCTATTTTTATGTCATAAGGCATTCTTATTTGAAAAAAACTCCCCTAGCTGCCACTGTGTCCATGTTTGAGCCATTGTATCAAATGTTAGACGATTGAAATGTTTTAAGCCATTAGATCCACAAATAAATAGTTATATATATATATATATTTTACCCAAGACTTATTTCTTCTCTATGGCGTAATAGTAAGGAGGATCGAATAAAGCTGATTTTCCGTGAGCGCACTTCTATTTACATGTTGCTTCATTGGTCAGTGCCTTGTATAATCTTTGCATGGCTTCAAAATGGGATACGTCCTTGACAAAGCCAGTATATGTGTATTCTCACATCCCTTTGGCACATCCCTGGTGTGTTCTGAACAATGCGATTATAGGGTATCTGGAAATAGCACTTCGAACATATGCTGCTACATAAGCTTAATATCCTTCGTCTCCATACACCCTTGCATCAGATGACAATGCTCTTTGTATGTAACACACAACATTCCCTTTATCTTTGTAAGGCACCTACCACCTCCTGTAATCTAAGTGTGTGCCCACCCTATGCGGTTTGAATGTTTAAGAGTGCAAATTTGCATCTTGATGGGCATGGGTGCTACCTTTGAGTGAGGTCGCATAGTCAAAGAGTCGCACCAGTCGCGGTTTCTCTTGGACGCACTTTTTTGCGGCCTTGCAACCTCAGAGAGGTCACATAGTCGCATTGGAGTTGGGTCGCATCTCCTGACTAGTGGAAAACACTGCAACTTTGCGATATGAGGCCCGTGAAGTGCATTTCTGCAACCACGCGTACGCATAAATTTTATTGCGTGAGGCATACCTTCTTGTGAAATCTCCTAGCGCACGAGTTTCACCCTTCGACAGCCATTATGGTTGTAATACCCATGACTATGTAACAATGGAGGGAAAGCGCAGCTGTCCAGAGCACCTTTGGATCGCCATATCTAAGTTCACAAGCCTGGAGCATCTCCCCAATGCGGATTTCGCCACATAGATAAACAACAAAAAAACAATGTGTTTGACGATATTTAAAATGTGAGTTGATAGTGGACACGTATACAGAACTCGATTTCATGCTATGACTCTAGAGAGGTTGTTGGGTGCCCACTATGAATTTATGTCTGAATCTGATATGGAGGTGGACATTGAATAGGGGAGGCCAGGACAAAATCACATCGCTACCCTTCGAAAAGAAAATGCCATGTTGAGGTTTCTTTATGATGGCGAAAATATAGGAATGCAGTCTCATGGCTTAGCCGTGCGATCTGACCACACGTTGTATGGATGAAGATTCCATTAATGCAACTCAGCGAAGTCGCCGAGTCACAACCTCCATGAGCTGCATTCCACGTCACTCTCTCAACATATGCGACTTTGTGACTAGTCGCATTCCTCCTCTCGAGTTGGCCGCAAATGGACTTCATTTGGTTGCGCTCTCTCTTATTTGTGTGGCCCAGAGGAATGCTACAACAAGGTGGCGCTTATGTGTCTTGTATTAACCCTTTAAGAGCTCCTTAAGTTTACGTGGGGGAGAGCTTGTGGGGGAAGATCTTGATATCATTTAGCACACAAACCCCTTTGACCAAAATTGCCTTCCAATCAACAAGGCTCCACAACACATTTGTGCCCATGCCGTGTAGCATTTTACAGAACTCTGTACGAGATATGGCTCTTTGAGTAGTCAATAAAGTGCACATTTTATGGAGCTGGATTTAGTCCCATGCTGGCTCATAAATTTTATTTCATAACGCATAACCATTGGAATCCTTCTTTGTCATTTACACCCTTACACATTTCTTTGAAGTGTGCTGGCTCTTTACAATGGTTCCCATGCGAATTCTAAGGCTTTTGAATGCTCTAATATAGTCGAAAGTCGAAGGAATTAATCCTCTACCCGTATTGAATACCAATTATGCCATATGTTGAAGAATCATCGTGTGTTGGGGAGGGTATCATCATGCCATGTTCAAAACCCCTTCGAAGAGTTTGTGTATCTCACATGGACAATTGGAACCTCATCTTGTAGAGTATTTTAATGCTGTCGTGCTAATGGACTCTAAATGAAACAAATACGTTGTTCGATGTATACTGATAGCATAGTTGACCAGTTTCCTGAAAGGAATAGTATGAGAATGAGTCAGCGCTCGGCAATAATGAGAACAAACAAAATAGTAGAAAAAATAGCTCATTTGAGGAGAAGAAACATTGAAGTATCCAAAATAAGATATTGTAACTTAATTCAATTGTTTGAGCATTTCTAAGTTTGAAAACCGACTTAAAAATTATATTTTCATACAACCATCGATCGTAGTGGACCTTGACACTTCATGATTCCACAGGGTAATGATTCGTTCACACAGAATGCCTCCTTTAAATAACCGGGACCATGCTCTTAGAGGGTGGGGATTAAACGCAAAGAAACACTGGCTTACATGCATCTACGACTGCGAAGGTACAAAGGGGCATGCAGTTCACGCAAACCCTACTGCGCACGTTGAAGGGTAGGACCTAAAAAGAACTTAGGGGAAGGCTAGGCATTGACTCTCACTGTGTTGTCGCGTGAAGCTAATGAGAGTGCACCCACAAGAAATATGATCATCCTTTTGACAAACTAGGGTTTCTCCCAAACCCTACCATGATTAGGGTTTCATAATACATGCCAGACTCAAGATCTCACATACCTGAGCCCAGCACCCCATTGATTGGTGCTGCACACTAGGGGAACATATCTTTGAATCCGCAGAGGAAATCTCAATTCTCTTTGAAGCAGTAAACCAAAAACCCTAGCGCAGTCAAGATACAACAAGACAAGAGGGTGTGGTGACAGGGATGGGCGGAAATAGGTCAAAGGGATATTACCGATTGAAGGCCGAGTCTAAAACTTAATGGGCTGAGCGAGTAGAGGGGGACCCAAAATTTTAAATATACCCAAAATTTTGGGTGGTGTCATAGCGGCTACAAAAAATGGTGAACCACTGGTAGAATCCAGCATCTCTATCGATGTCCCCACAATACTCTAAGTTTGGATAGTGATGCAAGGGAGTATTGAATAGGTACTATGGGTGCCTTTTGTATTACTTTGACCTTTACAAATATGCCCAATCCTTGTGCCTCAGATAGGTCTTGTTAATAAAACAACGTTAAAGAGGAAGTTCATGGATGCCAGTAGTTTGATGATGTTGTAGAGAGAAAGGCAGCAAGCTTATTATATTCAGAATTTTAAAATAAGTCTCTGTTGTTGCTCTGCTGCCAGCAGGCCTGAACAGTACCCCGGTGGAGTCACTTCAAGAAAACACAAACGTTTCTCCGCTGCGAGCGAGCCTGGTGAGTACCCCATCTTAGTCATTGCGTTACCTATCTGCGGAGGAAGCCTTTCTCAATCCTTTATCCTTATTTGTTTCTTGTGCTTATGGCACTTATTTTCATGTGCTTGTGGCACTTATTTTGCAAGGGTGGATGGGGGATCCCGAATTATTTTACAGGCAAGGGTGGTTGTTTATTGTTTGAAAGAAACTGAAAGATATTATGATTTGGGTTTTCCCTCATGCCAAGCCTTCACATCCCATCTTCTACCCACAGGTGAAACAGGGAAAACAAATCATCAAGATATTCAAGATTATGCCGAGGCACAAGAATAAAGTTGCGGGTATAGGCCGTTCAAACTGATTAGGATTCCCGCCAAGAAACCTGCTCATACATCCATGGCTAATGAATTTAGACTCATAGGAATTATGTTAAGAACATGACCTTGATGACTTGTTCTGAGAGAAATTTCCTCTCGGGGAAACCACCACAACCTCACACAACAATAGGGTTAGGGTTTTAGAAGTTATGGCAAGGAAAGCATGAAATATTATTAGGGTTTTGATGCATGCAGAGAGGTGAAGGAAACCCATTTGGCTTCAAACATGTACAAGAAGGAGGAAGGAGGCTAGTTTGGGCACCAAGGGTTTTAAGGCTCCAGGTTCAATGAGGGTCTATGCAGTGTTATGAAATGTATGGAAACTTTCAAAACTAGGTCACCAACTAGTGCATATGATGCGATGCAACATATGAGGTTTATGATGCAATGCAATGCCATGTGCGAGAAAGATCAACTAGTTGCAGGAAGAAAAAAAAAACAAGGCAAAGCACATGCAGTGATTATCTAAATATTATGCAGTAATAAGAAAACTAAAAAAAAACACGAGTGCAAAAAAATAGGAAATTATAATGTATAAAGCTACTGACTGTAAGAAAAGACAACAAACAAAACCTTAGAAAGTAAACCTAATTAACAACTTGAACTAGCAAACTTTTATTAACAGATCCTAGCTAGCCTAGACCTAAAATCCTAATTTAACCAAAGAGGTAGTTGGGTTATGTGAAATCAGCTTTCCAGTGCAGCCACCGCATTAGTTCTTGCCTTGCAAGAACAAAAATGTTCGCAATTAGAGCTAGCATACAAAATTGTTCACTGACAACAAGACTTACCTAAAAAGCATGTGCAACAACAAGAAGGTCATGGCTACTTACCAGAGAACGTTCCAGAATGGATTGTTCGAGTTGAATTCCACTTTCATCTTGATACACAGAACTATGCACTTGAAACCTAAAATCATTTATAAATGACACACATCCATCCACGCACAACCATAGGTTCGACGAAAGTGGGGTAAGACATTGCCTAGTTGCAGGAATATTCATCAGATGGGATTTTTCAAACCAACAGGGAATCTCATCATGATGTTGAGGATGATCCATTTGATGGAATGGAAAAAATAAGCATTTGCCAGGCGAATTTGAGGTGATCGCGAATCCAAGTGCAGAAACCGTAATTTTGAAAACCCTAGTTAGAATTTTTCCCTGGGTTTCGCTGAGGATGTGAGGATCTGAAGTAACCTTCAGCAGAGGCTGAAATGACTCGTAGTCCTAGACAAACTCTGGACCTTTGAGCGGGGAGTTTCCAAACTTCGATGGTTTTGTGAGATCAATTGACAAATGGATGTGATCATTAATTGTGGTGATTGGACAATCGTTAGTGGGATTATTATTAATTCGACCAAATGTTTGTGAACTGACAGATTGAAAATCCAATGTATTAGATTCTTTAGATTTCCTAGGATGGGATGAATTGATCAGAAAATTTTCAGGCAATAGAGAGGTTTGCAAGACATCACACGCTCGTGCCTGAATGCAACTGGTATTGGCTGGGCAACAACCAAAAATATTAGAGACAATGGCTGGTGTTTTCTTTCCAGTGAATAAATTGGGGTATATCGATTGTTGCATACCAGCTGTTAGGGGATAGACATATGTGCTCAAGGAAACATCACTCGAATGGAAGGCTTGCTCGGATGATCTAACATTCGATATGGTTATGCTGAGAGGAGTGTGATACGTGGGAACCATCATTTCAGAAACCCTAATTCAAGAAACCTTAGTTTGACTTGTCACAGGGGTCTCATCAGGATCATGAGAACTTGAGATAACCGCCAGCAGAAGTTGAATTGCTTCGATTTCTTGATGGGTCCCTGAATCATCACAAAGTAGATCATTGAATTTTGATGGTTTCATATGGTCGAATGATATATACAAATGAAAGTTCCCAGGGGCGTGAGTGAATATGTTTTTAGATAAGTAGCGATCATTGGAGCTATCAATTTGATCAGGTTGGGTACCTGGCATGTTAGGCTCCCCTGGGGTTAACAGTTGGGATGAATCAATAAAAGATACATCTTGAGGTTGCCAAGACAGGCAGTCACTTTTTTGGATGTTTAAAGATTTCGGATGAGAAAGATCAGACATAAGAGATTCATCAATTTTGTAATGTGATTGTGAAACACCACTCGCGTGTTCGTGATTGTCATCAACAATAGTATAAGACAACTTTGAATGACTTGAAGAAATTACTAGTGTGGCAGACTCACGAAATGAATCAGGGAATAATGGATGAAATGATTCAGATGTGGGGGTATGAACCATACAAGGACCTTCATCTTGCACATCAATGTCATCCAGAGAGGCCAATGATCCTGCATGCCCATCACGGTCCAATGATTTTGTAGGGAAATCAAATTTATCTGGGCCAAGACTCAATTTATTATCAATATGTGAATGATATTTAGAATTGTGCCCAGGTAAACGTTCAGTGGACTCGAGATAGGTTTCATTAATGGGGATATATGTTAGGCCAATATGGTTTTCAAGCTCTAATTTTACCAGGTGCGTGAAAGATTCGAGGGTGGTACAACAGGTTTTATTTTCTTGTACACGTCTATCATCACTCAGAACTTTTGCGACCAAAACTCCATTACACGACAATTCAGGAGGAGGAAAAGGAATGTCACAAATAGTAATACTCTTCTTGGAGGCCAGAATGTGTTTTGGACTTGGGGAGATAGACAAGGAAATATTAAGGATAGAGTCCGAACAACTGGAAACTTGAGGATTATCATAACAAACACTGGGATCAGGCTTTATTGCAGATTGAAAGTGTTCTAGGGAAATGACAACCACCTGTCGAAACTATTAAATTAAATATGTCCAATCAACATCCCTTTCAGGGAACTAAAAAAAAAAAATAACAAATCTGATAGAAAGCTCCTCTAGAGATTCTTGAGGTTCCATTCTGATCTCATTTAACCTTATTAATACATTTTGAAAATTGTACCTATGAAAAGCTTGTTGTAATTCACCGGCGAGCTTCTCGAATGAATGGATGGAAGCTTTCGACAATGTGCGGCACCATTGCTTAATGCAACCTTCAAGAGTGAGGGAGAAAAGCACGCAAGCCAACTCCTCATCGTCAATTTCGTAACACTAAAAAAACTCACAGAAATCCGAAAGGTGCTTAGTTATGGAAATTCCATTCTCACGATTGAATTTTAGCTGGGACAAGTGATACAGAGGTTCATCGAGGATTGTACTTTGAGAACCAGATAAATCCAATAAACATCTCGGGAGAATGATTTGGGGACGAGCCATTTACAGATATGAGACTAACTGCATGCTCTAAGGGCTCAGCTTGTCATCTGGCCCTTTTTCTAGCGCCAATTTGTTGACGGCAAAAAATGTACTGCCAACAACATGGGGGTATCCCTGGTGAAAGGTCCCAATTAGACCTCACACTGTTTGGGATAGTAGCCCCATTCGATATGTGGGCCCGACTACTGCCATAAGTGTTTCCAGTCTTAGTTGCTAGATGAGAAGATGATGAAGCAGAGGCAAAGGTGAAATGACCAATCAGTGAAGAAAAATCATCCCAAGGTTGACGAACCACAAACAAAGATACAAGCAAGTTTAAGCAGCAAAATAAAACGGGGTATGTCATGAGTGGAATCGATGAGCCAAAAAAAAAACCAGTCAGACATACATGAAATAAAACATGCCAGAATTTAATTGCAAAGTAGTTCACAATAGATCACTGACATGGCATGGAACAAATAAATGATGATTCAAGAGCAAACATACATGCAACCACTGTGAATTAGTTCATAACCAAGTGCATGCATGAAAGCACATGTACAACATAGTGAAATATTAGAGAGCTAGTACTATCACCTCAAGCAAGTACGTGAATTAGTGTCGGAAAAGAGAATATATTATTAATGTTGCTACAACGTCAAGTACATATTTACAACACATCAAAACCCAATAGGCGAACATGGGATATTCATCTCAATGCATGATACCAAAACCCCAGCCTCGCTACCTCTCTCTCTACTTGATACCAAGGGCTGAGTGCCTTTAGCTCTCAAGCACCAATTCCTTTGTCATCCTGGCTTCAATTGCAGAGCTAAAAGTCTTTTCTTCATTTGTAGAAGTTGTACATATAAGCTGAGATGACTCTTGAGTTCCCTTGACACTTGGTCTTCCCGACTGTTAGGTTGGCTTGCAACTTGGGTCATTCGTGACCTACGACCTAGGATCATTTGTGACCTGTGACCCAGGGTCATCTGCGACCTGCGACTTGGGGTCATCTGCGACCTGCAACCTGAGGTCATTTGCGAACTACAACCCAGGGTCATCCGCGACCTTAGACTTGAGGTCATCTGCGACCTGCGACCTAGGTTCATCTTTGACCTAGGGCCATTCCTTTTATTCTTCTCCTTTTGGGGAGTTCAGCCCTTGCAGAATAGGATGTCTTTCCCTAGTACTAGTCTTGTGTGAATGGATCGGTGATAGGTGTGACATTGAGCCTATAGTGAGGTTCTTTTAAGATTGAAAGAATCGCCCTTGCTTGCTAGGAAAATGCTAGCTCTTCATGCAAACCAATAGCTTCTACCTGAAATCAAATAGAATAGGTCACATGTCTTTGTGATCGAATAATAATGCTAGAGGCGTATTCAATTAATTGCAAGAGTGATTCAAACAAAAGCTGATAGTTTAGACCCCTGTGTAGTTTTTTGTCACGTCACAACATTATTGGTGTATGTGGTTTTCATATGATGACCCTGTGCCCTTTTACCCAAGAATTATTTCTTCTCTATGGCGTAATGGTAAGGAGGATCGAATAAAGCTAATTTGCACCGAGCGAACTTCTATTTACGTATTTCTTCCTTGTTCAGTGCCGTGTATAATCCTTGCATGGCTTCAAAATGGGATACATCCTTGACAAAGCCAGTATATGTGTATGCGCGCATCCCTTTGGTGCATCCCTGGTGTGTTCTCAACAAGGCAATTATATCGCAATAGCACTTCAATCATATGCTATTACGTATGCTTAATATCCTCCATCTCCATACACCCTTGCATCAGATGACAATGCTCTTCATGTGTAACACACAATGTTCCCTTTCTCTTTTTAAGGCGCCTACCACCTCCTGTAATATAAGTGCATGCCCACCCTATGCGGTTTGAATGTTTAAGAGTGTGACTTTGTGTCTTAATGGGCATGGGTGATGCCTTTGACTGAGGTTGCACTCCTAGTGCAGAGGTCGCATAGTTGGAGAGTTGCACAAGTTGTGGTCTCTCTTGGACGCACTTTTTTGCAACCTTGCAACCTTGGAGAAGTCGCATAGTCACGTTGGAGTTGGGTTGCATCTCCTGACCAATGGAAAACACTGCGAATTTGCGATATGAGTCCCGTGAAATACATTTTTTCAACCACGCATACACATACATGTTATTGTGTGAGGTATACCTTCTCATGAAATATCCCAGTGCACGAGTTGCACCCTTTGACAACCATTGTGGTTGTAATACCCACGACTGTGCAATGGTGGAGGGAAAGCGTGACTATCCGGAGCACCTTTGGATTTCCATATCTAAGTTCACAAGCCCAGTGCATCTCCCCAAAGCGGATTTCTCCTGAGAGATAAACAACAACAAAACAATTTGTTTGACGAGATTTATGGCGTGAGATGATAGTGGACGCGAATACGGAACTCGATTTCATGCTAGGACTCTAGAGAGGTTGCTGGGTGCCCACTGTGAATTTATGTCTGAATCATATATGGAGGTGGACATTGACAAGGGGAGGTCGGGACAAAATCGCATCACTACCCTTCAAAAAGAAAATGCCATGTCGTGTTTTCTTTATGATGGCAAAAATATAGGAATTCGGCCTCATGGCTTGGCCGTGCGATTGAACCACACGTTGCATGGATGGAGGTTCTAGCAACGTGACTCAGCGAGTTCCCTGAGTCGCAACCTCCACGAGCTTCATTCCACATCACTCTCTCAACATATG
The DNA here is from genome assembly GCA_034641835.2 of Pinus albicaulis. NCBI lineage: Eukaryota > Viridiplantae > Streptophyta > Pinopsida > Pinales > Pinaceae > Pinus > Pinus albicaulis. The sequence continues at coordinate 728,993,937 of CM076584.1, read as the reverse complement.
CAACTTTGTGACTAGTCACATTCCTCCTCTCAGGTTGGCCGCAAATGGTATTCATTGGGTTGCGCTCTCTCTTCTTTGTGTGGCCCAGAGGAATGCTACAACAAGGTGGCGCTTATGTGTCTTGTATTAACCCTTTAAGAGCTTCTTAAGTTTACGTGGGGGAGAGCTTGTGGGGGAAGAGCTTGATATCATTTAGCACACAAACCCCTTTGACCAAAATTGCCTGCCAATCAACAAGGCTCCACAACACATTTGTGCCCATGCCGTGCAGCAGTTTACAGAACTCTATACGAGATATGGCTCTTTGAGTAGTCAATAAAGTGCACATTTTATGGAGCTAGATTTAGGCCCATGCTGGCTCATAACTTTTATTTCATAACGCGCAACCATTAGAATCCTTCTTCGTCATTTACATCCTTACACATTTCTTTGAAGTGTGTTGGCCCTTTACAATGGTTCCAATGTGAATTATAAGGCTTTTGAATGTGCTAATATAGTCCAAAGTCGAAGGAATTAATCCTCTACCCGTATTGAATACCAACTATGCCATATGTTGAAGAATCACCTCGTGTTAGAGAGGGTATCATCATGCCATGTTCAAAATCCCTTCAAAGAGTTTGTGTAGCTCACATGGACAATTGGAACCTCATCTTGTAGAGTATTGTAATGTTGTCATGCCAATGGACTCTAAATGAAACAAATACGTTGTTCAATGTATACTGATAGCTTTTTGACCAGTTTCCTGAAAGGAATAGTATGAGAATGAGTCAACTCTTGGTAATAATGAGAACAAACAAAATACAAGAAAATATAGCTCATTCGAGGAGCAACAACATTGAAGTATCCAAACTAAGATATTGTAAATTAAGTCAATTGTTTGAGCATTTCTAAGTTCAGAAACCAACTTAAAACTTATATTTTCATACAACCATCGACTGTAGTGGACCTTGACACTTCATGATTCAAGATGGTAACAATTCGTTCACATAGAAGGCCTCCTTTAAATAACCGGGACCATGCTCTTGGAGGGTGGGGATTAAACACAAAGAAGGATTAGCTTACATGCATCTAGGGTTGTGAAGGTACAAAGGGGCATGCAGTTCATGCAAACCCTAATGCACACGTTGAAGGGTAGGACCTAATAAGCACTTAGGGGAAGGCTAGGCATTGACTCTCACTGTGATGTCGCATGAAGCTAATGAGAGTGCACCCAAAGGAAAGAGGATCATCCTTTTGACACACTAGGGTTTCTCCCAAACCCTACCATGATTAGGGTTTCATAATACGAGCCAGACTTGAGATCTCACCTACTCGGTCCCAGTTCCCCATTGATTGGTACTGCACACTAGGGGAACATATCTTTGAATTCGTGTAGAAACTCTCAATACTCTTTGAAGCAATAAACCCCAAACCCTAGCACAGTCAAGATACAACAAGACAAGAGGGTGCAGTGACAGGGATGGTTCGAAATAGGTCAAAGGGATATTACCGATTGAAGTCCGAGTCGAAAACTTAATGGGCTGAGCGAGTAGAGGGGGACCCAAAATTTTGAATATAGCAGCTACAACACCTATGAAAGCATGCAAACTTATGTTAAACCCAAAGGAAAATTTAATTCATGTGCCTCCGTAGTATAATATTAGTCCACGTAGGACTAAGGAAGATAACGTGGAAGGTTCAACTCCAACGAGGGTATTTAAATACAAAGAGTTTTAAACTCGAAACGAATGTTCATATATGAACTATGTTGGAGAAAGATTATAGTTACTTATGGTATAATGTGGGAATTAAATAAGTGTAATAAATATGAAAAAAGGTCGAAGAGAGTTTAATTGACAAGTAGACCACTTATGGACATATATAGGTAGGTGGGTAAATTAGAAAAGAAATCATATAATAAAGGTTAAGATTATAACTTTAACCAAAAGTATAATTATCAATTGAGGGGAGTTGGTAATATAAATTGAATGAAATATAGAAAGGATAAGGTAATCAAATACCAACAAAAATATGTCTTTTGCTATTATCATAAGAAGGAGATTCCATTAGTCAAAAAATGATATAAAAATCTTATTATGTTAGAAATTGTATAAGAAACCTCGATCATGTTTTAAGTGACATAAGGTGGTAAGAAATGTCGCTAATATTAACTTATAATAAAGTTGATTGATGAAAATTGTTGAACTTGAATTTGACAAGAATACAACAAACATTCAAGCTACTAGATAGTTCGTCAAAATATGATGAAATACAAAAATGCAATTGTATGTATTTATTGTTTAATCTATAAATAGAAAAAAAATTAAAAATTGTTGAAGTAGAGTTGTTACACCTTTTTCCTCCCATATCAGTGGATTCCTTTCTCTATACACACGTTTAAATGTGAGGTTAGTAACTTGTTATCGACTAATTCTTTCATTAGATTTGTTTTTAATATTTTCTAAAATGTATAATATTTATAAATAATTTTATATAATAATTTTTTACATTCCATACCCTTATTAAATATTAATATTAATATTTAAAGTAAATAATTAAATTAAGTGGTTCAAATGATTACCTATTAATTTGTCCAGAGTATCATAAGGATTTTAGTAAATTTAGTATGTGATTTGTTTTATTTTTTGTTTTTTACCATACGAAGAATATAATCTAATTATGAAAATATATATTAATTATTTAAAATAGTATTATAATATTTCTAATACATTTAGTTATGTGATGATTTGATTTTTTAAATTTTTTTATTAATTTTGAATGATATATTTAAATTATTAAAATGGTATAATTAAAATTTAAAATATTATAAATTCAATTGTAATAAAAAATTATCATTCTAATTAATTTAAAAAAAATCCAAATTATAAATTATAAAATTTAATAATAATATACAAAAAAAATTTTCATGAAAAGACATTGGTTATGTTAATGAAATATATAAATGAGTACATATATCATTGTTTTATGTATGTTCTGCAAATAATTTTCTGCTATAGTTTATGCCAACCATCTTCTCTCATACATATTCATTAACATTATTTGAAAGAGATCCCTATGATCATTGTATCATTTGGAAAAAACTCTATACAGATCATATTGTAATACAAAAACTTAACTACCTATAACAATTATTTATCAAAATAATATTTTTTTTTTCTCCGTAAAACTAATTCTATTAAGAGAACGTATGGTACAATATGAAGTTACAACCAAGAGAAGCAAGAAGACGAGCAGCCGGAAAGGATAAACTATCCACCTCGGCCTCTAAGAGAAACCATGAAGAGAGGAGTGCTAAGCAAAAAGTAACAAGAAAAACAGAGAAACAAGTGCTGAACAAGGGATTCTACCCAACGTGGGTAGAATCAACTATTCGACATTTTTTCCCTTTCTTTTTACCAACTTGGACCCATCCAAGATGATGCTGCGGAGCTGGCATGATTTGCAGACTGAGCTGGGCTGACGGAGAGGTCTCCTTGTCTGAATCTGAGGGAGAGGACTCATGAGCTCTTTTTTGAGATTTTGGTGGAATATTAGATTCCTCGGGACTTGCCGATGACTGATCCTGTGACACCTTTGCATCCAGTCCTTCTGCATCCCCTTCCTCTTCATCCAAGCTGGAGTCAATATCATCCATGGGGGGAGGATCATGAGGTTTCCATCTTTTGGATTTCGGCTTAAGATTGGCTTTCTTCTTTTGGGCAGGCATCGAGGGATAAGAGCTCTGAAGGTGCCCTGTATGATGGCAATGCTGGCAGCGAAAGGCTGTGTTCTCGTAATCCAGGGTCTGAGTCCAATGGAAGTCTCCAATTTTGAGATTAATCTGATCAGGTAGACCTTTACTCATGTCTATTTCTGCACAGATTCTGGCGAAGGTGTATATACCCTTTCCCCCCCTAGAGGTGTCTGTGGCAAGAAAGCGGCCTAGAGTATTACCAATCCCTTGGAATACAACAAAGTGCCATAGATGTGCCGGGAGATTAGGAAGTCTGACCCAGATGGGGAGCTTGGTGATGACTACTGTAGAAGGATCGAAATCTGGGAACTAGGGGGTCAGGAATAAACCTGCTGAGCCCCAGAACCATGGGCCTTCAGTTAATGCTTTTTGGTAGTCCTCACTGAAAGAAAACATTACAATGAAGAAGCCCTTTGAGTAGAATAGAACCTTGCAATTGTTGGTCCAGTTAGAGTGAATCCATTGGTAGAGGTCTGCCATGCGTGGCCATAGTCCATTAAATTTGCAAATAATGGCATGCTCTACATACTTTTGGATTTGCTCATCCAGCGTTGGATGCATTATTTCAATGGAGGGGTTTTCCTCCAGTTTGTCCACCAAAAAAGGCTTGGGAGCTTGAGCTGGTGGAGCTGTTTTCTTGGGTATCTGAGCATGGACAGCATCTTTGTATGTAAAAGCCGCAGCTGTAGATGACTGTCCAACATCTCCCCCTCTCAAGCGAAGGGTGAAAAAGATGGATGCATTTCTTTTAATACTGTAAAAAGAGAGGGGATAAAGATCCTCCAGTTGTTTACCTTCGTGGAGGAGTCGCTGTGATGCATAAGAAATCCCTAGCCTATATTCCAGGATTTTCTTGAGGTCCTGCACAAGATCCGAAGAGCTCACCCATTGTAGCATAGTTTTTCCAGAAAGGAGCAAGATCTGGATCTGAAATGAGGCAGAGTGATCAGACTTCTGCTTGCCTCTGCAAATCTGAGATGAGAGGGAGCTGGTACTCTGGTTCTCCACCTTCTCCTAAACTTGCAGCTAGGGCTTGTGAGAAGTTGTGGGGAGAGTCCAATGGCCATAGAGTTGGTAATTTTTTTCCGCCCATAAGGACTCCCAGGTGCGCCCTCCAGACAAATCCTGATAGCTCAAATATTTCTGAGTATGAAAGACAGAGTATCGAAGATTCATACCCCAGTAACCGTCCACCCGTGTGTGACCAAACTGGTATTCATAGTTCAAATGGATGTGCAAATGGCGTAGAGGAAAAGGGGCTCCGCCCTTCAAGCTCGCCGCCTGCGAGTAACCACCATCAACCTTCAGCCTGGGAAAATTGGTGCGGGTGCAAAAACCACACACCACAGCCGGACGCACGAGAAAAACCCGACCGCAGATATCCTTCTACCAGTTAGTGAAGGGGCAGGGGAACCAAAACTCCACCGAAGCAGGTGCAAAGTCTCTCCAGACGAGAGGTAAGCTGCCTACCCAAACAAGACCGCGCAAGGGGTAGGAGCAGGGCCGAAAAACTACAGGAGGATCGCCATGAGAGGCCGCAGAAGAAACAAAGAGGCCGATAGAGAAAACCCTAATGGTGCCGTAGTCCGCCATCGCTCCAAGACACCCTAGATTTTTTTTAATCTATATATCAAAATAATATAAAGGAAACCTAACACCCCCAATAAGAGATGTAAATGTTTGTTTTACCACAAATAATTTGGTAAAAGTGAGAGCCGGGTAAAGGCCTAATTATAAGGTAAAACATAAATGTTATTTTATATAATTGAAATTAATTTTATAAGTATACAAGTTATGGACATCCATAAAATTACGGGAAAAAAGGTGCTAAAAGAGAGTTTCATTTATGAGACAATTAAGACATTTATTCCTCTCCCTAGAGATAAATAATCTCAGTTGGGACAAGGGGGCCAAAGAGGGTGAGAGGGAAGGAAACCTGAGGCAACCATGGAGACTTGGTATCTAGTGGAATAAGGTCCAAGCCAGGAGTGAAGCTTCAAGCTTTAGAAGTGTTGTGCTATACAACAACCCGCCATTTATTTTTTATAAATAGGGACCCTTTAGAAATAAATAGGAAATTATTTTTATAATTTCCTAAAATAAAAAATTTAGAAAATAAAATTTTATGTTTTTCTTTAAAGCGCATCGCATATTACATATATTATTTCAAAAATAATTATAAAACATAAAATATGCAAATTGTGAAATGCGCTCGAAGCCTTTCTGAAGAAATAATTAAAAAATTGTAAAAACATCAAATCATCGTTTTATTTTTTTTTCGCATCGCACTTTGTTTAATCAATGAAGCTTTAAGAAGCAAATGACATAAGTTGCGATACCCGCAGACTCGACAAGAAAATAAACTAGGAAATATAAAATCTTTCGCTATGGCGATCACTTTAAGTTTTTCGCAATTCGCATTGTGCACAACTTATAATATATACTCAAACACTATCCTATAAAAGTTGCAATTTGCACAGATCGCATTTCGCAACCTTTAAAGGGTCAAGCATCACGAAATATTATAAGGAATGATTGTGATTTTCGTATTAAATGAATTCAGCGTGTGAAAACAACTTGTGTCATATCAAATGGAATTTAAGATCTTAACAACTTTAAAACGATTGATAGATCTTACTTGTGAAGCCATGTGAAATTTTAAATTAGGAATTATGAAAGATGATTGATAGATTGACATCTTCTCACGTGTGTTTTAAGTAAATGATTGATTTACTCTCATAATACTCCTTATGTGTTAAATTCACTTCGCTCTCAGGAAACCAATTACTGGATTGAAGAAGTTCAAAATGAGCAAAAGGGGCAAAGAAATTTCTCAAACACCGTCCATGGAAGACACAGATATTTCTTCATTATTTTCGGACACCGTCTGTAACAAAGACTGCGGCAATTCGACATGGGAAGCAATGTATAAACTCTTCGAAGACGAAGGACCAAGGGTGATAAACAAAGTTTCTGCAACAGGCACTGATTCTACCTCTGATGCAAACCTTTTTGGCATTGCATGCTCGTACATTCACAAAATAGCTGGGAGACCAAAGATTCTTCCTTCTACAGACATGGTTAAGTAGCAGGGAAAATTTTAGGGGCGAATTTTAGCCCAAAGGCGAATTTTAAGGGATTTTAAATTTTAATAGGGCGAATTTTTTATATAAAACCCATTTTCTATAGTTTTATAAAGTTAGCCCAATAATTATTTTAAAAATAATTAATTATTAAATATTAGCCCACCAAAAAAAATGCGCATAAAACTGAAAAAATGGAATTCACCCTCAATTTTCTTTGGTTGGAGCAGATTTCAATGGCATTCGCTTGGATTTACAGGGTTGGAGTGATTCGCCCCATATTTTTTCACTGGTTCGCCAGAATTTACCGGGTAGGAGAGGTGGTTCGGGCTTGGAAGGGGCGTGGAAGTTGAATGTTGGTCCTTGGATGTGCATAGGCTTGCCGATCTTCTTGCTAGCTGAGCGAGGGACTTGACCGACCCTCTCTGGTCCTCTCTGGTCCGTTAGGGTCCTCCCATAGTTCGAATTCGTTTTTGAACTATGATTTTATTTGATTTTTTCAGAAAATGGAAAAATCAACGATGACGCATGAGCAGCCAGGTGGTTGGATTCACCAAGGGATAGTCTATAACACAGTCTATGCCAATCACTATGTTCGTCCTTTGAAGTTTTCAAATCCAATGAAGCTAGTTTCTTACATCAGCCGACATTATAAAATGGATAATTTGGAAACATGTGTATTCAGAAACAGTTTCTGTGCTTGAATTCAGGATTTGGGAATTGAATATTGTGGTTGAGAATCAATCCTTTGTTATTGGAACATGTTTAAATATTGAAATTTTTTTGAAGGTTATTGTCAAGGAGAAGAAGTTATCAGTTCTATGAGAAGAATATGGCAAAAGGTGGAGCTAGCACAGATCGTTCTTTAGAGAAAAATCCTACCTGGGCAGTAGCAGTTGTTTGTTTTGCTTTTTTGGTTATCTCCTTAATTCTTGAACAGATTATTGATCGTGTCAGCAGTGTAAGTTTCTGCTTCGGTCTTAACATTGAACATCACACTTTTAGTTTAAGTTGATAAATCTTAGTTTGTTTTGGCTGGTAGGACTTTTCTAAAATTTGGGTTCTTCCAGTGGTGATTATTTTGGTTATTACATGAAACGGATGTTAGAATTGACTGAGGAAATCATGGTAAAGGATTGAAGCAGTGCAAGTTTGAATTCTGCACTAACAAACTATCCTTTTGTCACAATGTTTGCAGTGGCTCTCCAGAACAAATAAGAAGGCCCTGCATGAAGCGCTTGAAAAACTAAAAGCAGATAATAGATGTTTGAAACCATTAACACCAACCATACTGCTATAGACTATCCTTCACAAGAATTCTCCCTAAGCCATCTTATTTGAGAAAATATATTTGAAGTTAGTTAGTTGTTCTATACGGTTTTATAGTTACACGTTCTTGCTAAATCTTAGGTCGTAACAAGAGGTAAATATGGAGCAAATAGTAATCACCATGCATTAAACCAATCATTGGTTCAGTATATTTTCATATTGTCCCAGTCCCCTTGATGAGCATAAAATAATATTCAATGGACAAGTTGGAAAAACGCTAAACCAGACTTAGTGTAAGGTGCACAAGGGTTAAGGATAGATATCTGTGTTTGTATAGTATTGGTAGCTTGTTTTGGAAAACTTCTAAATTCAACATTAAACTAAAATTTCATACTGGCATAGTGATTTCTTTCAGCATTTGCTGCATTTGTGAACAAGATTTCATGTCATCTGAAAAATATTGTGAAAATTCATCTTTTGGGTTGCAGAATTGATGCTTCTTGGTTTCATCTTGCTTCTCCTGACAGTCGGACAGAGGCCCATTTCTATGATTTGTATACCGCAAAAAATAGCTTTTACTATGCTTCCGTGTAGGAAACAAAGTGAAATTGGTGTTGTTCAAAGACTGAAAGTAGCTAATGAACAATTGGAGAAAGAACCCCGAAAGCATTTATGGGAATCCATGTCTTCTGAAAATGAGGTCCCATGGAAGCGCCTCTTAGCTGAGGCTGGAGGGGGTAGTGACCATTGTAGCTCCCATCCTATAAACAACATACCCTACTTTTGTCATATTTCTCTCACATTGAAATTTTATTTTCTAATTTGCCATTCTTTATAATGAAGGGTACCTATCCTCTTGTCTCCCCAACCGGTATGAACCAGATCCATATCTTTATATTTATGCTGGCAGTTCTCCATGTGTTTTATAGTCTCTTAACGGTGGGCTTAGGGAGAGCGAAAGTAAGTGAAAGGCTCAATATAATTAAATTTAAATTCTGCCTTTGTTTTTTCTGTTTTGATATTTGTGTTGAGTCAGATCCTCTGTTAAAGCTGATATCTACAAGTCCTTCTGATGCCCAGATGAGGCGTTGGAAATCATGGGAAAAGGAAACACAAACATTGGATTATGAGTTTTCAAATGGTGAGTTCTTTTGGTTATTCTTCAAACATGTTTTGTTTAGGATAGTATTTCTTCAAGCGTCTGGATACTTTCAAGTTAAGAAGTAATAAATGATACTAGATTGCATATTATAATTGGGATGCTGATTAGGTAATGCTTTCAACTTAAAAAGTCAAATCATTATCAATATTTTGGGGATTGGGTAACATTTTGAGGCTATTTAGAAATTTGTGTTGAGTTTTGAGCACTTTGTTCGCTTTCTGGGTCTGGCAGATCCTGCAAGGTTCAGATTAACACATGAAAATTCATTTGCAAGGCGTCATATCAGCTTCTGGAGCCAAACACTAGTTCTTAAATGGATTGTAAGTAATTCATACTTCCAAATATTAACTGTGAAATATCCATTTCCGATTCAACACTAACTTTCCTTAGATTTACAGATATGCTTCTTTCGACACCTGTCAGTAACCAAAACTGATTACCTGACCTTGCGCCATGGCTTCATAATTGTAAGACCTTGTATTTTAAAATTATCTTTCCCATTTCGTCTTGGTTATGTCGATCCTCACATCATTCATGTAACAAACCTGATTTGTGTTAAAGCTTCTATTCCTTTGAACTGTACAGGCACACCTGGGTCCAACTAGCAAGTTTAATTTTCATAAATATATCAAGAGATCATTGGATGACGACTTCAAGATGGTGGTTGGAATCAAGTTAGTGAAGATTCCTCTATTAACAAAAGTTTTTGTCTTCCAAGAAAACTTCTCTTTTCCACCCCCTAGGTATTCTGAAATCCTCTCCTTGATTTTTACCTAACACGCAAACTTCACTGCATTATCTGTAGTCCTCCATTGTGGGCTTTTGCTATAATATTTTTGCTTCTCAATGTGTATGGTAAGTCTTCAACACTCTATCTCTGCCTCCAATGACTTCAATCTGCATATTCTTAAAAGGAGTTTTTGCTGCTGTTTAAGCTAACATCCTCTTTTTGGTTGGATTTATTTCTGTGAGCAGGGTGGTATTCATTCTTTTGGCTCTCTTTAGTTCCCTTAGTTGTAAGTGCACAAAAATATTGGACTAATAGGACACTGAATTAATGATAATGGGAGTTAATAATCATGGCAATTTTTTTGATTGAATTCTTTGCGTTTTATGTCATTTTATCTCCAAAATATACATATTGTTTTGTTGGTTGGAACAAAGCTACAAGTTATTATAACAGAGTTGGTCATAGAAATTCAAGGGAGGCATGTTGTATTTAAAGGAACCCCAACTGTGCAGCCAACAAATAAACTGTTTTGGTTCAATCGCCCTCAACTTATCCTTTTCTTGATCCATTTTACTCTTTTCCAGGTATCATAATGATTTTCACTCTAAATTTCAATTAACAAATTATATTTCTAAATCCTGTTCACTGAGTATTTATGTGAAAACCAATTTCTTAATGGTTAACTTATGTTATGCAGAATGCTTTCCAGCTTGCTTTCTTCTTATGGATATGGGTAAGCACTATGTTCGTTCAATAAGCAATAAATTCTTGTGTATAGAATCATAGGATTTACTATGGTAACGATGGTAAAATTTGCAGTGTCAGGTAACCTAGATCAATTTTAGTTTATCTAGCTAAATTGTTTCAATTCTATTGCATCCCTACACCATATTTACTTTTTGACTTTATATGCTTGCAGTATGAGCTTGGCCTGAAATCATGTTTCCATGAGAGGCTTGACATCACCATAATTAGAATTATGATTGGGTAATTATGTTTATTATCTAAACATATAGAGTGTTGTGGTTGTTTATGTTTTTAGTTATCAAAGAACTTTATCTTGCGTAAAATGTAAACAGAGCTCATTCCAATCAAACAGGCTATCGTTTTAGATTTGTTCTTTCCCTTTTATATTTATAGCTTCAATTTTACTGCTTTGGTTTAGTACTAGCTTATTCTCATGCAGATTAAGTCTGTCTAAAGATCATATTGATAGTAACCATATTTTGCATCTGATGAGGACTACATTCGGTTGTTTATGTGCCTAGGGTTGTTGTGCAGCTTCTATGTAGCTACATCACACTTCCACTTTATGCATTGGTGACCCAGGTGAGTCTTTCGATGTTCATTGAAAATACAATAAAATTTGGGTGTTTGAGAGGATCAATTGAACTTCAGAGCATGCTCAATTATATTAATACAAAATGTTAAAAGTTACATAGGTCAAGTCTTCACTACCTGTTTATTCACCTCATTTACTTTGAACAAAAGACAGATATAGTCAAGCCATACATTACTTGATGCTTAGATATCTTACCTAGTATTTATAAAATTAGAGATAAGGCATCCCTTCAGAATTAGATAAACTCATAGTACACAAATTCATCAGATAAAAACAAGAGTTGGCAAGTTCTTTTGGCAGAACAAATCATTCACTCTATTGAAACTTTCTGGTAAAACCTCGAATGAATTTTTGTTAGACAAATATGGCCAGTCTCAAATATGCTTCCTTTTTTTTTTCAATTAATTTTGTAGCATTCTTACTTATACCAAAAAAATGAAGAAAAAGGCACAACGATTGTGCAACTATGTGTGGGTGTGTATATATGGATGAAAAACACATCATTTTTTTGCAAGTTTTTTTTCCAAATTGTACAAGTGTTTTGTTCTGGTGAGTTTTAGAATTCTTGAAAAAATTCTGCTTCATGTAAGCATCATATATAAAGTATCATGTTTCACCCTATTTAAGACTCGGGGTAAAATCTCAAAGGTTTTGTTCTAGTGAGTTTTAGTATTCTTGAAATAATTCTTCTTTGTGTAATCCTCGGACCTCGTGTATGAAGGATCCATGTTTCACTATGTTGAAGACTTGGGATAAAATATCAAAGGGTTTTCTAGGTTAGACAAATATTACCACACTATAATGTGTTTCCTTTGTTTGTTCAATTGAATTGTGTAGCATTCTTGTTGTTCCTAAAACAAGAGGAGAAAGAAACAAAATGAAAATGTGTGCACCCTTGTGTTTTGATAGATTGATAGAAAATATCAGGCAAGCATATGTGGAACCAAATGTCACGTAGATTAAGAGAGGTTGTTGTTACCAAGAACCAAATGTTAGGATAATATTAATGTGGAACCAAATCCCCAATTCCTATCATGGGATTTTCCGCAGTAGCACTATGACTTGCAAGTATTATAAACATTACATAGATGGAAAGTTACTGATAACAACCCACTTCTTTCTTTGGTTTTCATGGCCAGAACCAGTCCAAATATTTGAAGCAAATAGCCTTAAATTCAAGTAAGTCTTGCACCCTAAATCCTGCAGAGCAAATTTTCTGAGGTGCAAGAAACAAAGAGGACGACAATGTTAGGGATGTAGGAGATAAAAGAAAATGAAGAATAATATGGTCAGGTCATCAGTCTAACTTCTTGAGTACAACGTGATCACGTATTATCTGTAATGTTTATAGCAAAAATGTAGACAATTATTTTGAAAACTTTTAGAATTTTAAGAGTTCTTCTTTTGTATTCTCATTTTCAAAGTTTTGAGTTGTAAACACTGAATTAATTTAGAGGAAATCAGAGTTCTGAGGCAACTAAATATGCTTCTATTCTCAAAATATAATCCACAATAATTTCTTCGATATTGTCTTATAAGCCTTAGTCTTAGTCTAATATTGGTGAATGACTTCACAAAGAGTTACACTTTCATAATAAACATAATCTAGTTCATAATTTGTTTATATGTGAAAAATAAATTTTATTAAGCAATTACAAATGGATATTGTGGATTTTAATATACATTAGGCCATTTAAATGTCAGGTTGTGAGGCTATGCTTTGAGGACTTTACAAGCCCAACATTCACAATGAATAATCTAAGTCCATACGACTATGTCTAATAATCCAGAGAATTAAAATCTTGCAAACATAGAATTCAAGATATGAAAGAATCTATGTGAGTTTTGTAGTGCTTAACTAACAATTTCCTTCAACCAAGGGACGTATCTCATCATCTACTCCATTAACATTTTTATTGAAATATATCAAAATGATTCACCTCGAAAGATTTAAAATAATTACAACATGGTTCCTTCTGATTTTCACCAAGAAGTCAAAACATTTCCAAGCCAAAATGATCTCAGTTTATAATTTTGGATTTGAAGTACTAGAGACAGCAAAAAACATGGATTGCAAGAAACATTGACTCTACAAAGGTTATCAGCGTATTGCATTGTGGTCATACTATTCACATGCATTGCTTAAAAGAGATGCACGAGCATATTCAGTAAGTTTCATATGTGGCCTGTTTTGTGCTCTGGCTCACAACCTCTTGAGATTTTCCATTTGTCTATAATTTCATATTATACTTGTTTCTAGTCTATCTATCTATAGTATCACAGAACTCTAGATATACTTGCACTGATATACCCATTGATGGTACCTTCTCTAGCCATCTGTGGTCACAGCTTGGCGCAACTTTAATTTTATTTTAAGCGTCTTGCCATTCTAAATGTTTGTTTGTCTTTTTCAGATTTGCTTGTCCATTGTGCTCCAAATCTGTCTGTGATATGTTTGAAGTATGGGAGAAACTTGACAGAGAGGTAGTTATTTTGTTGTTATATCATTACGATATATGACAAGATGAACATCTTGAATTCACCTTGTAATAGGTTCTATAAAGAGTGGCTTATTATATGTATTTTTGCTAATTTTGATTTCTCATATTTGAAACTTGCTTTCATCAAATGGCAATTGCATTTTTAAGTTCCTTGAGTGGATTCTGATAACTTTCTTTTATCATGTAATTTTCTTTGACTCCAATGCCTGAAGCTTATCGAAACAAAATGGTAAGATGTCTGATGTTCATGTGGTATGGTTTGGAGGCATATTTTAGAGCCCATTAGTAATGTGAGAGAATACCTGACCCCTTTCTCATTGTTCTTTTGAGCAGGTTTGGATCTTATGCAATGACTGTGGAGTAACTTCTGAAGTAAATTTTCACATTGTTGCCCACAAGTGTCAAAGTTGCAATTCTTATAACACGCGGCAGACCAGGGGAGGTCCTTCTGTAAGTTCAGGTACCTAGTCTTTGATATACTCAATGTTCAGATTCATGTATCCCTCTTTGCCACTTGTAAGGTCACCTTAGCGCTGCTTATATGGCATGAAAAACTTATATACTACAAATTGCTATGCAGTGGCATTATTGTAAGAATTCATGGTAACCGCTGAGTTTTTATGGCACTACTCTACGGTTGTTAACATCATAACATAATTGATGCTATGTGCCCACTTCAACAAATACCACAAGAACGGAATTCTTTATCCTGCAGATCTCACGCCACGACAAAACAAGTAACAAATTATGTCTTTTTTCACATCTGCAGACCATGAATTACAATGGATTGAAGGTTTGTTTTTCTATATGTGACTTAGTCTGACCAGATACGTGCAGGAATTAATTTCCTGTGAAATGAAGATGTATTTTCCCTTTTGGAATGGCATGTTATTTCTCAAGCAATTGACTGGTTTACCGATTTCATTTTTTGTCTAGTGCTTGTTGAAATATTTTATTCAGTTGCACTGAGAGAAGAATGCAAATAAATTTGAATGTGATTCTCTTAAGAGAGAACGTTTAAAGAAACCAGATAAATCCATCTTAAGCTAAGTTCTGTTAAGTCTTCTTAAAAGAAAGAACGGTAAAAGAAAGAACAATGAAAGATAAATCCATCTCATGCCAGGATCTGATAACCAGTGAAAGGTTTATACATGGATTACAAACATGTATTTATGAATGACTATAAAAATAGTAACAGAGATCCATTATAATAACAATTCATCAGTGAATAATATTTTACCATTTTTTTATCCATCTCAAGCTAGGATCTTTAAAGCAATGAGAGCTATGAAAATTGTAATGGCAATTCATTAGTGAAGAATAATATGGCATGAAAAAGCAACGGTTATAGAATTATAAAAAATTCTATATTGGTGGATGAAATCAGGGTAAGTATTTTTTTTTTTGGGTTACTGGATTCTTTCGTAAGTAAATCTAAATTTATCACTTACCTAAATTGGAAAATCATTTCATTTCTTGTTAGGCATACTGCCTCAAGCAATATTGCATGACAATGACTCAAGCAACAATGCATGACAATGGCTGGTGCTTTGACACTGTTTTATGTTTATATTTATACCATCCTTTACAACAATCAAAATTAGACTCCCTTTCCACTTCGGTGCCATGTATGGAATTTGCAGGTATTTGTAAATTCTGCTATGAGCTGAGTTGGTTTGGATGTGCATAGCAGACAGTGAGACACAACTGTTGGTTTGGAGGTGTATTGGGATTGTCTTATTGACTCTACTCATTATTTATTGGCGTTTTAATTTTTGTTCAACTTGTTCTGCTCATTGAATAAATCGATATAGGCATGGGCCTTTGTGTTGGAGGATTGTTGAAACAAAATGATCTGCAAAGATCCCAATTTGTTGAGACTCCTCTCCAACCTCAATATCAGTGCTAGTAGTAGCATGAGCAACAACACTACGCTTAGTAGAACTAGAAGAAAACGTTTTCCAAACTGCACGAGAACTACTTCCCTCACGAGTCACCATGTGCCATGCTTGGTCTCGGTGGTTCTCTTCCTTCTACTCCTGGTTCAACTACCATATCTTCATTGGAACCAACACCCCGAACACCACTAGACAAAAATTCACCATTTTGTAGTAGTGATTCGCCATTTGTACTGGTGATTCACCATGATTTTACAAGATAATATAATCTTGTGAGAGATTCGCCAAAAAATTATATATACATATTATATTATTAATAAAATTGCCTTCCATTTTTCCTATGTATCATGGGGATTCACCCATTTATTATATATATAAATTTAGGGGGGTTCTTAAAATTTTCCGTATTAAGTAGGCAATTGACCACTTAAACATTGAAGATAGAATGTTCAAAAATGCGAAAGGAGAAACTACAGGTTCTTTCAAAGTAGAGGATTTAGTAGCAATGTATCACCTACCAACCCCGCAGTAAAAATACGACAATAAATATGTACAGAATTTCAAAGCAAAACATCCAATTCTTATCAAAGTCATCCATGAATGGAAAGACAATGAAGGGAAATTGAATCAAGATAAGTCTGGTACGTACCCAATTGCACAAATTCCTAATCCTTATTGTTATGCTGCTGGTATGTTGTGTAGAATATTTGCCAAGCCTGATAGTACTAGATTTTCAAGAGATTGGGTTCCCCTAATTGACGCAATCGTCAATTCATCTATCTTAAATTGGGCAGACATTTTATCCAATTACCTAGCCAAGAATATAACTGAATATAGGAATAAAAGAAGTGTTTCACTCAGAGAAATGCCTTCTTTTTATATGTCTGCCTATGTTATGGACGTTATCTATTTTACTTCTAATTTTACTACCATGGGTTGGAAATGGACTACCAAAAACCCTAACCCGATTCATATCTACCACATAGAACTTTGGGATTTTGAGTTCCACTTACAATTCTATAAAATATTCTATGGAGTCATATTACCCATACATCAAATTATTTTCAACAATAAGGCTCCTAGGGTTTCTAAAGAAGCCAATGTAGATATTCTTCCAATATCTAGATGGTTTGCCGAAGAAACATTCACATATATTAGAGTATTTGGGAGTTATTCTCTTCCCCATGTTTTACCTTACTATGTTCCAGATAAATTACTTGCGAAAGAAATAGCCTATCAGCTTGTCAACGGTGTCACAGAACAACTAAAGGATGGTAAAAAGGCTATTTGGCCTACTTTCCCTCTACAGTGCAACACCTTTGCTCTGGCTAATATTGGCCACACATTCAAAGAGGTTCCTAAGATTCAATTGTTGAAATTGGCATTTATGCCAGGAAGATTATATGATCCCAATGATGTGATTAAAAATTACATCGCAGAGTTAAAAATGAAGCCTTTTGTAAAGGAAGCAGATGAATTTGATGACTTCTTCCAAGGCATGGAAAATTTCTCTGATATTATCAAATATGTTTCTAGTCAATTAAGTCAAGAGGATGTTGAAGCTTTTCAAGCATATAGAAACACGAGACTAGAAAACATTCTTTGAATTTTTTGACTGTTGAAGATGAAAAACACACTCCAAGTGTTAGTCTGGATGATGAAATGAAAGATATATCTGAAAATGAATCAGGTCAATCACAGTAGCAGTTTGATAATTCAGATCAATCTGAAAATTAATTCGAATCGAAGAAAGAAAATTTAGAAATTGACCAAATTATTCAAGAGATAGAAGTGCTGGAGAAAACAAGGAACAATAGGAAAAAATCAAATTCAGAAACAGTTCAACATAGTCATAGCATGCTAGATCAGTCCAAGCTGTCTCAAGTAAAAGATCTGATGAATGAATGGGAATAATTTTCTGAAGCAATAAAGACTCCCAAATAAAATCCCAATACTGATCAAGCATCAAGTTTCCAAACACTAGAACCTTCACAGAAAATAGTTGAGACTTTCAATCCGCTACAAAGAGTTCCAACAATGCATGACAGAGAAATCATACCAGCCTACCCTACAAATCAGATAGTTCTACATATTGAAGATATTCCTTCATTAGATATTTTCTACAATCCTAGCTAAAAGTTTGCAGTTAAAAGAAATAAAAGAAGAAGGATTGATGAAACAACTCCAAAACCAACAAATGAATCAGTTGAGGTATTTTGTAAGGATTCCTCAGATGATCCCACTGAACATCTAACCAAGTTATCACAATATGTAGGGGCATATGCCACCACTACGGTTGATAAAGCTATTGAGGTTAGAGTATTGTTGAAACAAAAGGAAGCCAAAGTATAAGAATTAGAACAGTCGTTAAAGGAGGAGAAAGCCAAGTCCATTGAGCAGATCAAAATAAGCACAACCCAATTTCATGAAGATATTAAAAGCCTCAATCAAAGTATCAGACAGAGCTTAATGAAAATCAAACACAACTAGAGAGAGAAATGGCTGAGCTACAGAGACAACCACAGTGAGAACAACTCATCAAAGAAGCACTTGATGTAAACACCATGTTAAAGAAAGAACAAGAATTGTTTTGTCACCAAGCTTCCATGATTGATTCTTATTGTGATTCCAATAAGATAATGATTCAGCAAATAACAATTCAAAAACTGGAATGTGAAAGACTTGAAAATAAAATTGAAGAACACATTCAGTGGAAAATTTTAGAAACAGGAAAGCAAGCTAATCTACCACAAATAGATAAGCTTCACAAAGAACTGTTATTCGCAGAATGGAGAGCACAAATTAATCAAGCAAAGAAAGCAGCGACCGAGACATCCAAGAAATAAAATGAGATTATTCAGTCTATATGTGATCAATTGCTTAAAACAGAACTTCTTAAATAAAACACGTCTGATGTGTTTTCAGGAACAAGAGAAGCAGAAATAAAGTGGAGACAAAGAGAAGATACACAAGAAGAAATGATAAAAAAAGTTATAATTTTGATCAGGAAAATTACTGGAATTTTCTAATCAAACCTTACCATCAACATCAAACTCTTCAGCCTCTTAAAGATTCAGCAAAAAAGATCTCAGTTAGTAATCTCCAATGCTATTTTCAAGGGATAGATTCGATCACGGATATCACAGCCAGCTCAACTTAAAGAAATTTTAGGTATTTGTCAACTTTGTGATCACACTCAGAAAGAAGGGCATGATTCTCAAAATCAGGATTGTTAGTTTAAATTCCTAGATTATCGTTTAAGTTAAGATTTTAGAGAAAAGTTGTTTGAACCCTCCTCTACATTTTTTTAATAATTTAATTTTAGTTTATAGTTAGTTTAGTATTTAAACCCTTCTCATGCATTTAGAGAAGGGTCTATAATTTTATTGAGAACATTTACAAAGAATGCTTAATTGTAAGTAAGTTTTTGGATGCCTTGATAAAATAATGGAACACGGTCTTTTCAGTTATATATCATTTTGTTGATCATTGTTGATGCACTTTTGTATTCTTTGAAAGACTTATTGATAGAAGAGTTGAATGTGGCCTATTATCATTTATCAGATGAACAAGACAGTACACATCTGGTACTATTATCATGTATCATAGTTCTGTTTTGAATATTAGTGATGAATCCAGCTTTCATGAATTATATATGAAATCAATTGTTTTTGTCTAAAATATTAGTTGCACTATTGTATGATATAAAGATAGAAATTGGTTTGTTTTATATATGATCATCAAATATATGCGATATGTTTCTCATTTTCTTTTGATTAACTATTTTTTCAAGAGAATCGTCTTACAAAGTAATAATTCTATTAAATATGTGATGATCTTAATCATCACAGATTGAATAGATATCATTCTAAATTGCATCAAATTAGTATTATCCCTTGTTAGATTAAATTAGACTTAATTCAAAAAATTTCATTTTAGAATAAATTTGTTTTTAGTTTTTAGTAATTATTCATGCAAATACTTTGAGAGAAACTCAACAATCAAACAAAAAACCCAACTTTGGGAAACTGGTCTCATTATACCCAGTCGGAGTCACTATCCCAAACGGAAAAGGAATTGTCTTAAGGTCCGGACCGGGTGGTTATCCCCCTTGTTTTTGCCACAGATTTCTGAGGCCTCAAAATTTTTGACTCTAGAAGGAGGGCGACTATGAATTTCATATAAATATAAACCTTAAAACATAAGCCCTCATAAGAGTCGATCTCCCCATAATCATTCTACAACTTCCCGATCACATTCTAGATCACCAACTTAGAAATAGGAAATAGTAGAAACCTTTCCATCATCTCCTGAAGTATCTCGACGGTCATCTACTTCAGAATTCACTACCGAGTCTCTCGAAGTTCAGTCTTTAATTCAGAAATTAGAAGGAATATCTATTTCTGCTAAAAAGCCTGTTAACCCAAAAGCTTCTGAATAAAGTGTTACTTCTATATTTAGAGAAACTGGTATATTAACTAGATCCAAAAGTGAAAGACTTGGAATTCCTCCTTTTGAGTTTCCAATAAAACCACATCGCAAAAAAGTTTCTATATCCATATTTAAGTCAGATACGAGTGAAGTCACATAAAATTTCCCTTCAGTTACTTCCTCACATCCTCTTACTCAATCTACATCTACTTATTCTTCCATTTCCCCTAATCAAACAGTCAATACTATCACAAGTAGTATTGTTCCAGTTGTAAGTTCTTCATTCATTCCCCCTACTTCTAGATCTACTTTTGTATCTTCACAAACTTCTAATCCAATTATGGCCAATCGACCTTGGACGAATCCTGGTGTTGTATTGATATCAAATCCAAATCCTCTTCCAGATCATCCGGAAAAATGGTTACCTAAATATAATCCAGATGATGGTCTTCATGTAGAAGAACATATCAATAATTTTATGTTGGCCATGAATCTTAATGGAGTTGCTCATGAAGATATTGTAGTCAAATTGTTTCCTTATACTTTACAAGGATCTGCGGGATCCTGGTATTTTTCACTTCCAGCAGGATCCATTGTCGATTGGGCAACTTTTGAGCAATTTTTTCTTGCAAAATTTGGAGATGATAGAACTTATTCATCCCTAATCAATGCTCTTTCCAATCTTAAAACAAATTCAGGGGAAATAATCAAATATTTCAACTCTAGATTTAACAAGTTATTAAACAAAATTCCAACTGCTTCTAAGCCTGTTGTTGATGTACAAATAGAGTGTTATATTTCTTCTTTGCCTTCTAATATAGCTATTTCTGTAGATAGAGCTGGTAAATCTACCCTCTTAGAAAACATGAAAGAAGCTCTCGCTGTAGAGAAAATAATCTTAGCATTAGAAAAACGCTCAGAGATAGAAGACAAGAAATCTAAGAAAGTGACATTTAGTCAAGATTCTAAAAAGAAAGTCTCGAAAGATACATTTGATCTTGAAGGTCTTCAAAAAGTATTAATGACTATGTCAAATGACATGATTGAAATAAAGAAACAGTTTGCTAAAACTTTAGCCCCTAAGAAATCATTTCTCCCATTTAAGAAAAAATCCTTCTTCAACATCTCAGCCTCCAAATTTGATTTCGAATGCTGAATCTGATCAAGATATTGAAGATCCCTTGCCATCTAAACAAGAACCAGAGTCTGAGGAACAAGTTGAATTGAATGGTTTATGGGATTTTATTCTCCCCACAGAGGAAGAAAGTGAAGCTATGTCTGTGTCTACATAAAGTAAATCTTCTTCTCATTCAACTGTATCAAATGAGAAACAAAAATCTCTCCCCACCAAGGAGAAAACAATAGCCAAAAAATCTAAAAGTGTTCAGACATATCCTAATACAACTTCTAAAACTTTGATAGTTTCAGATATAGTGGAATATAATATAGTTGAATATGTAAAAAAGACCAAAGAAAATATTTCATTACATGAAATTACCAAACTCAAACAACAACAGAAAATTTTGCTTAAAGAACTCAAAGAAATCCATGTAGATCCCATACAACCACCAGTTATAGCCCAAGATTCTAAAGATATGGGGAAACCTCCATCATCCCCAAACAAATTAAATCCAAATGTTCTTGTTTTAATTGGAAATAGATCTATTTCTCACACTCCTCCTTTACTTTTGACTTATGTGATTTTCAACAAAAAATGTTCATAATTGTCTTATTGATTTAGGAGCTTCTTCAAACATTATGCCAAGAACAATGCGTACAAAATTGAATATCACTCCTCAAAAGTCAGCTGCACATATATTTTAGTTGGATAGAACAAGAGTCGAAGTTATTGGAGAAATGTTGTCTGTATCTATTAGGTTATCATCCAATCCAAGGTACTACAAGTAATTGATATTTTCGTCGCAGACATCCCTGAACTTTATGGTCTTATTTTAAGCAGGAATTGGTTTGAAAAATTACATGGATATTTTGCTATCGATTGTTCACACATGTGGTTACCATATAATGGAAAACCAAATCAAGTTAGAATTGAACGTGAAAAATTCAAGAAACATACAGTTACTGAACTAGAAGAAGCAAATGAACCTGTAGCTTTTACCAATAATATTATTGGAAATTATTCAGCTGAATCGTTTCTTGGGTCATTCAATGCCCAGATTTTACCTTTTTCAACAAACATTTTTGTTTCTCAAATTGAAAACTTTTCTCAAATAGACACTTCTAGGTGTGTTAACCTAAGCAATCAAATTCCAAAAAAATCTTCATTTTGGACTCTATACTTTGATGATTCAAAATCAAAAGATGGTACAGGAGCAGGTTGCGTTTTAATCGATCCACAAGGAGATAAAACAATGTTATCTTGTAGACTTGAATTTCAATGCACAAATAATACTGCTGAATATGAAGCATTGATAGAAGGCCTGTATAAAGCTATTGGATTGAATGTTAAATATTTGCAAGTAAATGGAGATTCTGAAATAATTGTTAGACAAGTTAAAAATACAATTCATTGTATTTATGGACATTTGAAACATTATGAAACTTTAGTTCAGAGTCTTACTTCCCATTTGACTGCATTTAATATCTCCACAGTTCCTAGATTACAAAATGCAAGTGCTGATTTACTTGCTAATGTGGCATCTCGACTTATACCATATGAAGAATTTAGTCCAGATAGATTTTCAATTGTGTTAATTTTTAGGCCCTCCATTCCTGATAATGTAACAAACTGGAGAGTATTTAACAATGATGCAGATATAGTAGACTTTCTTACATCAAACAGAGCTTATGAAGGTCAAATCGTAGATGAACATGAACATGATTTACAGATTGAAGATAAACCAAATACTAATCCAATTCCCAAATCTGTAGTCAAAATGGAAGATCTCTATGATTTGAAAGATAGATTTAAGAAGATGACCAATTCAAAAACTCAGAGTTCTACTTTAAAAATTGAATTGATTAATCTTGGTACACCAGAAAAACCTCAAAACATCAACTTAGGTCTTGGTTTAAAACTTGAAGAAAGGATGTCATTCATTAAATTATTGAAAACATATAAAGATATCTTTGCATGGGATTATTCAGATCTTAAAACATATGATACTTCCATAATTCAGCATACCATACCTATGATTTCAGATGATAATCCCATTCAACAAAAACTTAGAAAAATTCATTCGAATTTAGAAAGTCAAATTAAATCTGAATTAAATAAAATTTTCAAATCCAAAGTCATTTTTCCTGTTAGACATTTGAAATGGGTGTCAAACATGGCCCCAGTTAGAAAAAAGAATGGAGACATTAGGAATTGCATAGACTTTAGAAATTTGAATAAAGATTGTCAGAAAGATAATTTCCCCTTACCCACCATGGAACAGATATTACAGTTAGTTGCAGGATCTGAATTGATGTCTTTTCTTGACGGATTTTCAGGATATAATCATATCATGGTACACCCTGGTGATAGATTAAAGACAACATTCAGAACAAAGTAGGGAACATACGCATACCAAAAAATGACTTTTGGGTTGATTAATGCTGGTGCTACATTTCAACATGCTATGGATATAGATTTTAGAGGACTAATCAATAGATCGGTTGTTATATATTTAGATGACATTACTGTTTATTCTAAGCATAGAAGTAGTCATGTTAATCACCTAAAACATATTTTTGAAAGATGTAGAAAATATGGCATTTCCTTGAATCCTAAAAAAATTTATTTCGCCTTATCAGAGGGTAAATTATTAGGATTCATTGTCTCTAAAAAAGGAATTCATATCGACCCTGATAGGATTCAAGAAATTGAAAACATTCCTTTACCACATAATACAAAAAAACCATGCAATCATTTTTAGGAAAAATTAATTTTGTAAAAATGTTTGTTCCTGATTTTTCCCAAATCATCTTACCCCTGCAATCAATGATCAAAAAATATTCAATTTTTAAATGGGGAAAAGTAGAGAGAAATTATTTTGAGTTGATTAAAAAAGCCATCACTAAAGCTCCCTCTTTAACAACTCCTGATTTTCTTAAGTCATTTGTACTATATACATTCTTCTGATACATCATACGTAACAGTTTTGACACAGTTAAGTGATCAAAGCATTGAAGCACCGATTGCGTTTTTTAGTTCTAACCTTCAAGGTGTTGAGTTAAATTATTCAGCTGTCGAAAAACAAGCTTTTGTTGTGTTCTTTGAAACATTTCATACATTTTCTCCTAAAAACACATACTAAAATAATAGTACCTTACTTAGCAGTAAGGAAATTATTAATCCAACGAGAAGTAGGAGAGAAGAGAGCAAATTGGGTTACTGCACTTCAAGAATATGATGTAGAGATACATCCTGCTAAAATTGTTAAAGGACAAGGTCTTTGTAGGATGTTAACTGGAGCTTCGCATTTACCAACAGAAGAATATCAATCAAATGAAATACAACTGTCCGAGGTAAGCCTAAACGATTCTCAGTCACAATATGTTGATCCGAAATTTTTCTTGAAAAATGGATATGCTCCATTATATCTCAATTATATAGTAAAGCGTGCTCTTAGGCTTAAATAAAATCAATATCAACTCATAGATGATGTGTTATTTAGGAAGAATTATGATTCTGTATTATTGAGATGTTTAGAAAAAACTGAAGCTGAAAAAGTAATGCAGGAATTACATGATGGACCAGCTGGAGGTCATTTAGGAGGAACCACCACAGCTCATAAAATACATGAATATGTGATAAAATGTAAAGTATGTCAAACTGCAACGAGAAGAGAAAGGAAAGCAACATTTCCACTACAACCAGTAAATATTGAAAAACCATTTGAACAATGGGGGTTAGATATTATAGGTGAAATAACTCCTAACTCTTCAAAACAACACAAGTATATTCTTACTGCAACTGATTATTTCACAAAATGGGTAGAATATATCCCATTAAAGGTGGTTAATACACAAAGTATTACAAATTTTATTGATCAGTTCATAATCACTAGGTTTGGTCTCCCATCAGCTTTGATATTTGATAATGCATCTTACTTTTCCGGAAATGCCATGATAGAATTTGCTTTGAAAAGAGGTTTTAAATTAAAATACTTAGCTAACTATTATCCACAAGGTAATGGATTAATTGAATCTACAAATAAAACCCTTATCAGAATCATCAAACGAATTATAGAACAAAATCATAAAAATTGGCACAAATCACTATTGTTTTCTCTTTGGGAAGATCGAATCACCCAGAAAGCCTCAATAGGTACTTCTCCATTTGTGTTATTTTATGAGAAATAAGCAGTTCTACCCACAAACGTAACAATACCATCATTTTCTTTAGTGCAGTTTATTGATGAAAATCCTTCATCTTCCCTTCAACTTAGACAAGATCAAATTCTTAAGTTAGAAGAAGGAAGAGAAACATCCAAACAAACTCATATTAATCATCAAAAAATAATAAAATCCTCATTTGATTCAGCTTCTGTCAGTCTAAAAAAATTTCAAATTGGTGATTTGGTATTGAAATGGGACAAAGAACATGAGGAAAAGGGTAAACACACAAAGTTTCAAAAACTTTGTCTAGGTCCATTTCAAATAATTGAAGAAATAGGTCCATCAACATTTCTGTTACAAGATTTATCAGGCAAAAAAGGATTCTTTGCCTGTTAATGGGTAAATTTTGAAAAAATATTTCTCATAAGAGGTAACCCCTTCTATCCTTGTATATTCAAACCTTTTGTTTTTCTTGTAAAACTAAAAGCTTTCTTAGTACTGATAGTTGGCCTTTCAAAAAAAATCTCAGATGACTTTCTTTTGATTTTTCTTTTCACTTATAAAAAAGGAAAATGTTAAGGAAGTAAAATCGAAATATTTAGAGAGACAGATTGATTTTATCTTTCTAAGAAATGGAATTTCAATAAAACAATTATTTTTTTTATGAACTCTCATTTTTATATAGCATGAATATTCTTTTATCAGTCAAGAAAATAAACTTCAATATAGTAAGAAACCTTCTTGTAGAAAAGAAATCTAAAACTCGACATTATCATCCAGTGTCTTAAAAAGACCTATGATTCATCCCATCCAGAAAATCTTATAAATTTTCAAAAGGAATTCAAAAGAAAATAAAAAGATATGATTTGAAAAAAAATTAAAAGATAATAAGTCTCATCATGAGCTTGTTTACCATGTTCATAAAGAAATAGTTAAATTGACATTATTAATACTTTATATACCAAAACAGTGTAATGAATTGAGATTATATCATACAGACAAGGGGTCTCATCAAGAGCCAGCTTGATCAGTTTAATTACTATTTGTGAATGGCATTGTCATTATTTGGTTACCAATCCAAGAAAATGACTTTTAAGTAGATAAAAATATATAAAATAAAATTCTCATAAATTAGAATTTACTTATGAAGATTATAAGAAACACTGGATGGGAAAATGGATCATAGCTGGGTAAAAGGTACCCCTGCCAAAAGTTTAAAATTGCCTATTGGAACAGAGGCTCTATCTGTGATAAAAGAGTAAATTGATATAAAGTTGATCTGTAAAGGTTATTTACTTTATCCTTTTAAACTAAGTAAGGACTGATATAGATTTTCGTACTTATATCTTTATAGAGGAATTCTTATGAATAGTGAATAAAAGAAATTTTCATTGCTTGGCAAAGATATTATTTATTTGAAACTTCGTTCCTTTAACTATTTTACTTTCAAAAAGGTTTATAATTTTCAAAAAAATTATCAGAGACATCTGGTTCGTCCAAGTGAATCGCCAATTGTTGTACTATACAAAAACCCCCCATTTATTTTTTATAAATAGGGACCCTTTAGAAATAAATAGGAAATCATTTTTATAATTTCCTAAAATAAAAAATTTAGAAAATAAAATTTTCTGTTTTTTACTTAAAGCGCATCGCATATTACATATCTTATTTCAAAAAGAATTATAAAACGTAAAATATGCGAATTGCAAAATGCGCTCGAAGCCTTTCCGAAGAAATAATTAAAAGCTTGTAAAAACAGCAAATCATTGTTTTATTGTTTTTCGTATCGCACTTTATTTAATCAATGAAGCTTTA
This sequence comes from Pinus albicaulis, assembly GCA_034641835.2. NCBI lineage: Eukaryota > Viridiplantae > Streptophyta > Pinopsida > Pinales > Pinaceae > Pinus > Pinus albicaulis. The sequence goes on along the minus strand of CM076584.1, from coordinate 728,966,687 downwards.
AGAAGCAAATGATATAATTTGCGATACCTGTGGACCCGACAAGCAAATAAACCAGTAAATATAAAATCTTTCTCAATCGTGGTCACTTTAATTTTTTCACAATTCGCATTGTGCGCAACTTATAATATATACTCAAACGCTATCCTATAAAATTTGTGATATGCGATTTGTGCAGATCACATTTTGCAACCTTTAAAGGGTCAAGCATCACGAAATATTATAAGGAATGATTGTGATTTCCTTATTAAATGAATTCAGCATGTGAAAACAACTTGTGTCATATCAAATGGAATTTAAGATCTTAATGGCTTTAAAACGATTGATAGATATTACGTGTGAAGCCATGTGAAATATTAAATTAGGAATTATGAAAGATGATTGATAGATTGACATCTTCTTGCGTGTGTTTTGAGTAAACGATTGATTTACTCTCATAATACTCCTTATGTGTTAAATTCACTTCACTCTCAGGAAACCAATTACCGTATTGAAGAAGTTCAAAATGAGAAAAAGGGGCAAATAAATTTCTCAAACGTCGTCCACAGAAGACACAGATATATCTTCATTATTTTCAGACACCGTCTATAACAAAGACTACGGCAGTTTTACATGGGAAGCAATGTATAAACTCTTCAAAGATGAAGGACCAAGGGTGATAAACAAAGTTTCTGCAATAGGCACTGATTCTACCTTTGATGCAACCCTTTTTGACGTTGCATGCTCGTACATTCATAGAATAGTTGTGAGACCAAAGATTCTTCCTTATATAGACATGGTTAAGTGGTAAATTGACCACTTAAACATTGAAGATTGAATATTCAAAAATGCGAGACGAGAAACTATAGGTTCTTTCAAAGTAGAGGATTTAGCAGCAATGTATCACCTACCAACCCTGCAGCAAAAATACAACAATAAATGTGCAGACTTTCAAAGAAAAACATCTAGATCTTATCAAATTCATCCATGAATGGAAGGACAATGAAGGGAAATTGAAGCAAGATAAGTCTGGTACGTACCCAATTGTACAAATTCCTAATCCTCATTGTTATGCTGCTGGTATGTTGTGTTGAATATTTTCCAAGCCTGATGGTACTAGATTTTCTAGAGATGGGGTTCCCCTAATTGACGCAATCGTCAATTCATCTATCTTAAATTGGGCAGATATATTACCCAATTACCTAGCCAAGCATATAACTGAATATAGGAATAAAGGAAGTGTTTCACTCAGAGAAATACCTTATTTCTATATGTCTACCTATGTCATGGACGTTATCTGTTTTACTTCTAATTTTCCTACCATGGGTTGGAAATGGACTACCAAAAACCCTACCCCGATTCATATCTACCACAGAGAACTTTGGGATTATGAGTTCCACTTACACTTCTGTAAAATCTGCTATGGAGTCATATTGCCCATACATCAGATGATTTTCAACAAAAAGGCTCCTCGGGTTTCTAAAGAAGCCAATGTAGATATTCTTCCAGTAGCTAGATGGTTTGCCGAAGAAAAGTTCAGATATATTAGAGTATTTTGGAGTTATGCTCTTCCCCATGTTTTACCTTACTATGTTCAGGATAAATTACTTGCGAAATAAATAGCCTATTAGCTTGTCAACAGTGTCACAAAACAGCTAAAGGATGGTAAAAATGCTATTTTGCCTACTTTCCCTCTACAATGCGACACCTTTGCTCTGGCCAATATTGGCCACACATTCAAAGAGGTTCCTAAGATTCATTTGTTGAAATTGGCATTTATGCCAGGAAGATTATATGATCCCAATGATGTGATTAAAAATGACATCGTAGAGTTAAAAATGAAGCCTTTTGTAAAGGAAGCAGATGAATTTTAGGACTTCTTCCAAGGCATGGAAAAATTCTTTGATATTATCAAATATGTTTCTAGTCAATTAAGTCAAGAGGATGTTGAATCTTTTAAAGCATATAGAAACAAGAGCCTAGAAAATGTTCCTTTGAATTTGTTGACTATTGAAGATGAAAAACACACTCCAAGTGTTAGTCTGGATGATGAAATGAAAGATAAATATGAAAATGAATCAAGTCAATCATAGCAGCACTCTGATAATTCAGATCAATCTGAAAATGAATCCAAATCTAAGAAAGCAAATTTAGAAATTGACCAAATTATTCAAGAGATATAAGTGCTGAAGAAAACAAGGAACAATAGGAAAAAATCAAATTCGGAAATAGTTCAACATATTCATAGCATGTTAGATCAATCCAAGTTGTCTTAAGTAAAAGATCTAATGAATGAATGGGAAGAATTTTCTGAAGCAATAAAGACTCCCAAAGAAAATCCCAATACTGATCAACCATCAAGTTTCCAAACACTAGAACCTTCACAGAAAATAGTTGAGACTGTCAATCCGCTACAAAGAGTTCCAACAATGCATGACAAATAAATCATATCGGCCTACCCTACAGATCATATAGTTCTGCAGATTGAAGATATTCCTTCATTAGATATTTTCTACAGTCCTAGCTACAAGGTTGTAGTTAAAAGAAATAAAAGAAGAAGGATTGATGAAACAACTCCAAAACCAACAGATGAATCAATTGATGTAATTTGGAAGGATTCCTCAGATGATCCCACTGAACATCTAACCAAGTTATCACAATATGCAGCGGCATATGCCACCGCCACTGTTGATAAAGCTACTGAGGTTAGAGTATTGTTGAAACAAAAGGAAGCAAAAGTACAAGAATTAGAACAGTTGTTAAATGAAGAGAAAGCCAAGTCCATTAAGCAGATCAAAATAAGCACAACCCAATTTCATGAAGATATTAAAAGCCTCAAATCAAAGTATCAGACAGAGCTTAATGAAAATCAAGCACATCTGGAGAGAGAAATGGCTGAGTTACAGAGTCAACCACAGTTAGAACAATTCATCAAATAAGCACTTGATGTAAACACCATGTTAAATAAAGAACACGAAGTGTTTTGTTACCAAGCTTCCATGATTGATTCTTATTGTGATTCCAATAAGATAATGATTCAACAAATAGCAATTCAAAAATTGGAATGTGAAAGACTTGAAAAAAAAATCGAAGAACACATTCAGTGGAAAATTTCAGAAATAGGAAAGCAAGCTAATCTACCACAAATAGATAAGCTTCACAAAGAACTATTATTCGCAGAATGGAGAGCACAGATTAATAAAGCAGAGAAAGCAGCGACCAAGACATCCAAGAAATCAAATGAGATTATTCAGTCTATATGTGATCAATTATTTAAAACATAACTTCTTAAAGAAAACACGTCTGATGTGTTTTCAGGAACAAGAGAAATAGAAATAGAGTGGAGACAGGGTTTGGACATGGGGAACTATTATTATATAAATTTGTGCACAATGAAAATTAAGTGAACAAGATGGAAGTGGTTGTTTATTTTTATAACTCAACGTAAATGAAATTCCCACTAGAGAACAAAACAAGAGTCGACGCCCTTTGTTAATATAAGAAATATGGAAGTTGTAACCTTAAATGGTTTATTGTTTTCAAAAGAAAGTTTTTATTGGAATGTGAAACCTACAAACTTTGAGATAGGATTGAATGAATGATGTACTACATAAAAAGTGACTATCACATGCTAATATAAAGTGAATTTATTGTCTCTTGAAGTAATCAAAATTTATTTATTTAAGGAAAACTTGAACAGTGATATACACTGTAAATAATTTCAACGGGAGAGTTTTTCGAGTACATGGGAAAAATTCAAGTTAAGTACTTAACCCTCTAAGGGAGTTTGGTTAGTTCTTAGGCCAGCTGAGTCATTAGCATCCTAAGGACAATCCCTATTCCTAAAGGGGCGTGTAGTATAACAGAACTTGTAAAACAAAGTGTAAATGAGTAGACGATAGTGATGCTTCATAAATAAGTATCATGGTGTCCAAGTTTAAGAAGGGAGAAATTGGTCATCGACTATGGAAAATGATTCAACCATAATATATTCCTTACAAATTTTCAGTTCAACAAAATACATTGATTCAAGAACAGATAATACAAAAGGCGTAAACATAGACCTAGTAATGGAAGTTGAAACAAAAGGAATACAGATTAATTTCGAACACCTTGCATTAACAGGAAAAGTAACACATTATTCGCTACCAAAAATATGAATCTAATAGAAATGGGTCTAAACACACCAAAAATGTTATAACTAGTGTATGCATTCAGAAGTAGAGTCTTTAAAATGATTACTGTATATTACGATCCCCAAATATCCTTAAATAAAGAAACACACTAATTATCAATTTTGAGTTAAGCTTGAATGTTATTGATGCAAGGAGCATTCTTCAAGTTTTATAAGACCTAGGAGTTTTATCACACATTTACTAAAGGGAGTGGGTTCCCTTAATTATTTTGTTTATTTTCCTAAGTTTTGTTTGAGTTCTAAAGAGATTTAAATGTAATTTGATTAATGAATAATATCTCGTGAGTTGTAGAGATCTTAGGGATGAGTGAGTAATCCTAGGAAGAGTGAGGATTTTAGGGATCTAGAGGTCTAATATAGGATTTTGGTTGAGTAAAGAATGGAATTGGGAGAAGCTTTAGGAAATATTGAGAGATTGTTGGATCTGAACTAAAATTGGTTCATGATTCCTTTTTTGTATATATTGGTAAGCATTTTGAAACATATGGGGTTGGCCTGGGGTTAATAGTTTGGGCCTTATGAGGTAGGAGTTAATAATCTTACGAGTATATTTGTTAGCCTTTGTAAATATACTATGTTATATTAATAAAAAAACACAGTGTGCAGTGAGAGTGCTGAGATGGGGTTTTGATATCTATGTTGTGTGAACAATTTTGTTTTGGAAGGTTCATCTCTACTTGTTCAAGGGTGAATTCTCAATTCATTTCTGATTGATTCATTGAAATAGTATAAAATGCATTAAATTGTGAATATGCGTAATTAGAATATTTCTCTGTGTTGAGTGCTATTGATGAAATTTCTGAATTTTTCCTTTATGGAACCGATGTTTAGAAGTTTTCTTATAAATCTGTGTGCATGTGCATATGAGTTGAGATTTCCTTATTGAAATGGCGGATGGATCCGTTTGGTGGTAATTGCAGTGGTATTATTGTGGACGGGAGGAAAAACAAACATATTTTCCGAAGGCAGAACTATGTTTTTCCCCAAAGTTCCAGAGGTTTCAGAACAAAAGTGTGAAGGGTGAATGAATGGTGGAGATTAGATTGCAAGGGTGAAGCTGGAGAATGGACGGTTGAGATTATATCGCAAATCTGAAGTGAGAGCGATGGATAGTTAAGATCCTATCATAGAAATGAAGTGGAAGGTGAATGGTCAAGATCATATTGCAGGATTACAGTGGAAGATGGACTGTCAAGAAACCATATCGCATTCAAAGATGTGAAATTGTTAAATGACCTTGAGACTGCGATAAAGAGCCACATGTCAGGTTTTCATGCATATCACATATCGCATCGACTATAGGATCTTTGGAATTGCGATAAAGATAAGAGGTTGTGATGCGATAAGAAGTGGGGTTTGCAATGTGATGCGATCGCATATCGCATATGATAAGAGGAGATTAATATGTGACATCGTAAACCTTGCGACATGCGATTAGGTATTCACTGGGATTTGTGAAATCACAAAACCGCAAACATTGTAATATGGTTAAAACTATGATATTGCGATGGGCCGATTTGTGATGAGCTAAAATGTGCGATGCGCAATGAGGCTAAAGTTTAAATCTACGATATTGCGACATTGTCTTAGTTATGAGTATTGCGATCCATTATGCATTGTGGAAAATTTTTGTGGCCCATAACCCATAGGTCCCAGGATCGTTGATAAACCCCAATCATGCAATATTGCGATGAGCCTTGAATATGCGAAATCGCGATGCAATTTGGAATTTGCAATCTATATTTGTGAAGTGTAAGTGCGATGGATTATATACGATGAGGATTGTAGATAAGGATTTGTGGGAAGCCTCACTTCCGTGAAGCGGTCACGTGTAGTGGTCATATAAAGAGGTTTGATCAGATGATTAGAAAGCATGGAATTGGGTTTTTCCTTTATAAAACGGGGGTGATAAAGCATTTGCGAGACTCTGGTTTCAGGTCTTATTAAATAATTTGGACTAAAGGGAGTTGGGTGTATAATATTTCCATTTGTAAAGTGCTTTTTTTTAATATCCGAGGAGGTATTCTACTATTTCAGTAGCAGTTTCATGAAATATCCCATCATAGTGAAAAAGTAAATCCTGGGTAATGTATGATTTGAGATTATGTGGGTATTGCGACCATATGGCTGCATTATTTTTGGTATTAGAGAAAGTCTAGTGCTCTTTGGGGTTTTTTTATTGAAATATTGAATTTTATTCTTAGTATGTGTAGAATTTGCATTGGTAATAGATCTAGATACAGAGGGTTGTGGTCTGAAAGGAATTGGTCATTGGGACATTAGAAAAAAAAATATTTTACATAGATAAGAATCCTGAAATGTTGTAGGCAATGAAGACTTCATCCATTTCATTCAAGATAGACCACGGAAATAGGTTTGAGGAAGACAAGATCAAGGAAGGATCTTGTAAGTTTAAAAAAAATTAATGATATATGTATGTGAATGTAAGTAGCAACAAGAAAGTGCAACCATGTAGCTGTGAAAAAGGACAAGGGAACAAGTGAATAAATTTCAGCAAGATATGTTGTAAGGAAATGAATAGAACATGGATGTTCCCAGAAGGAAAATAAAATTAGTTGGAAGAAGAAGTTAATTGCAGACAGTGAAAAGTAAAGCAAGATGTTTATTGTCCAAGCCAATGAAAGCTTAAGGAGATAAGATCATTGTAATATCTCTCAGGTATGAGTTATGTTTTGATATTTGATCTAATTTGAATGATTTTCATAGTGAAGAGAATGATATCATCCAACACACAACAACAAATTGTGTAAAGGGAAGAGAAGTTGTGTTAGTGGAAAATTCAGAAAAGGAGATTGTTGTAGAAAAGAAGAGAATAGCAGAGTTCTCAAAACAGAGAGAGGGGCAGGTAAGCATTGGTTACAAAATCCTGACTGCGGTGGAAGATGAGGAGTAGGAGTGCTCAAAAGAGGTTTTGTTGCAGCAACCCAAAGAAATATACCAAGATGATGACTTGGTGTAGGTGATAAGTAAAGACTTGTTACAAATAAATGAGAGAGGATTATTGTAAGCTCACAGTGGGAAAAGGGAGTCCACATAAAGAACCCGAGATGACTATTATCGGTCATGAGAGAAGACACAACAAAAGAAATAAAGATACCAAGGAAAATGGCAAGGGAAAGAAGATGAGTCAAGAAGTACTTAACAAAGACATTGCTAAATTGAAAGCAAGTATTGTTGCAATAATAATCCTGCTTGAAGAATGTGAAAGGGGCCAAAGGTATGGTTGGCCTATGAAAAGAAAGAATATAAAATTGAAGTTGTTGCGAAAATAGACAAAGAGGAGAATGTACACAATATTAAGAGAATAACTCAAAGCAACTGAGTTAAAGGTGAAATATGGATTTTGTGGACTTGAGAAAGAAGTTTACCTTGCTGAGGAAGGAATTATTGATGATTTTATGAATTGTTGGACAATTTCAGATCAGCTGAGAGATGTGATGATTGAGACATCAAAGGAAGAGGAGCTTTGTATTTTTGAAACTAATGTTTTGTGTATGTATGTAGGTGATGAACAACCTTTAGAAGATGTGTTTATGCAGATTGATGAAGAAATGAAGCTGTTAGAAGAGATGGTTGTAATAGAACAATTCTTAATTGAACATGTATTCAAAGACACTAAAGATGATGAATCTAGTAAGACTTGGAAAAACGATGGCAGATAGTCTGAAGACAAAAGAAAATTGCAGATTGCAAAAGAAGAAGTAGAAAAGAAGTATGAAGATAGTCTTATGACATGATCAAACAAGAGTATATGTATAGTGAAAACACTTTAGGTAATGGGGTTATCTCTTCAAATTTTATTCAAAAATTATGAACCTGTATTGATAGTTGATGGGCAAGAAATTGTCTTTAAAGGACATAATGGAGCATCAATGGAAAGGGATCTTAATAAATATTGCATTGTGGAAAATGGTAGAACAGAAATTTATAAGGAGAATTCGGTCCAAGGAGGTACAGTTAGTCTAGTAAAGGCTATGAATAAGAAAGGAAAATAGGACAATCAAAAACTTAAGAATAGGTTGGCAGAGGATAATTCACAGCAGAAAATTGAAGACAATTTTATTTGTACAAATTTAAAAATGAGAAAAGGTGAATGTAATCAGCAAACTGAAAAGAGACATGCAATCTCAGAGGATGAAGGCAAGGATGCTTTCGTGGACTATGCATTTGTAGTGAGCAACAAAGGGGTTCAATGGAATGTGATATTCATGGTGTTAATAGTAATTTTTACTATTGTAAAAGGGACTTTACAGTGGAATGGAAATTTTTTTGTATATGGTTATTTTGTTTCCTATACAGAAACAAAGAGAACTTTAGCTTCTAAAATTAGAAATTGGCAGATTTTGATTGAAAAGAAAGAGGAATGGAAAAAGCAACTTAGTGGCTTGCATATTTTTAAGGACGAAAAGGGAAGAATGAAAAGAAATATGAGAGGAAGGAAGACCAAAGATAAGAAAAAAGAACATAATTCGGAAATGAGACAACATTCAGAACAAAGTGAAGACAAAGAAGACTTTTCCATGACAAGAAAATGTGAAAGAGAATATGACAAGTTTGACATGTCATATTCACATCAAGGGGATGAAAGCAGAGCAAAAGGACATCCACAATAAAAGGTTTGGCATCCAAGAGAAGGAGAGAATCTAGCAAATACACATGTAATTGGAAAAGGTCAGACAACGAGTTGGAAGATGAAATCTGATGAAGTTTACAAGAAAGGAATTTGGAAGACTCATGAACAAGAGTCCATGAATTATTTCAACCTGGGGAGTCTGATGTAGGATAATTCTTCAAGGTTTATAAGACCTAGGAGTTTTGTCACACATTTACTAAAGGGAGTGGGTTCCCTTAATTATTTTGTTTATTTTCCTAAGTTTAGTTTGAGTTCTAAAGAGATTTAAATGTAATTTGATTAATGAAGAATATCTCGTGATTTGTAGAGATCTTAGGGATGAGTGAGTAATCCTAGGAAGAGTGAGGATTTTAGGGATCTAGAGGTCTAATATAGGATTTTGGTTGAGTAAAGAATGGAATTGGGAGTCGCTTTAGGAAATATTGAGAGATTGTTGGATTTGAACTGAAATTGGTTCATGATTCCTTTTTTTTATATTGGTAAGCATTTTGAAACATATGGGGTTGGCCTGGGGTTAATAGTTTGGGCCTTATGAGGAAGGAGTTAACAGTCTTACGAGTATAGTTGTTAGCCTTTGTAAATATACTCTATTATATTAAAAAAACACAGTGTGCAGTGAGAGTGCTAAGATGGGGTTTTGATATTTGTGTTGTGTGAAAAATTCTGTTTTGGAAGGTTTGTCTCTACCTGTTCAAGGGTGAATTCGAAATTAATTTCTTATTGAGTCATTGACAGAGAATAAAATGCATTAAATTGTGAATCTGCGTAGTTAGAAGATTTCTCTGTGTTGAGTGATATTGATGAAATTTCTGAATTTTTCCTTTGTGGAACCGGTGTTTAGAAGTTTTCTTAGAAATCCATGTGCAGGTGCATATGAGTCGATTTTTTCTTATTAAAATGGTGGATGGATCCGTTTGGCGGTAATTGTAGTGGTATTACTATGGATGGGAGGGAAAAAAAAATATTTTCCGAAGGCAGAACCTTTTTTTCCCTAAATTTCCAGAGGTTTTAGAAAAAAAGTGTGAAGGGTGAATGGATGGTGGAGATTAGATCACAAGGGTGAAGCTGGAGAATGGATGGTTGAGATTATATCGCAAATCTGAAGTGAGAGCAATGGATAGTTAAGATCCTATCACAGAAATGAAGTGGAAGGTGAATGGTCAAGATCATATTGCAGGATTATAGTGGAAGATGGACGATCAGGAAACCATATCACATTCAAAGATGCGAAATTGTTAAAGGATCTTGAGACTGCGATGAGGAGCCACGTGTCAGGTTTTCGTGCGGTCACGTGTAGTGGTCATATAAAGAGGGTCGATCATATGATTAGAAAGCATGGAATTGGGTTTTTTCTTTATAAAACGGGGGTGATAAATCATTTTTGGGACTCTGGTCTTGGGTCTTGTTAAATAAGTTGGATTGAAGGGAGCTGAGTGTATAATATTTCCATTTGTAAAGTGGTTTTTTTTAAGATCTGAAGAGGTATTCTACTATTGCAGCAGCGGTTTCAGGACAGTTCCCATCATAGTGAAAAAGTAAATCTTGGGTAATGTATGATTTGAGATTATGTGGGTATTGCAGCCATATGGATGCATTAGTTATCCAGATTATAATAGCCCTTGAGTACATCAAAAGACAACTGTAATTTTGGTAGGATTAACTCTAGCTTGAGGATTGGTCATAGGCCATTTTAATCCAAAAATAATTATAATATATTAAAATAGAAAAGAGTTAATTCTAAATTATTTGAAACGAGAGACTGTTATTGGGATATTGGAGCAGAAGACACCTTAGTAAAGAAGGAAACCCGTAACAGAGACTTCACAAGGATACTTGGGTAAACAGGGGCTAAGAGATTAACGTTAAAGAAAGTTGGAGATGGGCACAAACATGTGCCACAACTTAGGTGGGTCAAAATGATAGAGTCGCATCTGCAAATAGATAAAGGGGTAAGGTTTCACCACGGGAATTATAGGCGAAAATTATTAAATGTGAGTAGCAACAAAAGGTGAATTACCTGTGTGATTACCCTCTAAGCATAGCCTCTAGCAAGACCCTAAGGGAAATAAACCAAATTTCACAAATGCATATAAGAAGTTTGTACTATGTAATTTGACAGGAAAAATATTAAATAAAAATCCAAATTATTCCCAAGGTAGAATGGCCCACTCTGACACCTTCATGCTCCTATATCTAAGCATCTCTGGAATAAATGGTGCAAATAGATGGATGCTGTCCCTGGATTTGGAGCTCATGTACTGGCACAAGACAAGGAAATTTGATTTAAAACTTATAATAATGAAAACTTATCAAATAATATACATACGAAAATCCCTTTAACCCAACAGTCACCTAGCAGAGTGAATGTTGAAAGGTATGGGCAAACATTCTAGGAAATAAAGGTAATAGAAAATTTTCTCCACCAAAAGGTTGTAGAGCCAAGCGAGCCAAAGGGAAAAAACTAAGTGGCTTCTCCAAATCACCGTTGACAAAAACCCTACAACGCATGAACTGTGGATTGAAACTCTCATGTTTGTCAATATGCTTGGGTCTTTCGATGGAAGACAACTGGACAGGTGTCGAGAATTTTTTATGCCCAGCCTCCACATATGTTTAAAATCAACTTTAATATGTAGAATGAAATAAATCTCAATTTTATTCAAATGTGAAATAATATTTAATTGTATTAAATATAATCTTAAACCAACCAAATCTAATAAAAGGGGAAATTACTAGTGTCTAAGCTTCCACTTTAGAAATAAGGTTCCATAAGGTATCCAATAGGATGGAGTTAAAAAGGTAAAGAAAAATAAACCGCTCATGCATATTACAGAAAAATCTATGGGAGAGTAATTTGACCCTCATTTGTAATTATGTTACCCTCATAGTGAATGTATTTCAGAAAGCTAGCAGTAGTAGTAAGTCCATATTTGGATAGAGCATTAGCAACCATTTTTGATAGATATGCTTAAATGTTATATTTTGGAAAGTGCTTATAAGTTCTCTGGTACGATCCATCCAACTTGAAAGTTCACGTGGATAAAATGATGTGTTTCCTGAAATTCCATCGATGAGGGTTTTAGAGTCCCCATAAACATGAATAATATCCATAGATTCTGCCTTGCAAACCAGAGAATTCCCCACAGTGGAAATAGTTCGGCTCTAGTGTTAAAGCCTATTCCCCCATGCCAGTATAATTTGTAATGTATGTGGTTTCATACTCTAATCCATGCCCCAAAACCACAAATACCACCATGTGTAGCGCCATAAAAATAACCAGTCAGGAACGAAATGTGTGGTGAAATATTTCTAAACATTAAATCCTTAGTGACCAGTGTGCGTTGTTCTCGAGCCTCAAACTAAGATTGAATTTTGAAGAAAATTTTGCATATGTTTATAATAATGCTTTAAAAAGTGAGAGCATTTGGAGCCCAACATATCTCCCAGATTATATATAATAGAATAGATTTGATATTTTCCTTCCTGGAAGCCCACTAACTTAGACCATTTTCTACTAACAGAAACTCTCTGAGAGGTACATGGTATGCATGAATAATTTGTTGGAATCACGATTGCCGTTAGACCAAAACCCGTAGGCGTTAGTCTTCGCTACAATTGCTAGAGTGAGGATCCATGAGAGGTGGTTATTCCATGTCGCGAAACACATGGGAAGTGTTGAACCCAATGTCCAACAATATCCCCCCCAACGCAAGCCGGGTGAGCTTCGAACTCGACACTTGTCGCTCTGATACCACTTGTTGGAATCACGATTTCCATTAGACCAAAACCCGCAGGTGTTAATATCTGCTACATTCGCTAGAGTTAGGATCCACGAGGGGAGGTTAGTCCATGTCGTGAAACACACGGGGAGCGTTGAACCTAATGTTCAACAAAATTTGTTGTTGTCTAGGAAATCCCTTCTACAGATAGAAGAGATCCCTCTATCCCAATGAGTGGTACTAGTAACAAATGAGAAAAACACAAGCAAACTCTCCTATTTTAAATTAAAATGACATGAGAAAGGAATATGGCCTACCACGCTCCTATGCAGTTACTAATCGATGTTAACCTTGATCTCCTTACTTACAAGCTCGCTCCTTGCTATGCCATTACATATGAATAATTGCAAGAGAGATCAAATAACAACACACAAATAAAGCATAGTATATTTCATTCTAATGTAAACCATATGAAATATCAAGGCGTATCATACTAAGAAAGTAATCATTGACAAACTTATGGAAATTAAAACACGCTTTGTATTATTGATAAATTAAAGAGGGAAACATACAACCAGAGCCTTGATGTTGAAGGCCTCCTTCAGGACAGGTTTCCAAATCCAAGCCAAAGACTTCAAGCACTCTTTCTCCTTAGAAGTTTGGTAGTGTTTAGGCATATTCGAGCACTAGAAAGGCAACCAACAATGACCAACCATTTGGGGAAGGTATGGAATTGATTTACAGGGAAGCTGGAGAGATTAAGGATCCACAAAAGAAGGAGGAAGGTCGATATAATAAGGGGGAATTCCTTAAAATTAGGACCAAGGAATCAAAATGGGATAAATTGAATCAATCTTCACCCAAATGATACCATACTTTCGTTCTCAAGACTTCTAGAGGAATAAGCTTTTGCTCCATTTTTGGATAACCTACCTGAAGAGGACCAACGTGAATTTTCATTTTAATACCTACACTACCAGCGTTGTTCACAGGTTATGCACACGGTGACAAGCGGTAGGCCATGCAGGAGAGAATTGCGTTAGGGTTGAAAATTATGGTTTTCACAAGTTTTCTCCAGAATTTCTTTAATACATTGATTCTCCATCTCTTAAGGGATTTTTGCACATGTTATTCATGGTGAACATGTTTTCATAGCTTTTTTCACTTTGCTAATTTTTTGGCATGAGGGACACAAAGGAATACACTTCAGATAGGGAAATAGGGAATGTGACAAAATATTGTGTAGCAGATGCCCCCTAAATCATGAAATAAGAACGAGAAGTGATGGTTGAGATGCTTTATAAATCAAGGCAAGGACTTTGGAAAACCACCGTTAGGAGACCTACAAATCAAACATGATACAATATATGACATTTCTGAATAGGAATCAAATAAAACATGAATCCACGGCATGGGCACAACCATCCGACTAGACAGGATCATATGTATGGTTCCACGACTTGGATGCATCCATATGTATAGAAGGGATCATGTGTACAATCATGAATACTCCATGCAGCCTGGATTTTAACAAATGTGATCTAAGGTCTCTGTCTCTGTCTCGATCTATCCAATGTACGGATATAACCATGTGAATATATGTGTTGATGTCTAACATGGTAGAAACCACCTGATTAGCGGTCAATGATGTAAACCATTAATAGGCACGAGAGAAACCACCAATAATGACGATGGCCCTCAAGGTACGACAACACAATCTACAAATGTGAATAATGGAGCTTAAGTCAAACACTTGCGGAATCATTCGATCAAAGGTCAACTATGTGAACTTGTCATTGAACACAAAGAAATTTCCATTGAGGCACACAAGCTCCAACATACTGAAAGGGAGTTTCTAGATCAAATTCATGGATAATGAGTTGATCTCAACAGGAAGCAGTTCGTCGAAGGAGGGCCATAATGTTTCCCACATCATCGACATGAAACACATGATTTCTCAAGGTAGATGGGAATGATTCAATATTGTTGCAGAGTGGGTGAGATAAGTAGAAGGAGGTTGAATCTTGCAGATAAGACTTCTCTTGAACATATTGGCGACATGACTCCGGATGTTGGTAGCATTTGACTAAAAATGGGATCAATGGTCATGGTGACAACAAGATATGATCGAATGAGGGGCAAATGGATTTCCAAAACCCAAGAAGGCAAGTGACAAACAGAGGATATACCAAACCCGACATGAAATGCAGATGAGTTTCATGTTCAAGAGCGACATGTTTCCTTTAATATGGAAATGAAGACTTGCTTACTTCCATTTTTCCCCACTATTTCTAGCGAGTACCTCTTTATTTTTTATATAAATCTTGAAGAGGATACCATATGCTTAGTGTATAAGTTCATCCTTCGGATGAATCCATCCTATTAAGTTTAACGAGCCCTAGGAAGGAGTAGCTCGGTCTCGTCATGGTGACAAGTCATGCGTCGTTTAAATTTTATGAGTCTGAAGTATGGTAGCTCGCTATCTTTATCATGTTTAGGGAGTTTGAAAAAGAGACGGAAAATAAAACTCCAAAGGGTCCCTTTTCATAGATATTCCCTCGAATCCGAAAAGTTATAAAACAATATCTGAGAGAACCGCTTAGTCATCTTTGACTAAGGTATTCCTATTTCATAATTAGTCAACCTCATCTCGAAAAATGGGTAAACTTATACTGAGACGACATCAATTAATTTATTTTAACGAGCTCGAAAGGACAAGTGCTAAAAATAATTTTCATATTTCAAGAATCTGAAAAGAGATGAAAGAGCACTCCTCCCGGAGGAACGAGTGACATAAAGGGTAGCAACTAGTTCCGATGATGATGGAACTACTCAAAACATGAAAAGGTCAAGAAGATGGCTAACAAGACCACTCATCGCAGCGGTTCCTCGGGAAAGGGTAAAACAATTAAGTGAAAGTGTATGATTGGCTAAGTAGATGGTGACGATGGAAATAGAAAACGAAGGCTCATATGGAAAAACAGGCTGATAATAATGGAAATCATAACAGGTATAATGAGAATGGATTCATGTTTACAAAAGCTTGAAACATGGGAAACTATGATTGAAATTGGTTTCATTTTTTCACAAGCTTGAAACATGAGGAAAAACTATGCTTGAAATTGGTTTCATTTTTTCACAATCTTGAAATAGAGAAAAACTACTCTTGGAAGTGGTTTCTTTTTTACACAAGCTTGAAACATAGACAAATTGTGCTTGAAATACGTTTTCATTCCCCCAACATAATGACTCAATTCGAGGTACATTCCCCCCAAGCTTCATTTCATTCACCTAAGTAGATTATTTGTTAAAAACAGGTGGATGGAATGAAGTTACATTTACGAGATAAAGTGAAAGACTCAAGTGAGAATTTACGAGATATAATCAAGAACTCGAATTAGAAGGGGATTTGTTTCATTTTTTAATGAGCTTGACACAATAAAAGAACTATGATCATAGGGACCTATTTCATTTTTTAGGGATCTTGACATAAGAAAAGGAATTATGCTCCAACACCTTGTTTCATTTTTTAATGAGCTTGACACAAGAAAAGAACTATGCTTAGGACACCTTGTTCATGGCCCATAAGAGGTCATGGATTCCAAGATTTTCTCATCGAATGGGAGAAAAACACTCTGGAAATCAGGGTCCAATGCCCCTAGTACATAATGCATTGAATCGCTGACCATATCATCATTGGGCGCGAGCATGGAAAAGGTTGCCACATAATTTACCTATGGCAGAGGTGATACCACTTTCATGCAAGGATAATCTAGGGATGTTGGTTGATTGGTATTAAAGTTAGGACCAATGAACAAAAGTTGATCAAGGGTCACAATTATTCCTTCATGCGGGAAACACATGACTTGAAATAGAGAAGAGACAAGAGCTCCCATGACATAAGTTTAGTCACGCCCAAGGAGTAAGTTAAAATACAAAGGGCGTTGGACAGCTATCAAATCGATTTAGAGGATCTTTCCTCCCAAATTAATAGGAAACTTTGGAAGGATCCCTAACAGTTGATTAGTTCCTCTGTTAAAATCCAACAGATTCTGGGTAACAAGCACAAGATGTGGAGAACCTAAAGCTTTCCAAGTATTTAAGGAGAAAAAACTAACATATGCGCCTTCATCTATGAATGTGCTAGGTACGGAAAAATTATAAGCGTGCACCTTGATCTGAAAGGGCACGTAGGAAAGAAGACAGTATCCTGGAAATCAACTCCAATCAAAATAATCGACTAAACTACTTCGAGGGGGTGTCATTGGAATGGGAGAATTTCCCCATTGTGTTATGGGAATGAGAGGATCGCCCTCTTGTACCGTGGGAACGGTAGGATTTAATCTCTACAAGAAAGGCCTGATCAACTTAAGGTGGAATCTGGTCAACCATTTTCTCAACCAATATTTGGTCGAGAATGGACTCATGGGATTCACTTTTGGAGAGATTGGGATAGACTAGAGATGAATTCTGATCAATCACATAATCAACTAGTATAGGATCAGAGGAACGCTTTCGGTAGCCAGCAAGAAGGCGAGGTTAAGAAGTTGTAATATTTTCCAATACTCTAGAGGCTTCATCCATATAAATACAAAGGTGAATGGGAAGATTCCCTTCACATAAATAATAGGGAAATTTGACTTTAATAATTTTCTTGTGGGCCTTATAATCACTATTTAAGGTTTTATCACTAGCATGATCACAAGAGGTTGATGTGAGATGGTGGACCATGCTTCTAATACCTTGGAAATCCCAAGGAAATCAATAAAAAGGTGGCCACCTTTACATAAATTTCAAAGGAATTTGACTTTGTGGATCTAAATGGAATATTTTTCAACATTAGTTGCATTGGTAGCAATGGTTTCTTGGTTTCTCCCTTGCTTATTTTTCTTGTTCTTATTCATCCTCTTATTCTTCTTCTTACCTTCCTAGTTACTAGAATCCAAAATTTCACCAGGAGAAGAGGAATAATTGGGTGAAGAAATAGTTGAAGAAGTCGAGGGGTCAACTTTAGGATCAACATGAGGTTGACAATGTTCAAGTGGAGGTGAACTTGGTTGAGAAGAACCTTGCACATTTGGAACCTAAGGGTTGAAAATAACCAAACTGGAAAACCATTGGTTAATATCGGGAGGGACAATGTTGCCATATATGGAGCGCCAACATTTCCAAAAGAAGGAAAAGGAACAAGATTCCCATCTGAGGGGTTTCCTTGGCTGGTAAACTCAGGAACTATTTCCATTAGGATCAACCTAAGATCTACTAAGGATTCGTGCACGGGTAAGATGTTATTTCGTGGGAAATAAATTCTATAAAATAACAACAAATAAATCAAAAAGGGGTAAGCTAGGAAAAATTTGTTACCAAGCAATCGTGGACTGCAGAATACCTCCTGGTGAACCAAGAAGTACGACAGCTAATCTCCTCGAATGTTGTTTTCGGGGTATCATGTTTACAAGGCAGCCGACTCAATTACCTATGACACGATAGCAACCTTGTGGGGAATCCCAAAATATACGCGATGGTACGTGGGAGTGAAATTCCATAGTAGTGTTGTCTAATGTGTAACCGTTCGATGAGAGTGTTCCTATATACTTTCATACGTGGAGCATCTCTGATATACCTGAGAGTACTGGATAAATGTCCAATATACTTATGTACATGGAACAAGATATGACCCTCGAGATGCAACACAAGCAATCAACGACAACTCCTACATTTTACGACGTTGGAACACGTTTCTAGCCTAGACCTCTAAATGTTTGTGTTAGGTTCCAAATTCTTCTTAGGATAATTGAGGTAAATTTTAATGTTGATCTTCAATTAAGTTTCAATTTTGGGGCTCAAAGCAATGTCACCTGAATGCCTAAGATGAAATTATATGAGAAGAAGACATTTTCCATTTGATCAAAGCTAAATTAATAAGGGAAGATATTTCACACAATGATGCATCAAAAAAATAATGCAGCAAGAACATTGCCCTTAACTAGCTTTTCTCTTTTCACTTTTCAAAAATGCAATTTTAAAAAGTAAAAAAAACAATTTTTCACTTTCACTATCCCAAATGCAACTTTTCAAAAATAAAATTATTTTGACATTTACTAAGATGAAATTATATGAACTTTCAATTTCTGTTCGTTATGAATGATCTAATGCACTTAAATGCACTTCTTTAGTTTTTAATTACCGAAAAATGTGATCTATTTTCAATAATGAATTCCAAAAAATAACCTTTACATGCAATTAATCTAATGCACTTAATGAAAATAAAAATTTTTAAATGAAACCTAACTAAATGCAAAAGTCAATTTCTTATGAATGCAAAAGAACCATTATTGTTCCATCGACAGAAAGTCAATATTTTTCCAATCACACAAGTAGTAAACACAACTTTCAATTTACTGAAAATGTGAAAGACTCAATCAAAAATACCAATTTTCCACTTCAAGTATGGGACAATTTTTTGCATTCCACCAAGAAACTGAAAGAACTCAATCAAAACTTGATACATAAAAAGAAGATAAAAAACCTTAAGGATTAAAATACACTAGAGTTTCCAACAAAGACTCTAAAAATCTGTACATTCAAATAATAGTGTGCCAGTTGATACCAGAGGTTTGCAACGTGACTATTTTAGATAAAATATGTGTTGGAAGCGCAACTATAACTGATAAAAAATGTGATAATGGAGGTAAATAGGGGGAAAACAAGAAAACTTCAAGAAAAAAACTCTATATTTGATACCCTAGGACACCTTCAAAGTAGAGTGCAAACTGAAAATAAATCCAAACAAAGGGTCGTTCAACGGTTGGACAAACTAAACGAGAAGGGAAAAGACAAAAGGAGGACTAAAAATGCTATAGGATCCCCAGCGGAGTTGCCATTTTTTTATCTAGGAAATCCCTTCTATGGACAAAAGTGATCCCTCTAGCCCAATGAGTGAGTGTAGTAACAAACGAGACAAAATCAAGCAAACTCTCATATCTTAAATCAAAATTACATGAGAGAAAAAGATTGCCTACCTCGCTCCTATGTGGTTACTTGTTGATGTTAATATTGATCTCCTTACCTCCAAGCTCGCTCCTAACTATGCATTTATGTAAAAGTACCTGCAAGAGAGATAAAATAGCTACACACAAAGAAATCAAAGTATATTTCATTCTAATGTACAACATATGATAGATCAAGGAGCATGAGACTAAGAAAGTAATCATTAACAAGCTTATGGAAAGTAAAAATGATTTATATTATTGATATATCAAATATGGAAGCATACAACCAATGCCTTGATGTTGGAGGCCTCCTTCAGGATAGGTTTCCAAATCCAAGCCAAATAATTCAAGCACTCCTTCTCCTTATAATTTTGGTAGCATTTAGGTGTATTATAGCACTAGAAAGGCAACCAACAATGACCAAACATTTGTGGAAGGCATGGCCTTCATTTATAGGGAATATGGAGAGGTTAAGGATCCACAAAATAAGGAGGAAGGTCTATATCTTAAGGGGAAATTCCTTAAAGGTAGGATCAAGGACTCAAAATGGGAGAAATCAACTTGATCTTCACCCAAATGCTACCATAAGTTCGTTCTCGAGACTTCTAGAGGAAGAAGCTCCTGCTCCATTTTTGGAGAACCTGCCTGAACAGGACTAGCACGACTTTTCACTTTAATTCCCGTGTTGCCAGCATTGATCACAGGCTATGTACATGGTGAGAGGTGGTAGGCCATGGAGGAGAGAACCACAATGGGGTTGAAAATTAGGGTTTTCAAAAATTTTCTCCATACTTGCTTTAACACATTGATTCTCCATCTCTTCAGGGAAGTTTTGAGCATGTTTTTCATGGTGAACATGTTTTCATAGATTTTTTCACTTTCAAACATTTTTGGCATGAGAGACACAAAGGATGAAACTTTGGATAGGGAAATAGGGAATGCGAAAAAATATTGTGTAACATTTGTGCCCATATTTTTAGGGTTTCCTGCAATTGAGAAAGAGGTGTTGTACTATCTCATTTGAAGCAAAACATAGGGGGCACCATCCTAGACCATGGTAACCCCTCTTACAAAGATTTTCCCATGTCAAAATTTTATTTTTCTAGACCATTTAGATGAAGAGAATTATTTTCAAGGGAAATTTCCATTTCTAGAACTTCTGAAACCAACAGGGGTTAGT
Organism: Pinus albicaulis; assembly: GCA_034641835.2. Lineage (NCBI taxonomy): Eukaryota > Viridiplantae > Streptophyta > Pinopsida > Pinales > Pinaceae > Pinus > Pinus albicaulis. The sequence goes on along the minus strand of CM076584.1, from coordinate 728,945,971 downwards.
AAAAGAAAATATAGTACAAATGATATGCCTGTAAATATCTGCTACCACTACAGATCCTTGTTGTAGTTTTCTAGCCAGTGTGAGATAGTCCCTGTTCACGTTCCTGCAAAGACCGGTCTGTCGGATATCCAAAATATAATTGTTTCATACATGTCCCTTGTCCATTCAATCTCAATTACTCAACTTCTTTCTAGATTGGACAATTTCCACTCCATCTATTAATGACCTTTACCAAAAAGAAGTAACCTCTGGAATGTAGAGCCTAAATAGTGGCCTCCGAGAGAATGTGTATATTATTAATGCTCATTATATGGTCCAAGCCAATTAATATCTGATTTCCTCACCCAAACGACCAACTAATTATCTGAAAAACCCGACATTTTATCTTTTGGAAACTGAGCTAAATGAAAGAATTTTATTTCTTGCCAATATCTCTTTCTCTAAAACAATCCATAGTGCTTTTTTTCTTTAGGTAATTTTCCTTTAAAATCTCACCCCATATACCTTGACCAAAAAAATATCTCCATAGTGACTTTATGAGCAGAGACCAACCAAATATTTGTATTTCAAGGATGCCCTAGCCACCGAAATCCTTTTGTGCCTTATTAGTGTCAGTCTTTAGAGCTTGTCACCAGTGATCAAATGGGCCCTTATCATGTCCTGTTATGGTCCCATAGTCAAATTTTTGCCATTTCCTTAGGTCTTCAAGAAAAAATTTGGTCATTGGGTATTAGGTCTAGGACTGTTTCCACTCCTTCCAAAATTTTCACATGTTAGCCCTTGTTATCACTCAGCTGAGTGTATCATCATTAAGAGATTATGAATATCAATCCATTCAACACCATCATGATTTCATTCAGTTCAGTGTCTCCATGATCTCATTAGGGTTTCAAGCTCACCAAATATGCCATTTCATGCATAAAATTCAGAAAATTGAGGAATGGTAATAGGTAAGTTTCTTCAGTAAAGTTTGATTTCAAAATGTAATTTTATGTTTCTATATGTAATAAGTAATTCATCTTCCTAAATCTGCAATTGACGGTTTGAAAAAGACTCAAGGTTCCAAAGAAGCTACAAAATTCCAAGGTTAAAAAATGTACAAGATTACAAAGTTCGCAAATGTAAGTCATTCTTGAAAAATGACATGTGGGGCACATCCTCACTCAAAAGAAGTCATTTCATGTTTATAAAAAGGCCAAAAAGACAAAAACGAAACTCATTTTCACTCTTTTACCCTTCTACCATCGAGCTCTCATCTCATATTGGAAAGAAAAAATCATGTTTTTACCTTTCACTGGAAAAAATTTGAGCTAGTTGTGCACAGAATAACTATGTTGCGCTTCTGGAGGAGCTTGATGTGCAGAGAAAGACTATGATGCACACAGGATGCCTTCGTTGCGCTCAGGGAAGAGTTTTGCAGAAGTGGAGTTTGGCAACCAAAATTGATTTTTCAGGGCATGTCTTCAGCTATTTCAGTCTTCAAACCTCTTCAAATGTAATCTAAAGCCTTTCATACTCCCCTAGCACTGTTTATCAAGAGGATTTAATGAAAAAATTATTCTCCTAGGGTTTACTTAGACTTTGTGGTTTTTCTTTCCAAATGATCAATTATTGCACTAAAGCCTAGTTTTATTTTCCCTACATATTTATTTGTAGTTTATATATCACTTCCATCCATTAAATATCCATTTCCCATCATTCCTATCATATTCCCTATAAACCCTAGCTCAATTCTGCCAATTTGGGCAGTTTTCTTAGCTAGGATTGTGTTTAAATTTCCTAGCTCATTTCCCTTGCTCATTTCACTCCATTTCACTCCCTAAAGATCCCTAAGACCCCTGCCCTTCTCCCTAAATTTTCCTACTCCCATTTCCATTCCCTAACTCCATCATTTTATCCCTTTACTCATTTTCCGTGTTTTTCCCTCCTATCATCTATGGTTTTAGTATGGAAGTAGATTCATCACCATCGGAGAAAAGAAAATATAAAAAAGGAGGAAATATACTGAGGTTTGAGCCCTCCAACTATAATGAAATCAATTCCTTTTCATTCATCATAAATTTCTTTGAATATGTCAGATGTTTAGGGTTTTTCCAAAGAGTGCGAGAGGTAGATTTTCATGATCAGCTCACAGATATGTTTGCCACCACTTTGAAACGATAAAAGGCCACCATTTTAGGGACTGATTTCATATTTTCAGTAGATTCCATATCTCATGCTATAGGAATACCAAATCATGGTGAGTATTGGTTCAAAGGCATGAACCTAGACCTTGAGGAGTACAAACCCTACTTGAAATCACATTACAAAGGAGCTCATTCACATGTTTTCCCATTCAGATATTTGTTGGAGAGACATGCACCATTAATGAAGGTTGTCATGAAATTTTTGACATGTGAGGGTAGGTTTTCAAGATTGTACCAATACCAAATGAGAATTCTCATGCACTTCACAGTTGTGAAGTCTCCAAAACTATGCATATGAGTGTGATTAAAATGTTTGAAAAGGTGCAAGTGAAAGGCAGAGAGAATTATCCTAGTATTTTCCATCATACTTTGATAAAGGTCATAATTCTCCATCAGTTCGCAGAAAAGAACATGACGTGGGATTCCTTCATTGAAGCAGCTCTGCAAACTACTACACCAAACCAGCAGCAAAACATGTCACCTACCATGCAAGAGGTCGGTTCATCAAGCAAGGTGGAAACTAAATCACCCAAAGAATCAATGACAAAGAGACCTGGGCCTGAGGTCAATAATACATATTAGACAGGCATAAGGCTTGTGTTTCCTCCTCAAACTGAGGAAGGGGCCAAGCCTACACCAACAAAGCAACGAACATCATGACAGCATGACATATCCATGCATGAGGAAGAGCATGATTTTGACCTAGTAGACTTGGAGGCTAGTGATGAGACTGAAAAAATAGAGAGGATTATCAAATACAAGGATGCACATATCACAGATATCCAAGACAACTTGGAAAAGGAAAACTTCATTATTTATTTCCTAGAACAAGAAAACCAACAGCTGAAGGAAAAAAAATTGTCCTTGGAGAAAATTCAGTTTGAAGAAACCAAGCATGATGTGAAAGCCAAAGCAGTGGCTGACATATATGAGTATGATGAACATGAACAACAAGTAAGAAGAAAGAGGCCAAGAACCATGTGTCTCAAAAGAGCATTGCATGAGGAAAAAGAGAAAAACCATATAGATGAAGAGATCAGTTTTGAAGACAAGATTGCTAATGAGATCAATGACAACAGGGAGTCTTGGATTGAGAAAGTCAACATCCACTTGGAGAAGATCCTTGACAAGGCCAACAAGGATAACAAGATTCATAAGCACATGGTTGATAATTACTATGCCCTAAATCAAATTTTTAATTTCAAGGTCAAAGAGCTACAAGCTGTAGAAATTTTACTACAATTATGTATTGCTTGGATTCTCCTGATCTAACAATTATATGCCACTGTTAAATACAAAATCTCTTCTACAAATATTTTGCAGAATTAAAAACAACACAATTGCCAATCACATGAAGCAAAGAATAATAGATCAAAACCACAACACCAAATATTCCCAGGGAAATCTTACTGCTCAAAACCCCTCTATCATATATTGTATATTCCACAAGGAATCATGAAACAATTACATACAAAAATATTCTCACAAGAGCCCTCAGTACATTAGCTAATTGTCTCACACTGTCATACATAAATTGGCAAGTTCCTTAGCCAATTTACTGCCTCCAGACAGCCTGCCTTGCTCATGCAGTTCCTCATGAATGCAGTCCTTAATCACAAATAATTTCTTCCTTCCTCAACTACGCTCAGTATCATGGGCATCCTATGGTGTTATAGCTACACCTAGGTAGCCTACTAATATCACAACTGATAGTTACACTTCCCTTTCACCTAGAACTCAACTGGCTCTCCACTAGATCTGACATGCATGCAGTTAATAATAGTAAAAAAATCAGTTGTATGTGAGATCAATACATGTGAATTAATTAAATTTTAATTCACTTGATCTCTCACTAGTGTATCTGCAGTTACAACTAGCAAAATTGACTTTAACTCACTTAACTGAGTTAAACTGATTTACAACTTGCAAAACTCATGCACCACTGCACTTCCAACACTGTTACAACTAGAATCACTTTGTTACAAATAAATTCAACCTACATGTCCCACCAACCAACCTCTTACTCAAAATTCATTTAGCTAACTGATTTTCCACTTCAGTTAAGTATTTTCAAGTTCTCATTAAGAATAGATTATAGTTTAATGTCCATCTAATATTAAGGGATAATAAAAATAGACATGCAATCTATAAATAGAACTTGTACATACATCTATAAATAGACATACATATATAAATAGAATTTTCTCATGCATCTATAAATAGACATCCACTTAAAAATAGCATGTGTGGGCCCCACCTAGTGTAGGTGCTTAATTTTTATTGATGCCAATTTCACTGTTTCTTGTTGCAAACTTCAACACTCCCTCTCAAAAAGAAAGGAATGTCTTTGCATGTGAAATGAAACTCCATGCATGTGAGATGCAATTCATGCATGTTCTATGCAACTCCATGCATGCATCATGCAACTCCATGCATGCATCATGCAACTCCATGCATGCACCATGCAACTCTTGCACGTAACACTTCTCTGTGTTTCCCGCACATGCAACACTTCCGAAACTGAATAGACTCCAAACAATTGAATTAGTATAATGCATCTATCATCAAAGTCTTATGACTTCTGCTGGTACCAACTGCACATGTCTTCAGGAACCACTGTGTTGTTGACCTCTACATCCATGCACTATACACTTGTTGTAAACTCTGATTTGCACTACAGTATCTGACACTGTCACTTTGATTTCATGTCCTCATGACATCTGACTGCATCAATCCAACCGATCCTTCTATTGTTGCTCTGTGGGCTCCTCGTAGCCAGGTTCGATTGATGAGATCCAGACCATCTCAATGAATCCTGCCCAAAAATTCCTTCTTGGAATTACTCATGCATGTCGCCCCACCTCTAACCTGGTGGTATAGCCACATGCACTCCCTCTGCCCATCTGGCTCAAAATTTCTTTGCATGAGTGGTTTCTCCCACTCCATGATCCTCATCTTGTGGCTGCTCCACATCCCGAGGTTCATTCTTACCTGCATGCAAATCCAACTCCCTCTCAAGCGTCAATTGCATGGCTTTCTCACACTTCCCAACAATATGAATCTCTATCGAAATCCCATCTACATCAATTATATATATATTATTAACTTGAATCCCAACCTTCTTGGCTTTCCTTATTGCTTTGTGCCGTAGGAAAACTTTTCCTTCACTAAAGACAACATCATAGCCTTTATCCTCTAACATTGCGACTAAGACTAAATTTTTCTTCAAAGATGGAACATGCATAACATCTTTTAAATGAAATAGTTTACCTAACACCCTCTAAAAGGTAATGGTACCAATGCCAGTTGCATTTTATTTTCCATCATTGCCCAACTCAATATGCATCTAGAGATATTTTCCTCCAAGTTACTGAAAATTTTCTTATCTCCTGTCATGTGAAAGGAAGCACCACTATCCAAGTACCACCTTGATCCCAATTCACTTGACACCATGCATGTGATCAATGAGAAGTCAAGCTCAAATTTCGAGGCAAGAGCCTCACCAGCTGCAGCTCCAGCAACCATCTTGTTCTTCTTCTTACGTGGACAATTTGTGGAAATATGTCCATACTCGTGATAGTGAAAACACTTCACTTTGGACATGTTGTGCTCCTTGCCATCTTCACCGGCCTCATATTTAGAATGGAATTTATTCCCCTTCCCCTTCTTTTCCATGGTAGCCAAAGCACAATCCTCTTCATCATCAAGCTTTGATGAAGAGCCATCTCTGGTGTTCCTCCTTAACTCCTCCTGCACTAGATCTGACCACAGTCATTCCCAATCCGATAGTTTTCCCATTCGTTGACAAAGTCTTCATAACTATGACAACTCTTAGGAATTCCCAAGAGAGCCAAGCTCACCAAATAATTATCAACAACACTTAATCCTACACTCCCAAGCTCATCCCTACATTGGACAAACTTTGTTAAGTATACCGGAATAGTGTCATTCTTTTCCATCTTGATCTTTCTGAGTTTATACTTTAGTGCCAATTTCCTATGGTCATTGATGCTTTCGAAAAGATCCGTAAAAGCCTTCCACATAGCATATGGAGTGGCTTTCCCATGAAGGCTTGATAAAATGTGGTCTCATACACCTTCCAACAGAATCCTCCTCGCCCTTACTACTTTCTTTTTCCATGCATCAAGTAATGCAACATCTGTCGAAGTAGGCTCAGGAACATCTCTGTCGATGAATTCCTTCAAGCCATTATCTTCGAGCACTGCCTCCATCTTGTCCTTCTAGGAAATGTAGTTCAAGCTTCCCTCGAGTGCATACTCTAGCCGCAAGCCATTGAAATCCATTTCGATTTTTACTCAACTATCACGCCAAGAAATTATTGCAGCAAATTCGAATTGTTTCCACCAACAAACTCAGCTATTGCTTCAAAATTGCAATCTTCTGTGCTCTGATACCATGTAGAAATTTTAATAAAATTATGTGTTACCTATATTCTCCTGATCTAACATTATATGCCACCATAAAATACATAATCACTTCTACAAATATTTTTTGGAATTAAAAACAACACAATCGCCAATCACAGGAAGCAAAGAAGAATAGATCAAAACCACAACACCAGATATTCCTTGTTAAAGCTTATTGCTCAAAAACCCTCTATCATATATTGCATATTCCAAAAGGATTCATGAAACAATTACATACAAAAATCTTCTCACAAGATCCCTCAGTACATTATCTAATTGTCTCACACTATCATACAAAAATTGGCAAGTTCCTTAGCTAATTTACTACCTCTAAACAACCTGCCTTACTAACGTAGTTCCTGATGAATGCAATCCTTAATCACAAAGAATTCCTACCTTCCTCAAATGCACTCAGTATCATGGGCATCCTATGGTGTTATAACTACACCTGGGTAGCATGCTAATATCACAACTGATAGTTACACTTCCCTTTCACATAGAAGCTCCACTGGATCTGACATGCATGCAGTTAATAATCGTAAAAACATCAGTTGCATGTGAGATCACTATATGTGAATTAATTAATATTTAATTCACTTGATCTATCACTAGTGTATCTGCAGTTACAACTAGCACAACTGAATTTAACTCACTTAACTGAGTTAAACTGATTTACAACTTGCACAACTCATGCACCATTGCACTTCAAGCTCTGATACCATGTAGAAATTATACAATAAGCATGTATATCTTGGATTCACTTGATCTAACAATATGCTAAAGTTAAATATTGAATCACTTCTAGAAAATATTTGTACAAGTGATTCAGTATTTAACTTTGGCATATTGTTAGATCGGGTAAATCCAAGATATACATGCTTATTGTATAATTTCTACACAAGCAAAACTAAAGGAAACCATAATTAGCCATGAGGAGAAGGGTAAGTTGGGTTTACTTGTTGATGGATCCATGATAGCATAACACACCTAATTTGACAATTCTAGACTATTTTGAGAAGATTTGAAGCACTTTTTTCATTTTGGTGAAATTTGGTGCAATTTTGGAAAACTCGGAAATTTTCACTAGGTCCAAAAGTGCAATGAACTCATGATGCGCTTCTTCCTTAGGCCTCAAAATGGCATAAAATTTACATTTATGGAAATATAATGGCCTCCTCTAAAAACTCATTTGCTTATATTTTTTATTCAACACTTATATTTTGAGAAAAATGCAAAAAAAAGTTGTCAAAAATCAACATTCTGCCTCCCTTTTTTACTTTCGTTGCGCACCTGGAGACACCTTGGGAAAATGGCCATATCTCAGCCAAAAATGGGTCATTTTGGATACTAAAATACTCAAAAGACATCTACACTCTTCCATATTTCCTAAACAGGTCTCAGACTGGAATTTGGACTTCATCAAGGCACCTAAAAATGGCCTCAAAAATCTCGTTGCACTTCTACAATTTTCTAATAAATTTTCATGAATTTTTACTGTGTAATTTTGGCAGTTTTCAGTTTGACTTTTATAAAATTCAAAACGTAAAGGAAAATAACTGTAAATGGTCAAAATTAAATGTAAATGGGTAATATAGGGTTACTTAGGTGTCTTATCCTCCATTTAATGCTTTGAGGAAATGTCTCATGATGGTTAGAAATGGAGGACTTGGTTGAGTAACCTCCCTAGTGTGTAGTAGACATTGGATAGGTGCATGTATTTGGATTTTCTTGCTGTAAATTCGACCTCCAAGGGATGATTTATACCTCAGTGTCTATATGAGGAGATTTGTATTCATTTTCAAAGGTTGGATGTTGTGGAATTGAACCTTGGACACTAGTGTATTTGTGAATTTCGCGGGAACTAATAGATATAATTTGTTGTTATTGTGTTGGGATTCATGTGGTATTTGATTTAGCAGTGTTTCTTCTTCTATGATGATATTTTTTAATGTATTGTACCTTCCATTTCCATTTCCATGCTACATGTTTTTTATTTCTAAGACGATAAAAAAAAAATCATTGATTTAATGCTCTGCTTTGGAGAAGCTTTCACATTTTTGTTCATATTCTTCTAATATAAATGAATTCATGAGATTCATGCTCATTTTGAAACCCTATAAATCTTCCCTATACACAAATATACCTCTAAAGTGCTAAAGTTTGTGCCTACCTTGCCCCATTAAATCTCTACAAATATGATTTTCAGAGACTTGACCTAGTCTTCCTAGACCTAAAACCACCATCTAGCACAAAAATCAAATCAACCAAACCCTAATCTAAACATACCTAGCCTAATATCCTTTACACTCCAGTAAATTGGCTATGATCTCATTGAGAGAGCCCTCTCAGCCTAGTAGGTCTAGCTACTAGGTCAAAATGGTCTATGGTTACCTTTGTTGGTCTCCTTTTCAGCCTTCGGAGAACTAGTGGAGTGCTAACATTCTGGCTCCGTTGTCGGGGAACGAAGTGACAGATATTCCATGGGTGTATTATTACTTTTCATCGAATTCTAGGCCTATGGGTGATAGGCCCTAGTGTTCATGAAGGCTAATTCAAAAATTGCAGAGAACCGAGTTGCAGAAACAAAGAACATTATGGCTTCGAAAAGATACACAAGATAAAATCCCGATCCTCATCTGAATTCTCCTGTTGAAGATCTAGAGAAACTCATCTGAAATAAGAGAGCCCAACACTCAAATATTTATTCAGTTCCATATTCACTGGTAAGGATGACATCATTCCCTGCAAAATTATTATCCCTCGAAGATATTCCATTCGATTTGAAATTTGAATTATCTCTGTTTAGATCAAAGTCGGAAACTTCAATGTATGAAATAATGTTTGATCCCTTGAGATTGTATGAAGCTAAATAATTATTTTAAGTAGTCTTTGATTCCCTAAATCTTGAAGATAGCATATTATTCGAAGAATCCAAATTTGAGTCAAATTTTGATAGGAAATTCTGGAGTCAGTTTGATAGACTTGAAAAATTAGCCAATCAACTCAAATATACATATGAGAAATCTATCATCCAGTATCAAAAAGAGTGTTTTTTCATTCCCACATAATCTTAATCATTTGTTGCCTCCTTTTCCATCCCTTCTACTTCATTACCTTCTCAGTTTACCCCTCCCATTGTTACTCCTGCACAACACTCAGCAGGATTCATGGCGAGATTTACACCTCTGATTTTACCTGGTAAACTTGCACCATTACCACAAGACTATGGTCAAATACTTCCTCTATTTGATGAAAAATTGGATATTAGTGCCATACAACAGACAACACTTAGTGAAAGTGATTGATTTCATTGATTTATAGTAGATTGATGTCGATGATGCAAAAATGAGGATCATTGCCCAGAGCTTCTCCGGGGATGTAAAAAAATGGTTTTGTTCCTGGACTACCAATTCCATAGGAAATATGAAGTATTTAACTGATGCATTCATAGCTAGATGGGAATTGAAAAATAATCCATTTCAGATTCTTTCTGAGTATGACAATTTAAAGATGAATCCAAATGATTCTGTTCATGATTTCACTTCTTTCTTTAACCGGGTGTATAACTCAATCCCCAATGAGATCAAACCTCCTCCAGGTTTGGATCTCTTGCACTATCTGGATACTTTTGATCCTAATATGGCATACCATATCTGAGAGAGAAGTCCTGAAAAAATATAGGACATGCAAAGAAACACAGTTAGTGTCGAAGAAAATTTGACAATAAAAAAGTCAAAGACCAAAGGTGAAGGAAATGTAACAATCAAGGAAGAACCATCCACATCCTCTGATGTCAAATTGAATGCTCTGATCAGGACTGTGGAGAGAATATTGGATAGAATTTTTATCACTGAAAGGCAACCAGAAACACAGGTTTGAAATCCAAATTTCCGAGGTCAGGAACACCATCCTCAGTTTAGGATTAAGCAAAAGGGAAAAAGAGCTCCAAAGCAGCCAGCACAACAGTAGATACGAAATCCTTTGTAAAATAATTATCCTCAAGGGGTTGAAGAGGAAGATGATATTGTGGAAGAGAATAATTTCTTCACAACAGATGGACAACCTATTTTCTTGAGAGAGGATGAAGAATACATTGAGAAAACAGATTTGTTGAAAGATGAAGACTACATTCTTGCAAATGATGATGAGTTGGAGGTCAAATATAATGATTATCAATGAGGTTATCTTAATTCTCTCAACTCGCAGCATAGGCAATATTCATTAAGAAACCGAGATGTTCCTGTCACTCCTATCTAGAAGAGGACATCCCAGCAAAAAGATACTCAGCTTAAGGAAAATTCCCAAGCTAGTCAGAACAAGAGAAAGGAGCATGTAGCTGCAAATCATACCAAGAGTAACCAAGCATCTATAAGTACACCAAGAAAAAAAAAATCAGGTCAAAATAAGGATTTTGTAACAAAGGAGCAGCCCGACAAGAGGGACGCCGCTATAAAAGAGGTATATAAACAAACTAATTTGTTTAGATTAGAAAATGAAATATATAAGTTGAAAGTCTCTATCCCCTTGACCGAGCTTGCGAAAAATAATAAATACAAATCTCATGTTTCTAAAATTATGAAACTAGACCCTATGTCAGATATGGTTAATGTTGAAGATGATCAACCAGATCTCATTTTTGGTCCAGCCACAGTTCGTTAACTAGAAGATAGTGAAGTTCCCCCATTTTATCTTAGTTTGATAATTCATCAGTGTATCCTTCATAATGCCATGCTTGATTCCAAAGCTTCTCATAACCTGGTGCCAAAGGCCATAATGGAAAAATTGGGCTTGGATATAACCCGACATTACCATGATCTTTACTCTTTTGATTGTAGTAGAGTACATTGTCTCGGTCTCATAAAAGGCTTGGTAGTTTCACTTGAGAAAAATCCTTCTAAAAATGTCTTAATGGATGTGGTAGTAGTTGATATACCTCCATGATTTGGCATGCTGATGTCAAGGTCATGGGGAGCAAAGTTAAGAGGTACTTTGCAATTAGATTTCTCTTATGCCACCATCCCCATTTTTGGGCAATTGAGGAAGTTGTACCGCGAGACAAAAATGAATTATATGATCACCAGTAAATAGAAACCAAACAATCACCCTATCAATTTTTTACATATTGATATTGAGTCCTTTATTTTGTTCAATGATAGTGGTTTTGATAATTTATATATTTAGCTTATAGAAGTTGAGGAAATTCCAGAAATTTCAAATAGTGTCTGAGCAGTTTTGGATGAAAAACAAGGCAACCGGCCTAGTTCTTAAGAGTAGATGTAAGAAAAGTCAGAAAAAGGACAAAACAAGTTGAAAAAGTGGCCCAACAGGAAGAAACAAATCAGACTGCAGAATTCCAAATTCCTGATGATCATAATGGTCTTTAGACCATGGATTTAGACAGTTCCTTAGGGAAATATGGGGCAAGCATTGTAATCTGGATCCGTAGTCCAATTCATCAATCAAGTAAAATTCCAAAGAATGTGAGATTGTGTTCCTATAATTTTTCTTTCGATTGTTCCAATAATGAAGCTGAGCACGAGGCATTGATCACCGACCTCAAAATTATGAAAAATTTAGGCGCAAAAATAATTTATGCTTATGGAGACTCTAAGCTTGTAATAAAATAGATAAAAGGGGAATACCGTGCAAAGCATCCAAGGATGAAAACATATAGAAATTTTGTACTTGACATTCTCAAAAAATTTCCTGAATATACATTGTCATTTGTACCAAGAAGTCAGAGTCTTATGGCAGATTCGCTTGCTACAACAACAAATAACTTTAAGATTACCACATTTTCTAATAGAAATTTTTAAATTCATGTCAAACATCAACCAACTCTCCCTCACAACATGAGGTATTGGCAAGTGTTTTGGGATGAAAATCAAGTGAATAAGTTTTTGTAGATGGAAGGTGAATTTGAAAATACCTTTATTGATGAAGTATATGATAAAGATGATCAAGTGGTTGAGGCTACTCAGTTTGATGTGTTACAACTGAAAGATAGCAACATTCCAAGTGGTATTGTACCTTTGGAAGAGTTGTGAAATCAAGATGATGTTGCCTCAAGCCAACCATGGTTCATATCGAGAAAGGTGTTGAAGATGTGAATATCAGAACAATAGACAATACAAAAATGGTTTAGTTGTCCAAGTCCTTATCTCCAGAGGTGAAAGATAAATACATGGCTTTTTAATCTCAATTTTCTGATGTATTTGCTTGGGACTATGAAGATCTGGAATTATATTACAAGAATATCATTCAACATACAATTCCGGCCAAGCCTGATCAAAAGCCCTTCAGACAAAAGTTGAGAAGAATCAACCCAAGGTTCTTGCCGTCAATAGAGAAAGAGGTAAACAAACTTTTTAAAACTGGTATCATTGTTCCCATTATATTTTTTGAATGGATGTCGAATCTTGTTCCGCTGAGAAAGAAAAAGGGAGAAATCCATCTTTGAATTTATTTCAGAAACTTGCATAAGGTGTCTTTAAAAGATAACTATCACCTTCCGAAGATGGACCATATCCTACAGAGAGTGGTTGGGTCCTCTCGAATGTCACTTCTTGATGGATATTCGGGATATAATCAAATTTTAGTGCATAAGGATGATCAATACAAAATTGCTTTCACGACACCTTGGGGCACCTTCAAGTATGATATAATTCCATTTGGGATGGATATTGCCTTCATAAATGAAAATTATGCTTTCTTAGTTGTGTACCTTGATGATTTGAAAATTTTCTCTCATTCTAATGATGAGCATTTATATCATTTGAGAATTTTATTTCAGAAGTGCAGGAAATTTGGGATTTCACTCAACCCAAAAAGAGTCCTTTTTCCATGGAGGAGGGCAAGCTTCTCGGCCATATCATCTCCAAATATGGTATCCGTATTGATCCTTCTTGGATTGAGGCTATTCAACAAATATATTTTCCACGCAGTAAGAAGGAGGTCCAAGCCTTTAATGGTAAGATTAATTTCTTCAAAAGATTTATTCCAAATCTTGCCGAGCATCTTCGAGAGATGACCAATATGCTTAGAAATGACAGTGAATATAGGTTGGAGGATGCTAAAAAGTATTTTAATTTAGTAAATTTTTCCTTAACTAAAAGTCCTATTTTGATTAGCCCTGACTGCTCCATTGATTTCGTCATATTTTCATTTGCCTTCGAACATACTTTGGTTGTTGTTTTGATGAAAAAGAAGTATAAGACCGAGCAACCCATTGGATTTTTCAACCATACCATTAGGGATGTTGCCCTTAGATACAAAATCATTTAGAATCAAGCCTTGGCCCTAGTAAAGGCATTGAAGGACTCTCGAGTGTATATTTTTCATTAACACATTCTAGCATATGTCCCTAATGCAGCAGTGAAGGATGTCCTAATGTAAACTGATCCAGAAGGAAGAAGAGGAGAGTGGATAGCAGCTTTGTTAGAGTATGACCTCGAGATCAAGCCTACAAAGATGGTTAAAAGTCAGGGATTTTCCAAGCTCATGGCTGAATTCAATTTACATGCACTTGATATCAATCTCATTTCAGTTTTGTCCAATAAAGAAGAAGATGGCTCAGTCATGCAGGTATCAGAAATTTTTCTCTCATCTCCTTGGTATGCCGAAATCATTTGTGTTCTTCAGTATCTTAATCCACCTCCAGACATGTATAAAAGTAAGGGTAGGTCATTAAAGTTGAAAGCTTCCAAATACTGCGTTTTGGACAATGCTCTATATTGGAAAGACTCAGGAGGTGTCTTGCTGAACTGTCTAGTAGAAAATGAAGCCAAGGAGGTAATGACTGATTTCCATAAAGGAGACTATGGTGGTCAATTGTTTTGGAAAAATACGACAAATAAGGTGTTGAGAGCTGGTTATTATTGGCCTACTCTCTTTAGAAATTTATATAAAATCGTGATGAGCTGTCACGAGTGCTAGATATTTAAGGTTAAGATAAAGCTTCTCCCACTACCTTTGCAGCCTATATCCATGCAAGCGCCATTTAAAAAGTGGGGCCTTGATTTCATTGGAGAAATCCACCCTACATCTTCTGCAAAAAATAAGTGGATCTTGACAGCTACTGACTACTTCACCAAACAGATCAAAGCGATCCCAATAAGGCAAGCTACATATTTAGTCATTATTTAGTTTTTGGAGACTAATATTTTGTCTTGTTTTGCATGTTCCCACAAAATCATTATAGATAATTTGGTTGCATTCAAATCCAAGAAAATGGTTGAGTTTTGCGAGAAGTACAACATCAAATTGGGTCACTCGACCGCATACCACCCACAAGGTAATGGATTGGCGGAATCTTCTAACAAATATTTAGTCAACATTATAAAGAAGATGTTGGAGGAAACCAAGAAGAATTGGCATAAGAATCTTGTTAATGCTTCGTGGGCGGATAGGGTGAGTAGTAAGAATTCAATAGGTATGTCTCCTTTTCAGTTCGTATAAGGAATCAACACAGTTTTCCCTACATCACTTGCAGTCCCAGTTATGAAATTGTTACAAGAAGCAAGTAGTGAAGAGAATGACGTGCAACGCTAGATCAATCAAATGATCCATCTTCAACAAACCAGGGATGAGGTCTTTCAAAATACCTCAAAGTTACAAGAAAGGATAAAGAAGGTATATGATCGCAAGACAAAAGAATATGATTTTAAAATTGGCGATGTGGTCCTCCATTGAGATGCTAGAAACAAGGAGAAAGGGAAACACGATAAATTTGAGAAGCTATGGAAAGGACCATACAAAATTTCAGCCTCTCGCGGACATCATGCTTTTATATTGGAGGAAATGAATGGAGAATATTGCCTAGGAGGACAAGTCAATGGTAAGCTCCTTAAGCAATACCTTTTCTGAGCATATTTCTAAAAATTTCATAATTCCATTGTACATATCAGTTTAACTTTTCTATAAATGTGTGAAGTGGAGAATCATTGGAGCTTGGATCCTGAAGTAAAGGCCATAAAGTTCCATTGATTTGTTGTTGTTTTTAAAGTTTAGTTAAAGTCAAGTTAGTCCAATTTTGAGTCAGTTTTCATTATTCAATCTCGTCTTTTGATTTTGACTCCATGCCCAATGGTAAGGCTACTTGGTCTACTATGTTTTTGACACCTCCAGGGAGCTGCCATCCCCAACTGGAGCCAATGTTAGTGTCAGTATTTACATCCTATCAATAGTGATCAAATGGGCTCTTATCATGTCCTGTTAGGGTCCCATAGTCAAATTTTTATCATTTCATTAGGTCTTCATAAAAACATTTCGTCACTGTGTATTAGTTCTAGGATTGTTTCCACTCCTTCCAAAATTTTCACATTATGGTCCTTGTCATCACTCACCTGAGTGTATCATCATTCAAATATTATCATTATCATTCCAGTCATCACCATCATGATTTCATTCAGTTCAATGTCTCCATCAGCTCATTAGGGTTTCAAGGTCACCAAATTTTCCATTTCATGCAAAAAATCTGGAAATTGGAGGAGTGGTAATAGGTAATTTTCTTCAATAATTTTGATTTCAAAATGTAATTTTATGTTTCTATATGTAGTAAGTACTTCATATTCGTAAAGCTGCAATTGAAGGTTTGAAAAATATTGAAGGTTCCAAAGAAGCTACAAAAGTCCAAGGTTACAAAATTTCCAAGGTTACAAAGTTCACATACGTAAGTCATTCTTGAAAAATGACATGTGGGTCCCATCCTCAATCAAAAGAAGTCATTTCATGTTTCTAAAAATACCAAAAAGACAAAAATGAAACTCATTTGGACTTTTTCAACATTCTACCATCGAGCTCTCATCTCATATTGGCAAGAAAAACTCAGGTTTTTACCTTTCACTGGAAAACATTGAGCTTGTTGCACACAGAAGAACTACGTTGTGCTTCTGGAGGAGCTCACTGCGCATAGAAAGAATGTGTTGTGCAAGAGCACTACACAAAGGAGGCCTTTGCTATGCACTGGGAAAAGTTTTGAAAAAGTGGAGTTTGGCAACCAAAATTGATTTTCCAGGGCTTCTCTTCATTTACTTCAGTCTTCAAACTTCTTTAAAGGTAAGTTAAAGCCTTTCATACTCCCCTAGCACAATTTTTCAAGAGGATTTAATGAAACAGTTATTTTCCTAGGGTTTGCTTTGAATTTGTGGTTTTTATTTCCAAATGATCAATTGATGCACCAAACCCTAGTTTTAGTTTCCCTACATCTTTATTTGCAGTTTATATATCACTTCCATCCATTACATATCAATTTCCCATCATTTCTATCATATTCCCTATAAACCCCTAGTTCAATTTTTCCAATTTGGACAGTTTTCCTAGCTAGGACTGTGTTTAAATTTCCTAGTTCATTTCCCTCACTAATTTCACTCCATTTTACTCCCTAAATATCCCTAAGACCCCTACCCATCTCCCTAAATTTTCCTACTCCCATCTCCCTTCCCTAACTCCCTCATTTTATCCCTTTAATCCTTTTCCCTATTTTTCCCTCCTATCATCTAGGGTTTCAGTATGGAAGCAGATTCATCACCATAAGAGAAAATAAAATATAACAAAGGGGTAAAGATATTGAGGTTTGAGCCCTCCATCTATAGTGAAATCACTTCCTCTTCATTCATCACAAAGTGCTTTGAAGATGTCAATTGTTTAGGGTTTTGTCAAAGAGTGCAGGAGGTAGGTTTTCATGAGAAGCTCACAGATATGTTTGCCACCACTTTGAAAGGAGAAAAGGTCACCATTGTAGGGATTGATTTCATATTTTCAATATATTCCATATCTCATGCTACAGGAATACCAAATCGTGGTGAGTATTGGTTCAAAGGCATGAACCTAGACCTTGAGGAGTACAAAACCTATTTGAAATCACAGTACAAAGGAGCTCATTCACATATTTTCCCATTCACATATTTGTTGGAGAGATATACACCATTAATGAAGGTTCTCATGAAATTTTTGACATGTGAGGGAAGGTTTTCAAGATTGTATCAATACCACATTAAACTTCTCATGCACTTCACAGCTGTGAAGTCTCTCAATTTGTGCAATTTCTTGTATAGGAGTTTGATTAAAATGTCTAAAAAGGTGCAAGTGAAAGGCAGAGAGAATTATCCTAGTATTTTCCATCATAGTTTGATAAAGGTCATAATTCTCCATCAATTGGCAGAAAATAATAGGACATGGGATTCCTTCATTGAACTAGCTCTGAAAACTACTACACCAAACCAATAGAAAAACATGTCACCCACTATGCAAGAGGTTGGTTCATCAAGCAAGGTGGAAACTCAATCACCCAAAGAATCAATGACAGAGGGACCTAAGCCTGAGATCACTATACATATTAGAGAGGGAAAAGGCTTGATTTTTCTCCTCAAATTGAGGAAGGCTCCAAGCCTACACCAATAGAGCAGCGAACATCATTACAACATGACATATCAATGCATGAGGAAGAGCATGATTTTGACCTAGTAGACTTGTAGGCTAGTGATGAGCCTGAAA
Source organism: Pinus albicaulis (assembly GCA_034641835.2). Lineage (NCBI taxonomy): Eukaryota > Viridiplantae > Streptophyta > Pinopsida > Pinales > Pinaceae > Pinus > Pinus albicaulis. The sequence continues at coordinate 728,927,865 of CM076584.1, read as the reverse complement.
ACCTAGAGAGGATTATCAAAGACAAGGATGCCCAAATCAAAGAGCTCCAACACAAATTGGCAAGGGAAAACTTCATCATTTCTTTCCTAATACAATAAAACCAGCAGTTGAAGGCAAAATAGTTGTCCTTGAAGAAAAATAAGTTTGAGGCAAGCAAGCATGATGTGAAAGGAAAAAAAGTGGTTGACATAGATGAGCATGATGAACATGAAAAAAAGGTAAGAAGAAAGAGGCCAAGAACCATGGGTCTCAAAATAGCATTGCAGAAGGAAAAAGAGAAAATCCCTACAGATGAAGAGCTCAGTTTTGAAGACAAGATTGCTAATGAGATCAATGAGAACATGGAGTTTTGGCTTGAGAAAGTAAACATCCACTTGGAGAAGCTCCTTGACAAGGCCAACAGGGATAACAAGATTCATAAGCACATGGTTGACCATTACTATGCCCTAAATCAACTTTTTAATGTCAAGGTCAAACAACTACAAGCAAAACTAAAGGAAACCCTAATAAGCCATGAGGGGAAGGGTAAGTTGGATTTGCTTGTTTATGCATCCATGATTTAGACCAAATTTTCACTTATGGACCAATTTTGAGAATATTTGGAGCAATTTTTTCAATTTGATGAAATTAGGTGCAATTTTGGAAAACTCAGAAATTTTCACTAAGTCCAGAAGCGCAATGAGCTCATGCTGTGCTTCTTCCTTAGGCCTCCAAATGACACAAAATTTACATTTATGGAAAGCTAATGGCCTCCTCTCAAAACCCATTTTCTCATATTTTTAATTCAAGACTTATATTTTGAGAAAAATGCAAAAATTGGTCAAAAATAAACATTCTGCCTCCCTTTTTTACTTTCGCTGCACACCTAGAGACACCTTGGGAAAATGGCCATATCTCAGCCAAAAATAGGTCATTGTGGATGCTTAAATACTCAAAATACATTTAAACTCTCCCATATTTCCATAACAGTTCTCGTATTTGAATTTGGACTTCAGAAAGGCACCTAAAAATGGCCTCAAATAGTTCGTTGCACGTCTGCAATTTTCCGATAAATTTTCATGAATTTTCATTGTGTAATTTTTTGTTGTTTTCAGTTTAACTTTTGTAAAAGTAAAAAGGTAAAGGTAAATGAATGTAGATGGTAAAAATAAAACTTAAATGGGTAAGATATGGTTATTCAGGTGCCTTATCCTCCATTCAATGCTTTGAGGAAATGTCTCATGATGGTTAGGAAAATGACGAATTGGCTGAGTAACCTCCCTAGTGTGTAGAAGACATTGGATAGGTGCATGTAGTTGGCTTTTCTTGCTAGAAATTTGACCTTGAAAGGAGTATTTCGACCTCAATGACTATATGAGGATATTTATAAACATTTTCAAAGTTTGGATGTTGTGGAATTGAACCTTGGACACTAGTGTATTTGTGAATTTGGCAAGAACTAATAGACAAAATTTGCAGCTATTGTGGTGGGATTCATGTGGTATGTGCTTTATTAGTGTTTCTCCTTTTTTGATCATATGTTTGAATGTATTGTATCTTCCATTTCCATTTCCATGCTACATTTTTTTGATTTCTAATATGATAAACAAAATTCCTTGATTTAATGCTCTATTTTGGAGAATCTTTTACATTTTTGTTCACATTCTTCTGATATAAACGAGTTCATGATATTCATGCTCATTTTGAAACCCTATCAATATAACCTATACATAAATATACCTCTAAAGTTCTAAAGTATGTTCCTACCTTACCCCATTACATCTCTGCAAATATGATTTTCAGAGCCATGACCTAGTCTTCCTAGACCTAAAACCACCATCCAATAGAAAAATCAAATAAACCAAACCATGATCTAAACATACCTAGCCTAATATCCTTTTCACTCGAGTCAATTGGTTGTGATCTCATTGAGAGAGCCCTCTTAGCCTAGTAGGGATAGCTACTAGGTCAAAGTGGTATGTGGTCACTTTTATTGGTCTCCTTTTTCAGCCTTCGGAGAACTAGTGGAGTGCTAACATTCTAGTGTCGTTCTAGGGGAACAAAGTGACATATATTCCCTGGGTGTATTATTAATTTTCATCGATTCTAGGCATGTGGGTGATAGGCCCTAATGTTCGTGAAGGATGATTCAAAAATTGCAGAGAACCGAGTTGCGGAAAAAAATATCATTATGGCTTTGAAAAGATACCCAAGATCGAATCCTAATCCTTATCCAACTTCTCTAGTTTAAGATCCAGAGAAACTCTTCCGAAAGAAGAGATCCTGACACTCAGAGATTCATTCAGGTCCATCTTCACTGGTAAGGTGTACATCATTTTCTGCAAAAGTATTATCCCTTGAATATATTCCATTCGATTTGAAATTTGAATTATCTCTCTTTAGATCAAAGTCGGAAACTTCATTGTCTAAAATAGTGTTTGATCCCTTGAGATTGTCTGAAGTTAAATCATTATCTGAATTAGCATTGGATTCAATAAAGCTTGAAGGTAGCATATTATCGCAAGGATCCAAATCTGAGTCAGATTTTGATAGGAAAGTATGGAGTCAGTTTGATAGACTTAAAAAAGTATCTAATCAACTTCAATATACATCTGAGAAAGCTATTATCCAATATTAGCAAGAGTATTTGTTCATTTCCACACAATCTCAATTAGTTGTTTCCTCCTCTGCCATCCCTTCTAGTTTACCCCTCCCCCTGCTACTCCTGCACCACACTCAGCAAGATTCATGGCGAGATTTGCACCTCTGATTTTACCTGGTCAACTTGCACCCTTACCACAAGGCTATGGTAAAAGAATTACTCTATTTGATGAAACTCAGAGATTAGTGCTAGACAACACTTATTGAAAGTAATTGATTTCATTTATTTAGAAGAGATTGATGCTGATGATGCAAAAATGAGAATCATTTCCAAAAGCTTCTCCGGGGATGTAAAAACATGGTTTCGTTCCTTGACTACCAATTCCATAGGAAAACCAGAGTAGTTAACTGATGAATTGATAGCTAGATGGGAAGTGAAATAGAATCCACTTCAAATTATTTCTAACTATGAAAATTTAAAGAGATATCCAAATGAGTCTGTTCAGGATTTTATTGCTCGCTTTAACCAGGTGTATAACTCAGTCCCCAATGACATCAAACCTCCTCTAGGTTTCTCTCTCTTGCACTATTCAGATTCTTTTGATCTGTATATGGCATACCAGCTTCGAGAGAGAAGTCTTGCAACACTAGAGGAGATGAAAATAAATGCATTTAGTGTCGAAGAAAATTTGACAATAAAAAAGTCAAATACCAAAGGTGAAAGAAAGGTAACAATCAAGGAATAACCATCCACATCCTCTGATGTCAAATTGGATGCTCTGATTAGGATTGTGGAGAGAATGGTGGATAGAATTTCTATCAATGAAAGGCAACCAGAAACACCGGTTCATAATCCAAATTTCTGAGGTCAACAGTAGCAACCTCATTTTAGGATTAAGCGAAGGGAACAAAGAGCTCTAGAGCAGCCAACACAACAGCATATCCAAACTCCTTTTCAGAAAAATTATGCTCAAGGGGTTGAAGAGGAAGATGAGATTGTGGAAGAGAATCATTTATTCACAACAGATGAACAACGTATTTTCTTGACAGAGGATGGAGAATACATTGAGAAAACATATTTCCCTAAAGACGAAGACTACGTTCTTGCAAATGATGATGTGTTGGAGGTCCAATCCAATGATTAGAAATTAGGTTATCTTAATGCTCTAAGCTCACAATAGAGGAAAAATTCATTGACAAACTGAGATGTTCCTGTCACTCATATCCACAAAGTACATCCCATCAAAAAGATACTCAGCCTAAGCAAAATCCCCAAGCTAGTCAGAACAAGGGAAAGGGGCCTGCAGCTGCATATCAGACCAAGTGTAACCAAGAATCTACAAGTACAACAAGCAAAGAAAAATGAGGTCAAAATAAGGAACCTGCAACAAAGTACCAGCCTAACAAGAGGGACACCATTATAAAAGAGGTAGATAAACAAACCAACCTGTTTAGCTTAGAAAATGAAATCTCTAAGTTGAAAGTATCAATCCCTGTGACTAAGCTTGTGAAAAATAATCAATACAAATCTCATGTTGCTAAAATGATGAAAGTAGACCCTATGTTAGATATGGTTAATGTTGAATATGATCAACCCGAGCTCATTTTTGTTCCAGCCATAGATGGTCAACTAGAAGATAGTGAAGTTCCCCCATTTTATCTTAGTTTGAGAATTGATCAGTGTATCCTTCATAATGCCATGCTTCTCATAACCTGATGCCAAAGGCCATAATGGAAAATTTGGGCTTGGATATAACTTGACCTTACCATGATCTCTACTCTTTTGATTTTGGTAGAATACGTTTTCTCAGTCTTATAAAAGACTTGGTAGTTTAACTTGAGAAAATTCCTGCTAAAAATTTCTTAATGGATGTGGTAGTAGCTGATATACCTCCACAGTTTGGCATGCCATTGTCAAGGTCACAGGGAGCAAGAGGTACTTTTCAATTGGATTTCTCTTATGCTACCATCTTGGTTTTTAGGCAATTGAGGAAGTTGTACCGGGAGACAAAAAAGAAGTATATGATCACGAGTAAAGAGAAACCAAACAATCACCCTATCAATTCTGTACATATTGATCTTGAGTCCTTTATTTTGTTTAATGGTAGTGGTTTTGATGATTTAGATATTCAACTTACAAAATTTGAGGAAATTATATAAATTTCAAATAGTTTCCGAGTAGTTTTGGATGAAAACCCTAGTTCTTCAGAGAAAATATCAGAAAAGTCATAAAAAGGTACAAAACAAGAAACAAATTAGACTGCAGAATCCAAACCTCCTGATGATGAGAATATTCTTTGGACCATGGATTTTGACGGTGCCTTAGGGAAATATGGAGCAAACATCGTAATCTGGAACTGTATTCCAATTCATCAATCAGGTAAAATTCCAAAGAATGTGAGATTGTGTTCCTATAAGTTAAATTTTGATTGTTCCAATATGAAGTCAAGTACGAGGCATTGATCACTGGCCTCATTATTCTGAAAATTTTGGGCACAAAAGTGTTTCTATTTATGGAGACTCCGAGCTTGTAATAAAACAGGTAAAAGGGGAATACCAAGCAAAGCATCCAATGATGAGAGCATACATAAATGTTGTATTTGACATTCTCAAAATGTTTCCTGAATATACATTGTCAGTTGTACCAAGAAGTCAAAATATTATGGCAGATTCGCTTGCTACAGCACAAAGTAACTTTAAGATTCCCATATTTTCTAATATAAATTTTGAAATTCAAGTCAAACACCGACCAACTATCCCTGACAACTTGAGGGATTGGCAAGTGTTCTGGGATGACAAATAGGTGAATAATTTTCTGCAGATGGAAGGTGAATTTGAAAATTCCTTTATTGATGAATTATATGATAAAGATGATCAAGTGATCGAGTATACTCAGGTTTATGTGGTATATGAAAGATAACAACATTCCAACGGTTCTTGTACCTTTGAAAGGGTTGTTTGATCAAGATGATATGCCATAAAGTCAACTGTTGGCCCTCAATTTTGGTCAATTTTTCTTATAAAAAATCCACCCAATTTCCGTCATATTCCACCTTATATCATCCATATATGCCTCATTTTTACGTTATTATGCATATTCAGGTAAATAAATTAAGTTTTTCAATTTTTAGAGATTTTTGTAAAAATTGGGTTTTAAGAGTATTTTTGGACGGAACTGAAAATTACAGTAATAGCTTCAGGGAATTCATATGTGCATGAAAAATGGGCACAAACTGAGTATAGATTTGGAAAGCTTGGGAAACATGAATGGAAAAACATTTATTGGTTCGGTCAAACTGAACTAAAACAGGACCGGTCAACACTCGTCAAACTTGAACTGGTTTTTAGAAATCCCTAGGAAAAAGGGAAAATTAGTATTTTTTGGGATTTTCCTGATTTTGTGAAACTGAATTGATTAGTTTTACCTAGATGGATGGGATTAGGATGGATAGGGATGTTAGAGACATTATAACTCAAGTTTTTTTATTATTTGCTTATTTAAACCAAGCTTATGAACCATTAAGGCATGTAGAATTTGTATAATTTTGTGTTGAGACTTTTTGAAGACTTGGAGATAATTTGAAGAACCTGTTCCATTTTCTATTTGTTGTTCATGCTGTGAATGATTGATTGATTTTCTGTAGCTGAGAAGTTATTCAAGTGTGCAAGGCAAGGGTGGAGGGCCTCCACACCACGCTAAGTACACTTTTTGGTTAAATTAGCATAATTTTCATGAACTAGTTTTGCTTCAGATTTATTCAATCATCTAGATGTGTGAATATTTCTTATGTTTGCTGGATGATTCTTAGTTTAATTCTAATTTTCATATTAAGGGACAAACAAGATTTTAACTAAAATTCTCCTTCTGTGTGATCAAGAACAACAACTAAAATTCATCCTCTTTTCCTTGCTTGATTTATTTCCTGAATTTATAGTTTTAACGCAATGGAAACAATGATGAAATAGAATTGTAAAGAAGTAAAACCTTGACCTCCTAAGTTAGGAGCCTTTTCTCCTACTTTTTATACATCATAAACTATTGTTAATCAGATTTGGTTTCTCTTCATGAAGGTAGTACTGTGGGGAAGGACAATTAGGATCTCCTAAGTTAGGAGCCTCTGCCCTCACTTATTACATATTGAATCATAAAATACTTACTTAGATTTTATATTTTTAATATGAATTTCCATAAATCTTAGAATTTAGAATATATTTGTAATATGCATTTCTTTCAACTTCTACATTTTGTCTTCTAAAATTGACTACATCTGAAATCCATATATTTTAGACATGCTTCCAAGTTTACAAACTCGGATTGATAAGTAAAATATATGTGTTAGTTTACTCAATAAATTGACCCAAAATTTTTGGCGTTGTTTCCGGGGAAGCATACTTCAAGATAGTCAATTAGGAAGATTCAAAAAATAAAAAACACAACACAACAAAAACGAAAAAATCTAGTTTTTCTTTCAGTTATGTTTCTTTATGCCTAGAGAAAGAGATCAAAAAGGTAGATTTACTAAATAAAACCCCCCAACAATTCAACAACCCATAGGAGCGATACCATCAAGACTAATTACATCAATTACTGGGAGACCAACTTTAGAGGAATTAGAAGAAAAACAAAGATCAGGAAAAATATTTACTCTTATTGAAAGACAAATCTTGTTAGCCTCTTGAGTGAAAAGAAAAAAAAAAACACCAAAAGAAACATCCTTCATATAAAAACAAAATGAGACAAGGAGACCAATTGTTAAACAATTAGAGCAACCAGTTCTTGAAAAAACAAAGATAGTTGAGGAAACTCCAATTCAACCTCTTATTGAAAAATTACAAACAACTGAAAAGAAAATGACGGAGGAGGGAGAAGGATCTAATATACGAATAATGACTCCAGAACAAAGACTTTAGTATGAGAGGCAACAAAAATAATGGAAGAGAAAAAGAGAAGAAGAAAGGAGAATAGAAGCAGAGAGAAAAAGAGAGGAAGATGCAAAATTGGAATATGATAATAAGAGATGTAATGATATAGAACCAGACAATGATCAAGAAATGACCTTTGGCTTCCCAATTCTAGACACAAGAGCAATCCTTGGAGATGAGGTAAAAATAAAGAATATTCCACCCTCTGTTTTGCCCAATTTTTATGGAACGTCTAATGAAGATCCTGATTCATTTATGTTTGATTTTTATAACTTATGTCATACTTATGGATACAAATATGACACACGTAAGCTTTGTCTCTTTCCTGCTACTCTTAAATCAACAGCACTAAAATGTTATATGGGATTAGGGGGACACACCATTGCCTCTTCGGATGACATGAAGAGAATTTTTATTAAGAAGTATCAAGCCTATTACAGGCCTAGAGATTCAAAAGAAGATATTTTCATAATGTTTCAACAAGAAGATGAGAGTTTGGAAGAATACTTAGAACGGTTCCTTTAAAATATGCAAAAATCCAAACAACACTCTTTGAATCCTGATACCATTCGCACAATTTTTCTCAAAGGTATAGGAGATGAATACCTTTATATTCTCAATGTTATGGGAAAAGGAGACATCTCAAATTTTCCATTTGATGAGATTTCTGAACAATGTCAAAAATATTCTAGGGGAAGAGAAAAGAGTGGAAAAAGAGATGTTAATTCGAGAGCTTCTAAATCTGCAACAGGAGGAGTAACAAGAGAAAAAATAAGAAGTTTGTTAGAAATTTTTAAATTTGATCTTTTGAGAACTTTAGGAACACAAGTTGATGTTTTTAAATCCAAGAAAAATAAATATGAACAAGATCAGATCTTATCAATATTTTTTCCTAAGTGTAGAAAGAAACATCCACTAAGAGAATGTCCTTTGGATAATATTCAGGTGTGTGGACTTTGTACATAAAATAATTCAACTGAAAATTGTCCAAAGCTTAAATAATTTCACGTGAATTCAATCGAAGAATTACAAGGGATTGATTCTCTTTACTATATGGCACCAAGGAGACCTTGGAAACCAAGGATTTCTCAACAATTTTCTCAGCAAATCCCCTAGAATTATCAATATCCTCCTCAAACTTCATGGAATACTTCGATGCCATGGTAGGCTTGGCCTCCACAACAATACCAAAACCAAAATGGACAAGGTTGGCGAGGATATAAATATGGAACCCAACTACCTCAACAAATACATCCTCAACAATACCAACAGCCATATCAACAACCATTTCAATATCAAAAATTCCAGCAACTTCCTCAACCAATTCCATTTCCACAACAAAATCCTGCACCCTTACTAACTCAACCATAGCATCTTCAGCGACCTTCTAACCAACCCCCACCTAGACCAACTCCATTACTAGCTCATCGAGTAGCAAATCCGAGTAACAAGGTGGAAATATCAACATATAATGTAGAAGAAGCAACATATTTTCCTACATATTCTATTCTTCCTATACAAGAATTCCACTTAAGGTCTGGAAAACTATTACACAAATATTCTCCACCAATCATATAAGAGCAAACTAAACAAGGAGAACAATCTGAAAAATCTAATCCAGGGAATCAAATTCAGAAAGGAAAATCTATTATGACTCAAACACCACCTTATCCAGAGAGGTTAGTAGATCATAAAATTCCAATTTCTCTTCCTGAATTCAATATTTTGGATGAATTAAATAATTCTTATGTCAAAATTCCTTTGCTGCAAGCTATCAAATATATTTCAATCTATGCAAAAACAATAAAGGAATTATGTATTAAGAAAACTGGAAGAAAGAAAAGAGATCCACCCACAATCCAAGTCATTGGAAAATTAGCGAGTCTCATGTCTGCAAAAACAACAATTGAAAAGTACATTGATCCTGGGATACCTATGGCTACCATTTCAATCAATGATTTTTCAGTTCCAGACACTTTAATAGATTTGGGAGTTGTTATAAATGCCATGACAATGGAGACAATGAAATATTTAAAATTTCCCAATATTCAACCTAGTACTACAATTTTAGAGATAGCAAATATGTATAAAGTTGTACCAAAGGGAATATTAGAAGACATCATTGTTTCTTTGGATTAATGGGAATATCCTGTAGACTTTCTAATCTTGCAACCAAAAAAAAATCTATGAGGCCATCCTTTAATTCAAGGCAGACCATGGTTAGCCACAATAGATGCCTTCATTGGATGTAGATCATGAAGTATGTGTTATCACTTCATAATTTTGAGGCTGAAGAAAAACTACAGAGGCAACATCAAACCACTTTGGAATCTAGGACCTAGCCTTCCTAGACTCAGAGATGGCTCTCTCTGTTAGATATAGCTTTGTTGATAGGGGAATTTTAGGCTAGTTATTAGTGCACAGGTGTTTGTTTTAAGATTTATGGTTGAGGCGACAAAAGAGGGCCATTTTTCTATGGAGTCAAATAGGTGTAAACATATTCAAATGGATGAATAACTAAGATCAGGTGCAACCAGGCAAGCTAGTCATGCCAATGGATCTTTACAGCTTGTGAAATGGAAAGGAGGAGGAGATTAAGGTTCAACGTGAATGCAGAGAAGACCGTCTCTGAATTCTGCATTCAGATCTAAGAGGAAAACATAAAGTACTGTTTCGAGACTAAGCAGCGTACCCCATGGTAAATCCTACACAAAAATTTCTATCCACAGTAAAGAAAGAAAACAATGTGTGAAAATAGGAGAATGAAAAATTACATGGGGAAAGCACTTCACCACAAATCATAACACAAGAATCTGGAAACCAACATAATCTTTCATTCATCCGAAGAGTGTTTACAACCAGATGAGACGATTACAATGGTTTTTTCCTGTCCAGCATATCTGATACTACTAATGGATGCAGTATTTATATAAAAACTTAAGGTTGGTTACTCTGTCTATTTTAATGATAGTTATTAATTACATTCAAGCTAACCCTTTTCCAAGTGGAACCATGCAGACGGTGATAAGACAAGTTTGGCCATAACAGTGCCTTTAGCAGTCTGTTATTGATTACAGAGTGAGGACGAAATTTCTTCTTGGTATCACAAAGAGGCTATGATAAAATAATCCTGACAAAATAGTGGCTTCAGTAGTTCGTTATTGATTTTAGAGCGGTTAAAAACTGGCTAGTACGATGCTGAAAAAGGCAGCGTTAAAGCCGTACTAACATGTGGCTCTTCTTCGGCTAAAATGGTTGCTTGAGGACTTGATATGTTTTTTGTGCAGATCGCTTCACTATGCCCTGCGAATCTACTCCTTTAGCCCGACTCCGCCTCTTTCTGCTTGTGTCGAGTCCCTTACTTGAGCTTTTCCACCTGAGTTCACTTTTATTCACAAAATAGCGTAAAAACATAATGCACTCGGACTTGAAAACTTTAGTCTTTTTCTTTGAACTACATCGCATCTGCCTTAACATCACACTTTGCACTCCATTTTTTTTAACTTCTCTTTTAGCACTTATTCTCCTGGGCCCGCGCTTTGTGATTTATGATCAGGTCCCACCGACGTCGCACATCACACTTCGGTGATTATATCATGAACCCCCCACACTTACCCTCTAAAACTTGTGACTTTCGATTTGCGATCGAGTCCCACCGATGTTGCACATTGCACTTCGGCAATTATATCATGAACCCTACGCACTTATCATTTAAAACTTGCGACTTGCGATTTGAGATCACGTCCCACCGATGTCGCACATCGCACTTGAGTGATTATATCATGAACCCTCCACACTTATCCCTTAAAACTTGTGAATTGTGATTTGCGATCAGGTCCCACCAACATCACACATCGCACTTTGGGGAATTTCTAGGATTTGTTGATTGTGTTAGGAGATGGAGTTTAGATCTGCGATAGGCAGATTGCGAAGAGAGGTAAGGGTTTCCATAAGTTTGAGTGCGGAAAGCGACGTATACAATATCGTATATGTAATATATGATATGTATCAAAGGATGGTTGTGGGGGGCGGAGCTGTGGTAAATTACATAAGCAGTAAGTCTTAAGGGATATATGATACGACTTTTAGTGGGTGGGCAGAGCTGCTCTTTTTTAACTATAAAACTTGAATTTCAATAGTTAAAAAAGGGGTTTTGAAAGAAATGAAGTGTTGGACTTTAGAGTTTGGAAAAATGAAAAGGTAAAACGAGGGTAGATGAAACGAATGAGGGTAGAATGAATTTTTCTCACCACCACACTTAATCAGCAATAATTTCATCTTTCAACTGAACTGAAAGGCAGATTGATTCCTTTGAAGTTCTTGACTGTCAGGATCTCCCTTCTTTTTTTCTGAAAATAAATGACAACCATGGAATATTATTTCCCAAATGAAATATCTAGGAACTAATCAGTCATCTTCTGATACTGTGAATTATGGGAGTCTAACAGTGGCTCCAACTAGGGCTGGTAGCTCCTTCAGGAGGTGTCCAGAACATTGTATACTAGTAGCCTAATCCATTAGGTTGTCCCCAAATATGCTACAATCTCGGTGGCTGAAAATATTCAAGCTGAAATCAACACTCTCTACAACCTGTAGTCTGGGACACTCTTGAGCTAAAAGCTAGAAAGCAATCTGAAAACAAAACAACATTTTGGAACTAAAACTGAAAAAATACTCAGAGTACTAAGTTTATTTGCACTCTTACCTACTGTTGGGTAGTAAATACGACCACTTTCTAACACTTATTTCATCCATTTTTACTCTTATTTATCGTAACATTTATTATAATTTATCATATAAATCCATTTTATAATGATTTATGCTTTTATGGATGAATATTATTTATTCTCCTTTATTTTTAATAAATTGATGATTATTATGCATAATTTTATCAATGATGGTTTATTAATATCATTCACCATTTTAGCCTCAAAGATAATTGCCATATTGCAGATTTGATTTCCAAATCATTATGAAATATTCCAACTCAGAAATTCGTTGGAATAAGAAGTGACAGTTTTGTGGTTGAGATTCTGATCAAATGAAGAAGAATCTGAAAAATCCGAAACATGGGTTTTGTCTAGAATGGACCCAATTAAATTTAATTAAAGAACGGTTTACCCGAATTCGGCATGTATTGAGAGATACGCAGGGTTCTTTGAGCATGATTTCCTCAGATTTGTTGTTGCGGCCGTCCTCCAAATCTCAGCTGCAAAGCCAAATTCACCTTGCTCTTGTTGAAAGATTGTTGGAAATATATTTTCTGGTTGATCAAGTTGATTGAGAACAATCCAATATTGTTATGGGAGATTGTATTTTCTATTTAATTTCTCTTCCATCTGATTATAAAAGGAGAGCATATATTGTGTATTGGGGGAGAATGGAGGGACGTTTCTTGTTGTAATTTGCAGAATTGTGCATTGAATCTTGTTAAGAGAGTACGAGCTGTTTGTAAACATTATTCATGCCTGATTAATAAAAGAGTTTTTTCTCGTTCCATTTCTCAAACGCTGGAGTAAAGCGCAGCAGCGTTTCACCGGTGGTTGAGGGCCCGACCCTGGTGGAATCGTTCTGATGTTTGTATTTCTATTCTTTAATTATTGTTGTGTGATAATTGTTTTTGGTTTCATTATGATTGCAGAGTTAATTATTTTTGAATTGCTTATTGTAATTGTTGTTCATTTCACATTGTTGTTCCATTTCTGTTCATTGTTTATGCATAGTCTTCGATTAGCAAATAGATGAGTATAGTTACATGTTGTTGTTCCTTTCCAGCTTTCGTTTCCTTTAAATTGATTTCATTGAATTTTCTTTTGTTTCGACTACTTTAAGATCTCCAACTGTAGAGGATAGAGGTTATTACTCCTAAGTCCCCAGATTGGTTATCTTGCATCAATTTCTAAGGAAAAGAGTTACTGCTACTGCATCCCTGATCGCTGTTTTGAAAGATTGATGTAGTTTAATATTTCCATTCATGTCACTGTAATTAGGTTTCTTTACAAGCATTTGTTACCTTTGCATTTGTTATTCTGTACTACATCTTCACAGCATTAATCTTGGATAAATTGTTGCCTCAGACTGAGTACACTCTTGAAATAAAAATTCGCTCCTAGATTGATAATTAATGTGAGATAATTAGGTGTTCAAACAATACATTTTTATGCCTCGACATTTTGGCGCCGTTTCTGGGGAGAGTGTATGCCATTTAGAAAGATGACACATTAATGTTTACTCAAGACCATCTAGACAACAAAGAACTCATGACCAGCAGAAACACACTTGTTCAATGCCCGCCTACAGAAGAAATCTGAGAAAGCTCTCCTCAGAAAGGTAGGAATGAATGTCAGGTTCTTTTCGAATTTTAGAGGAAGAATTTTTGAAAAAATCTTGTAATTCTATCGAGAGGTGCGATGGGCACCACCCTTACTAACCTGTTGACAGAACATTCAAGAGAACCTGAAAGAAACACCAAGAATATCTTCACAGTGAAGAAATATTTCATATTGCAACTTTAATTCCTATCAAAGATCTAGGAGGAGTGACACAAATGCAAACATAATTCCCCCATTGTCTCTACCAAATTTTCATGGTTTGACAAATGAAGATCCAGATACATTCTTATTTGATTTTGAAATACTTTGTGGAGGATATGATTATTTTACTAACGATCAAAGATTGAAAGTGTTTCCTCTTACTCTAAAAGGAGCAGCTCTCCGATGGCTCATGAGCCTAGGTGGAAACTGCATCAAAACATGGGAGGACATGAAGAACATATTCTTGAAGAAGTACCAAGACTATTGCAAATCCAACGAAGATATTTTTGGTATGACACAAAGGGAAGATGAAAGCTTGGAGGACTATGTAGAGCGATTTCGATACAACCATCAAAAATCAAGGCATAAGAATTTGGAAAAAGAGATCTTGAAAACACTCATTCTTAAAGGAATCAAAGATGAATTTTTAGAACCCTTAAATCTGATAGGAAAAGGTGATGTTTTTCAGTTATCATATGATGATGTTTGTGAGTTGTGCATAAGGTATTCAAGAGGAATTTCTAAGGCTGGTAAGAATTTTAGAGAAGTTTCTTCTTTCTTTTCCAAATGTACTACAAGAACAAAAGATATAAGAGCTGAAATCAAGGTTTTATTTGAAAATTTTAAATATGATTTTATTAGCTCTCTAAAGTCACAATTGAATGTTTTGCAGGTTCAGAGAAATCAAGAATTTGATGAAGTGTTTTGCCCTCATTACCAAAAGAAGCATCCCATAGATAATCACTCTTCCTTATCTAATTTGGAAGTAGCATATCAAAGAGATGCGGAAGCTGCAACAAGGTCAAAACCATGGAAATCATGGCCTATAGGTATGGTTCAAAACACTTTCTCTCCATTGTCTTGCATAATTCATTACGAAATACTCATATGTTAGGGCAGCCATGCCAATCTCAATATAACCACCACCAATCTTGTCTACAAGATTGGCATGATTCACCTTATGATTACATGACTACTCTCCCTCATCTTGTAGCACAAACACATCTTCCAGCTCTTCCACAACATCTTGTTTGCCAATCAAAATCATTTACTCAACACAATCAACTACATCATCAAGAGGCTCCATTCCCTACACAATCTCCTGCTCAACTCATTCCACACCTTCACCATAATAAACCAGTACAACATGCTTACAGTGTTGAACTGCGAAATTCACCGACCCTTCCCACCCATTCTATCTCACATGCACTATTGGAGAAAACTTACACTGAGATCCAGAATGTATCCAATCCAAAAATTGTAGAAGTTACGAAAGAAAATGAGGTTTCTTCTATTTTGCACCAGCAAACCATTTTAAAAGCTCAAGAACTTCATGATACGATGGCTATGGGAAATCAAGGAAGTAAAGGATATATTGAAGATTGGTTTCACTCCATCATTTGTTTGCAACAGCATTCCATACTTCAACAATTTTTGGAACCATCTTTTCAAGGGAAGTTGGCTTCTCATACCCTAATTTTTATTAACATACATTTTTTAAATTTGGGTATGTATATACTAGAGTCCTTATTTCGGAAATGGCTCCACTGGAAATACTCTTATACATAATATTATTCATTTTCCAAATAAGAGTAGGATAGTGGAGAAAATTAAATAAATAAGGAAATAAAACAAACACATTTTTTTTTTATTTTTGTAAAAATAGTTGTTTTTTTGTTTCAACACGCTGTGAAATCAACATTGATGATAAATATTATAAGTTATCTATGTATTTAGATTAATTATATTTCAAAAAAAAATTCTACAAACACTAATATTCATTTTTATCATCAATATGAAAAAATTTCTTGAATATCATATTTTTTTGGCTTGCGGGCTTGATGAAATTTCTTAAAACACAGTTGGGACAGTCATGTTTTGGGGGACCAAAATTGAATATTTTTAAAACCTGTTTCTATCCTAAGTAACCCTTAATTTCTAATTTCCAATCCAATTGGAATCACTCAATTTGGATTTGAAACGAAAAATTTAGAACCAAAACATTGACAGGGTGTCTAATAGGCAGCTCAGGAATAGAGTTGAGACAGTCAGTTTTTGGAAGCCTAAATAACTATATTTTTAAAATCTGTTTCTATGGAAGATTCCTATATGAATCTAGTTTACAACGCAATTTGAATCACTCAATTTTGATATCGTATGAGGAATGTATGACCAAAATACTGACTGCCTATCATAAATCAGCACTCTTGAAACTTTGTTTTCTCGGCTGTTCCTTAACGTATTTGATCCATCAAGTCTTCTTGTCTTCAAAACATGTTTCTACTGGAGATCACTAAATGAATTTACTTTAATCTCCAATTTGAATCGGCTCAATCCGCCATCAAACGAATAATTTATGCTTGAAATACCAACTGTTGGTCTGAGCTGGAAAATCAAAAATGACTCTATTATGCAGGTTGTTCTAAGCAAGTTTAACATATCATTACATAGAATTTGTAAAATTTGTTTCTATTGGAGATAAACCTTTGAATTAGCTCTCATTTGGCTTTGGAATCACTCAAATCGGACGAAAAACAAAGAAGGTATGATTAAAACACTGCTGGTTAGTATCATCGACCACTACTCTCCCGCAGGTAGCAATTATAATTTGTTTTATTTTTCCGTGGACTTGTTCTATAGAGTAAATACTTGTTAGTTTTTTTGCATAATTCTTGGATTAGGAGAGCCCGGCCACCTCTCTTTCTCCATGATTTAATGTTTTATTGCAGGTAGACACTCGTTTTTTTTGCAGGTCTTAGGAGAATAAAGAAGGTCAATTTATGGATGAGCGATTCTTGAGAGAAATTTTAGTGAAAAAAGGGCATTTCATCCAGTTCATTACCTAATAGATTCATAACAAGAAGAAATGAAGAATTGGTTTCCATTTGAAAATTCATGCCACTACTGCCAAACATTTTTCAAAAGACCATTTTTTTTCCATTAATAGATTTGATATTCTCTTAGAAATAACATCATAGCTGTTGTAATTTAATAAAGTGTTGTTTCTTTTCTGATTTCTTTTATGTTTTTGTGTTTCAGGTGTTGATCCCTCCAAATTATAGTTTCTGCTCCATTTGCAACTGAACAATAAGGACCCCACAATGCAAGTTTCAAATTGCAGAAGACAATTCTTCAGTAGCACCAATTCTGTAAAAAAATTACTTTTTCTTGAAACCTGTACATAAACTTTCATTTATATTTGATTGGATTTGCTTGGCAATGGATTGTATATTAGCTTTGTTTCTTTTTTTCTCTTTTTTCCTTTTACGTATTTATATTTGTTTTTTGTTCCTCTTAAGGGACAGTTATTGTTCCTCTTAAGGAACAACAGTCGTTCCTCTTAAGAAGTAGTGCGTTTATGTGTTTATTTTTGTTGTTCCTTCCAAAAGGAATAACATTTTCGCTCATTAGTTTTGCTGTTCTTTAAAAAAAAAAAAAAACAACAACAACAACAATATTTTTTTTGCATGATTTCGCTATTCCCTTCAAAAGGAACAACATTGCTCATTTTTTTGCTGTTCCTTTCAAAAGGAACAACACCGCTCGTTTTTGTTGTTCCTTTCAAAAGGAACAGCACCGACTGTTCTTGCTGTTCCTTTCAAAAGGAACAACACCGCTCGTTTTTGCTGTTCTTTTCAAAATGAACAACACCCACTGTTCTTGTTGTTCCTTTCCAAAGGAACAGCATTTTCGCAGATTGTTTTTGTTGTTCCTTTCGAAAGGAACAACATTTTCGCAGATTGTTTTTGTTGTTCCTTTCCAAATGAACAACACTTTTTGAGTGCATTTTTCTTGTTTGTGAAAAAAATTTTGAGGATTTTTTTGAATTTTTCATAACTTTTCGAAAAACAAACATATAATTTATGAAAGGATACACAATCATACAAATTAAAGCTTACTGTAATCAGCAAATCAAAAGAAATCGTCATTTTTAATAAAGTTGTTTAGTAATGATAAGAAAAAGGAAAAAGGGACAATCAATAATATGATTTTGTTGTCTTACTACCACTAAATTCATATGATCAATTATATTCATCATGTTGGTTATTTCCCATATTTTATAACTGTCTTTGATTTTTACTTATGGAGTAGGAACAAGGGCATATTCTTTTCTATTGAGCTGTTCAGACTTCTTCCACCATCCCTACTCTTAAGGAGTGTTGAGCCATCCTTTATGAATAAATAGGAAAGTGCTATATGAAAAAGAAAAATATTTACATATTTTATTAATAATTTTACAATTTGGCAGGAGGATAGGGGGTCTCATCAAGAGCCGGCCTACCATGTTCATAAGGAAGCAAGTGAAATGGCATTCCCATCATGGCCACCAAACCAGGGATATGGTCCAATGGACAATTGAAAAAATTAAAAAGTCCTTAGAACAGGAGATCTCATCACGAGCCGGCCTGCCCACTTTTCACTTCTTCCCAGTGAATGACATTGTGATTTATCTGGTCACCAAGCCAGCATAATGGCCTCTATTATGACAATTAACAAGCACTTCCTCAACATAAATAAAGGATAATGGTTCCAAGGGTGAGAGAGAAACTCTGTCAAGGTTATGGACACCTGTGGGCAACAGAGCTCTGCTGATGGTATTGGAGTCACATTTATACACATCAATAATAATATTAAACCCTTTTTCCTATATCTCTATTTAAATATCAGATGAAAGTATGAATCCTTAACCTTTGATTTCGAACCTATTATACATGAAAATCATCATAAATCGATCACATTAGTTTAAGTGAGTAATAAATGCATTTGTGCTTATGTTTATCTTAAGCTGTCCCTTATCCTTATTCTTGAATCATTACAAAACGCTTCTATATCTGTTTACGATTTATCACATGCATGGATTTCAGTAAATGCTATAATTTCATTGATTGTATCATAAGTATGTATGCCTTTCCATGCTGTACAATTGCTGTACAGTATGCTACTCTTTTATTTTGCTGATTTTCCACAATATCAATACTGCATTTTTACAGAATTTTTTTCTGCTTGAACTTTTTTTGCATGCATCTTATCTATTGTCATTCCAAACTGAAACTGTGGATTCAAGAAAATTGCATACAGAATTGTGATTTGTTTACAGGAGAACAACAAGTATGGGGAAAATTCTATCCGCAGCATGATCACTATTGCAACTAAACAGCAAAGGCTCGCGAATGCACACAACTCTTCAGACATGATGTGCTTTCATGGCTTCTACCTTTTGTATCACTTTCAGTATTCGCTCAGCCTACATCAGCTTCAACAAAGGCCAGTCCCTATATGTCATTCCATTTTTTTTCGGAGGTAACACTTGAGGTAAAATATCATAATTTTCTGATTTATTATGAATTTAGGAGAATTTCATGAAAATCCATTGAGCATTATTTATTCTACATCTTTACCACTTCCCATTTTTTAGACACATCTCATCTTTCAGTTTGGGGGAGTGTTGATTTATTTCATTTCTTTCTTGTGACCATGTCTGTAATATTCTTTATCATCCATGGATATTCTTATTCATTCTCAACACCTCTCTTATTCCATGTTTTACACCAAGCATAGATTTCAACAGATTGTAGCAACCACCTCTCTTTGTTTCTAGCATCGCATGAGGACATGCTAATTCTTCAGTTTGGGGGGAGGGAATTGCTACACATGATGGATGTTTTTCA
The DNA here is from genome assembly GCA_034641835.2 of Pinus albicaulis. Classification (NCBI taxonomy): domain Eukaryota; kingdom Viridiplantae; phylum Streptophyta; class Pinopsida; order Pinales; family Pinaceae; genus Pinus; species Pinus albicaulis. Next base: position 728,908,160 of record CM076584.1, on the reverse strand, counting down.
CTTTCTTTCTCATTTAAGGCATACAATTTCATTTGTATATAGTGCAGAAATTGTTTAGCATATATCTTTAAAACTATGAACTGAATTCTTGTGATTTCTGGATAGTAAAGAGGTATCATTAAAATACACAAACCCAGATAATTTCACGCTAAATTAGTTCATAAAATTTCGAAAATTATGCACTATCACCTACAACCATTTTTTTTATATATCTCATGATCCGTGCATCCAAATGATCTGATTTTTGAGAAAATGGTTAATGAAGTTTGTTGTTACTTATGTTACATTTTTCTATAACTTCATACACATATAGTTGAATATCAACTCTAAAAATTGTTATGCCTTTATCAAGATTGCTAAAATTGAATATTCATTATTTGAGGAAACATGCATTTGTTCCATCCATTTCATGGGTTGGGATGAACAATTTCCTTTGCTTGGTTAACACATGGGTTTTGTCTTTGGATTGCATGAGGACATGCATTATATTCAGTTTTGGATTGCATGAGGGCATGCAATATATTCAGTTTGGGGGTATGTTGGGTAGTAAATACGACCACTTTCTAACACTTATTCATCCATTTTTACTCTTATTTATCATAACATTTATTATAATTTATCATATAAATCCATTTTATAATGATTTATGCTTTTATGGATGAATATTATTTATTCTCCTTTATTTTTAATAAATTGATGATTATTATGCATAATTTTATCAATGATGGTTTATTAATATCATTCACCATTTTAGCCTCAAAGATAATTTCCAGATTGCAGATTTGATTTCCAAATCATTATGAAATATTCCAACTCAGAAATTCGCTGGAATAAGAAGTGACAGTTTTGCGGTTGAGATTTTGATCAAATGAAGAATAATCTGGAAAATCCGGAACATGGGTTTTGTCCAGAACGAACCCAATTAACTTTTGAAAAGAACATTTTACCCAAATTCGGCATGTATTGAGAGATACGCAGGGTTCTTTGAGCACGATTTCCTCAGATTTGTTGTTGCGGCCGTCCTCCAAATCTCAGCTACAAAGCCAAATTCACCTTGCTCTTGTTGAAAGATTGTTGGAAATATATTTTCTGGTTGATCAAGTTGATTGAGAAAAATCCAATATTGTTATGGGAGATTGTATTTGCTATTTAATTTCTCTTCCTTCTGATTATAAAATGATAACATATATTGTGTATTGGGGGAGAATGGAGGGACTTTTCTTGTTGTAATTTGTAGAATTGTGCATTGACTCTTGTTAAGAGAGTACGAGCTGTTTGTAAATATTATTCATGCCTGATTAATAAAAGAGTTTGTTCTCGTTCCAGTTCTCAAACGCTGGAGTAAAGCGCAGCAGCGTTTCACCGGTGGTTGAGGGCCCGACCCTGGTGGAATCGTTTTGCTGTTTGTATTTCTATTCTTTAATTATTGTTGTGTGATAATCTTGTTTGGTTTCATTACGATTGCAGAGTTAATTATTGTTGAATTGCTTATTGTAATTGTTGTTCATTTCACATTGTTGTTCCATTTCTGTTCATTGTTTATGCATAGTCTTCGATTAGCAAATAGATAAGTATAGTTACATGTTGTTGTTCCTTTCCAGCTTTCGTTTCCTTTAAATTGATTTCATTGAATTTGCTTTTGTTTCGACTGCTTTAAGATCTCCAATTGTAGAGGATAGAGGTTATTACTCCTAAGTCCCCAGATTGGTTATCTTGCATCGATTTCTAAGGGAAAGAGTTACTGCTACTGCATCCCTGATCGATGTTTTGAAAGATTGATGTAGTTTAATATTTCCATTCATGTCACTGTAATTAGGTTTCTTTACAAGCATTTGTTACCTTTGCATTTGTTATTCTGTACTACATCTTCACAGCATTACTCTTGGATAAATTGCTGCCTCAGACTGAGTACACTCTTGAAATAAAAAGTCGCTCCTGGATTGATAATTAATGTGAGATAATTAGGTGTTCAAACAATACATTTTTATGCCTCGACACCTACCCTACCCTACTGAATTTGTTGTTGTTCTAAATGATACAATAATGCCAATGCAGCTAGTCAAGTACCAGCAGAAAAAAATGGGCAACTTGACTTCTTGTCAGGAAAATCATAAGTATAACTTCATTATGTGTCAACATAATAAAATTTATAATATGTAATGGTAACTGCTGATGTATTTGATCCTTATAGAGAATACATGTTTGAAAACTTGGGCTAAAAAGAACCTCCATATAATCTGCTATAGGATCGATAAAAGCATGATGTATGATATTTTCTTCTAGGCCTTCAATGACTAGTTTATAATGGCCGAAGTCTCCTCAGACACGTAATTTTATTAATCAGAAAAACAATTACATTGGAATTATGCAAGAGTTTACACTCGAACAACAAAAAAACTCTTGCAATGAGCTATTTATAAGCTCAATGTCCTAACTTCCACTAATTATGGATCACTTATTAAATAAAATTTGTCCACTTACATTAAATGGCCTTCTAACTATTCTACTAACTTTATATCTAACTTAGAGCCCAGGAAACTACTCTATTCTAGAGTCCTATTTTTAATAACAAAATTCTATTTCTAAGTCTCTCAAATATTTATTAAATATTTCAATTTAATAAATATTTTTATTCTCTAATATTTATTAAATATCTAATTTAATAAATATTTTATCCTAAGTTTATATTAATATATTTGGATCATCTAACATTCCCCCTATGATCCAAAGATACATTACAACAGATACCAAGTTCATCCCTGAACTTAGTAAATTTTATTCTGCCAAGAGGTTTCGTGAAAATGTCGGAGGTTTGATATTCTGAAGGACAATACACTGGCTTGATGACATCCTTTGCAATGAGAGATCCGATATGATGATACTTGGTGTCCAGATGCTTTGTCTTTGAATGGAAAACTAGATTCTTGGCAAGCTTTATTGTTGACTGATTGTTGATAAATAACGAAGTAGCTTCTGCTGGAGGAATTCCCAAGTCCTGTAAAACGCGACGTAACCAAACAATCTCACATGTTGCTTCCCATGCTGAAATGTACTCTGCTTTGGCTGAAGAAGTGGCCACTTTAGCTTGCTTCTTGCAACTCCAGGAAACTACAGCTGACCCTATGTTCATTAAGTAACCTGAGGTTGAGCCCTGTCATCAATACTACCAGCAAATTCGGCATCTGAAAATCCACCAAGTACAAAATGTTTAGTCTTTTTGTAAAGAAGACCAAAAAAATTTGTTCCTTGGATATAATGAAGAACTCTTTTGGCTTCATTCCAGTGGCTTTCAAGAGCTTCCTGCATAAAATGTGAAAGAATATTGACTGCATAAGATAAATCAGGAAGAGTGGTTGTCAAATAAATCAAGCTTCCAATCAACTGTCTCTAAGTAGTGCTGTCCACTTTCCCCCCCTTCAAATTTTGAAAGTTTCAAGTTTTGTTCCATAGGGGTAAGGACAGGCTTGCAATCCTGCATTCCAAATCGATGAAGAATTTTTCCTGCATATTTACTCTGAGAAATGAAGATCTGATGTGGACGTTGGAATACTTCAACACCAAGATAGTAGTGAAGTAGTCCCAAATCGGTCATCTTAAAACCTGCATGTAACTCCTTTTTCACCTGTTTAATGTGATCATCATTGTTTCCTGTGATGATCAAATCATCAACATACATAATCAAAATCACTAGATTTTTACCTTGTTGGCGGACATACAAGGTATCATCAGATTCACTGCGATGAAGACCAACTTTGTGAAGGTATTCATCCATTTTGGCATACCAAGCTCGGGGAGCTTGTTTTAACCCATATAAAGCCTTTATCAGTTTGCATACTTTATGTTCTTGTCCTTCAATTTCAAAACCTGGTGGTTGAGTCATGTAGAATTCTTCCTATAAATCCTCGTTGAGAAAAGCACTTTTTACATCCATTTGATGAACTTTCCATCCTTGTTGAGCTGCTAAGGCAAGTGTGAGGCAGATGGTGTTCCATTTAGTTGTAGGAGAAAATGTTTCCTCATAATCTATCCCTTCCTGCTGTGCAAAACCTTTAGCAACAAGTCTTGCTTTATACTTGTCAATATCACCATTTTTCTTGTACTTAATTCGATAAACCCATTTGCATCCAATAGGTTTAACATGCTAAGGACAATCAACAAGTTGCCAAGTGTTGTTGTCTTGAACTGCCTGATATTCATCAACCATTTCTTGTTTCCATGCTTTATGTTTTACTGCCTCTTGATAAGAAGAAGGTTCAGTAAAATAATTTGCTATTAAAGAAAAATTGCCTTCATTTTTTTTTTATCACCTTGTTCCTGATTTATTTTGTTCATTAGGCCTGACATCTTTTAGGAGTTGAACCGCCCATTTCGGCAATTGATGTTCACTGGTTGGGGCTTGAGCAACCGTAGGTTCTGGGGGCCGAGAGGCATTGCCAGAAGAAATGTTGTTGCTAGGAGAGTTGGATGAACTGCTAGAAGACCAGGATGGCGCTAATGAAGAAGATGGACTGGATGAATCATCGTCAGATGAAGGAAATTCAAGTTCATACCAACTTGGTGAATTTGGTTGACTTTGTAAATTTCTATGTCTTTTATCAGTTTTTGTTTCTAACTTTTGAAGAAGACTTTCAACTTCTTCAGCACTCTTACTCTCATTTTCATCAAAGATCACATTTATGCTAACAATAAATTTCCCATTCGACAAAATTCAGTACCCTTTCTTCTCAGCAGAATACCCAATCATTATGCACTTTAAGCTTCGTGCATCAAGCTTAGTTCATTTTTCATTAGGAACTAAGGCATAACAGATAGATCTGAAAACTTGGAGATGCTTAACCCGTGCTTTGAATCCAAACCATGCTTCATAGGGTGTGATTTCGTCTAAAGAAGATGTGAGAGATCTGTTTCTCAAATAGACAGCGGTATGAACTGCTTCAGCCCAATATGAAGGACTTAACTTTTTGAAAGTTAACATAGATCACGCCATTCCTAACAAGGTACGATTAATTCTTTCTACTACCCCATTTTTCTGTGGAGTGTAGACATTGGTAAGATGTCATTTGATCCATTTTCCATGCAATGATTTTTGAATTCATTTGAAGCGTTCAAAGAGTGCCAATCTTCTCCTTTACTTCATTTTCGATAAGCTTATGAAAAGTTTTGAAATTTTCAAATGCTTCGGACTTTTGCTTCAAGAAATAAACCCATGTCATTTTGCTAAAATCGTCAATAAAAGGTAAAAAATATCTGCAACTTCCAAGTGAAGTTGGGAAGGGTCCACAAATATCACTGTGAACCAACTACAAATGCCTGTCTGCTTGCCAGGAACTGGTGGGAAAAGTCTCTCGATGTTGCTTTCCAAAAATGCAAGATTCACACTTTGCATTTTCCCTTTTGAAGGTTGGAATTCCTTTAACCATGCCCTGTTTTTGTAACTAAGAGAGAATTTCAAGGTTGAGATGGCCATATCTGACATGCCATAATCTAATTGGTGAAATATATGTACTTGCTGCACCTGAAAAGTCATAATTTCTTGTAATAACTGTCCCTTTCATCCTTAATAGTTTTCCATCTTCATAACCTGTCATTACTATTTGCATGTTTTTTTTGACTGAGTTGATTTTAACTGAGCCAACTTGCATAATCACTATATGCCCTACTTGTCGAATTGTGACTAATGATAACAATTTTTTCTTGAATTTTGGACATACCATACATTAGAAATCATTCTTTCTTCGATGCCTGGTAAAAAAAATTTAACTACACCTTTTCCTGAAGGAGTATGTTTGGTTTTGTCATCAAGATAGATTGAATTCAGATGACATTCTTTGAAACTCCAGGAGAAGTCACGTCGAAATTTCATGTGTTGAGTTGCACCTGTATCAAGAATCCATGCATCTTCATAATCACTACGGAGAAATCTTGAAACTTGTAAAGTTGTTGCTTCTGTGTTTGTGAAAACATATTCAGAACTATCAGGATCATCTTCATCATTTTCAAACTAAGCTGAGTTTGGATGAAACTTAGAAATTTTCTCAATAGAATTTCTACAATTTGCTGCATAATGACCAACTTTGTTACATTGCCTGCAAAAAATGTGACTCAAATCGGTGCCTCTTCCCTGAGACTTTCCTCTTCCTTGAGACTGTCCTCGGCCTCTGCTTTGTCCTCTGTTTTGAGCTTGTCCTCTTCCTGGACTCTGTCCTGTGCCTTGATGATATCCTTTGTTTTGATTGTTTCCTCTGCCTTGAGAATTGTTTCTTCCTAAATTGGAGCCTATGTTGGAGTTGTTTCCTCTGTGTTGACTGCAACCACGACCTTGCGCTGCTTGATTTGGATTGAAATTACGTTTTCCTTTGTTTCTAGAACTGTCAGTTGAGGAGTTGCTTGAACTGGCTTCGGTGAGGAAGACATCTTCCCCAATCGACTTCTTCTTCCCGAAGTTTTTATCATGCTATGCTAACATGTCACTCATTTCATCAAATTTGATCTTCTTTAACTTTCCAGTGACTTGCAAAGTTTCCAAAAAATGAGTATATGATGATGGAAATCCAGCAATTAAAATTGTAGTTAAGAAGCTTTCATCAACAGCTTGAAAACCAGCATTGTTGATTTCTTGCTTAATGTTTTTAAGTCGTGAAATGTACTCAAGGACATCACCACCTTCAGTTAATTTCTGTTGAAGCAATTTTAATTGAAGATCAACCTTCTTTGATTCAGGTTGTGTATCAAAGATATCTTTGAATGTATGTAAAGCAGCCCATGCATCTGAATAATTCTCAATGTTTATGCACATTTCATTAGTAACTGAAGATTTTATAAGAGCTAATGCCTTGGCATCTTTTATTTCCCATTTTGCAAATGAATTTGGATCTATTGGTTTATTTGGCTTAATGTTGCCATCACAAATGCCATGCCACAACTCATTAAAAATAAGAGTGCTTTCAATTAGACGTCGCCATGTCTTATAGGATTTCACTCCTTCTAGCTTATCAGTTTCAGAGAAGAGATTAATTAATTTCGACATTGTAGAGTTGAAGCAGTGCACCAAAATAATCAAGCACAAAAATATAGCAACTCGTCACACCACGACACACGCCACACAAAAAAACTATCTATTGGGGCTTGGCCTTGACCCTCGAATAGTCGTTGAAACAGGAGAAAAATGACTGAGCTTTGCACTTGGCTCTAGTCAATTTCTAAAATATTTACAAGGTAACTTTCAAATTTTGACTTTTACAATGATGCTCTTGCACAATCTGGTAAAAAAAAGTTACCCCCCCTCAAAGTAAAATTACTTTGAGTCACACTTATCTCTCTAGAAACAAATGACAAAAAATCACCTTATTACTCCAAAAATATTACAAATAACCTTATTTCTCCAACAAATTACAAAATCCTTATTACTCCAAAAAATATTACAATGTTCTTCAGAAAAAAGAAAAAGAAAAAAAAATAATATCTATATATATATATATATATATATTTCTACTTATTCCTCCAAATACAAAGTGCTACTTCACCTTATTGTTCCAAAGCGGTACGCCACCTTATGATCCCGATTACAATTTTAATTACAAAAAACTGCAGATTGCATAGTCATCGCCAATGAATGCCATTGAAATGTATAGGCTTCTTCTTGCAGTCGTTGTTGTGGAATCTTGGGCCTCCAAGTCAGATGTAGCTTGTACCGCCAAAATTATTTCGATCCGAAACTCAAAACCCGTGTTAATAAAAACGCAAGCTGGCAACGCAAACCTTTGGTTTCAGCAATCTCTCCACGCTATCGTTGCTCCAGGCCCGCTGGATAGATACTCTGCATAAAACATAGTGTTTTTTTTTCTTGCATAAGACACAGTCTTATATGTAAGTTCCAGCAAAACACATTCATATAAAACACAGTCCTAAAAATAAATCGACCATGTCTACCCCATTCTTAATTATAATAATAATGAGTTGGCCATGTAATAATCCCTAAAGGACGAAGACCATCTATAGCAGCGAATGCAACTGGTTATAACTTTCTAATTGATAACGAGAAAAAAGTCTTCAATGTCGTGTCTCATCACAGATTGAAAATTCTTTCTGGGTTCTGAAGAGTCGCGGGTATAACTGTCAGAGACCACTTAAGCTAAAGGATCCCGCTGTGGTTGGAGAAAAAACATGGAGTACTTTAGAGGGGTGAACCCCAAGCATTCATTCGAATAGGCTCACGAAATATGGAGGAACTTGTGTTAAGCCGTGAAACACGTGAAGCACAGGTTTCGTTTTACAGCAAATTCAGAAAAGAAATCAGAAGCAGAGGACATGAAAAGGAGCAATCAGGTTGTAAAGGAGAGTGCAGATGTGATTATAATTTATAAGCGATGATGACTTTGCCACAATCGTCACAGTTGCTAAGTGGGTTCATTGAGTGTTTATAAACATTCAAAAAATTGCGCAATTTCAACTGAAGAATACTGAGAATGTACTGGTATAGATATGGATTCAACACATTGCGACACATGGGCAGATTTTGCAGAAAACTATTTTGCAAAAAATGATTTTAGAATTTACAAATCTAAAATCAATAATAAAATTTCTATTCTTTTAAACAAAAACTTGACAAATTCCATACCAATCATTTGCTGATGAATTCAATGGAGTTTTTCAAGAACTTGTAGAGCTAAAATCTCCTCTTCACATTCACTGTAGCATTACCGTAGCTCTAATACCACAATAATGGTCGAAGTGTCCTCAGACACGTAATTTTATTAATCAGAAAAACAATTACATTGGAATTATGCAAGAGTTTACACCTGAACAACAAAAACACTCTTGCAATGAGCTATTTATAAGCCCAATGTCCTAACTTCCACTAATTATGGATCATTTATTAAATAACAAGTTTCCACTTACATTAAATGACCTTCTAACTATTCTACTAACTTTATTCCTAACTTAGAGCCTAGGAAACGACTCTATTCTAGAGTCCTATTTTTAATAACAAAATTTTATTTCTAAGTATCTCAAATATTTATTAAATATTTCAATTTAATAAATATTTTTATTCTCTAATATTTATTAAATATCTAATTTAATAAATATTTTATCCTAAGTTTATATTAATATATTTGGATCATCTAACAGTTTATTAGTTTTATCCTCGGTATTAAACCTTGAAACCACATCTTCAGTTTCGTACTCTAGAGTATGATCATCCACAATATGTAATTCAAGAGGTATTACAAATTCCTATTGCTTTAAGGAAGGAAGATTTTCCAAGAATTCTTTAGGATCTCAGAAATTATATGACTGAATTTGAGAATTCAAAATTTCAATTCCATTTTCGTATCGTTCAACAACTACCTCCAGAAAACATGTTTTGGCTTCAGCAAAAAAATTTCTTGATTTCAAAATAAGAAAGACAGCCTCTAGAAAATCTCCATCAAGCTGAAATTCTGATAACTGATTCCTGAATGCATTCAAATATTCACGAGATAAAAGATCTGCCACAAACCTTGTCATCTTGTTTAGTAGGAACTCTGGTCAGCATGTTGTGGAGTCTCCATGAAAGCTCAAAAGTTGGGTTCTTTGAATCATGAAGTTTCCAGATGAATAATTCAGTCTTCTTATGTCTGGTCACTGTCCACCATCAATAATCAGATCTGAACTTTGATATACTTTCTGAGGAAGATAAATTTCGTCCCTCGTGGAGCCGCCATTATGTTATCACTCTGTAATTTTGAGGCTGAAGAAAAACTACAGAGGCAACATCAAACCTCTTTGGAAGCTAGGACCTAGCCTTCCTAGACTCAGAAAGGGCTCTCTCAGTTAGATATAACTTTGTTGATAGGGGCATTTTAGGCTAGCTATTAGTGCATAGTGGTTTGTTTGAATATTTATGGTTGAGGCAATAGAAGAGGGCCATTGGGCTATGGAGTGAAACAGGTGTAAACAGATTCAAATGGATGAATAATTGAGATGAGGTGCAACCAGGAAATCTATACATGCCAATGCATCTTTACAGCTTCTGATAAGGAAAGGAGGAGGAGATTAAGGTTCAACGTGAATGCAGAGCAGACCGTCTCTAAATTATGCATTCAGGTCTCAGAGGAAAACATAAAGTACTGTTTCGAGACTGAGCAAGGTACCCCATTGTAAATCCTACACAAAAATTTCTATCCGCAGTAAAGAAAGAAAAAAATGTGCGAAAATAGGAGAAGGACAAATTACATGGGGAAAGCACTTCGCCACAGATCATAACACAATAATCTAGAAAACATCATAATCTTTCATTCATCCAAAGAGTGTTTACAACTAGATGAGATGATTACAATGGTTTTTTCCCTTCCGACCTCTCTGATACTGCTAATGCATGCAGTATTTATATAAAAAATTAAATCGGTTACTCTGCCCGTTTTAATGATAGTTATTAACTAAATTCAAGCTAAACCTTTTCCAAGTGGAACCATGCAGGCGGTTAAGACAATTTTGGCCATAACAATGGCTTTAGCATTCTATTATTGATTACAGAGTGAGGAAGAAATTGCCTCTTGGGATCACGAAGAGGCTATGATAAGATAAACCTGAAAAAAATGTGGCTGCAGCAGTTCATTATTGATTTCAGAGTGTTTAAAAACTAGCTAGTGTGATGCCGATAAAGGCAATGTTAAAACCATACTAACATGCGGCTCTGCTTTGGCTGAAATGGTTACTTGAGGACCTGATATGTTTGTTGTGCTGATCGCTTCATTGTGCCCTGCGAATCTACTCCTTTAGCTCGACTCCACCTCTTTCTTCTCGTGTCGAGTCCATTACCCGAGCTTTTCGGCCCGAGTTCGCTTTTCTTCACAAAACAACGTAAAAAGCTAATGCACCCAGACTTGAAAACTTTAGGTTTTTTCTTTGAACTACATCACATCTGCGTTAACATCGCACTTCGCACTCCGTTGTTTTAAAATTCTCTTTTGGCGCTTATTCTCTTGGGCCTGCGCTTTTCGATTTGCAATCGGGTCCCACGCACATCGCATTTCATCGATTATATCATGAACCCTACGCACTTATCCTCTAATAATTGCGAATTTCAATTTGTGATCGGGCCCCACTGACATCACGCATCGCACTTCGGCGATTATATCATGAACCCTCCACACTTATCCTTTAAAACTTGCGACTTGAAATTTGTGATCAGGTCCCACTAACGTTACACATCGCACTTCGACGATTATATCATGAACCCTTTGCACTTATCCCTTAAAAATTGCGACTTGCGATTTGTGATTGGGTCCCACTGACGTTGCACATCTCACTTCAGGGAATGTTTGGGATTCACTGATTGTGTTAGGAGATGGAGTTTAGATCTGCAATAGGAGGATTGCAAAGAGAGGTAAGGGTTTCCATAAGTTTGAGTGCGGAAAGCGACATATACGATATCATATATGTAATATATGATATGTATCAAAGGTTCGTTGGTGGGGGCAGAGCTGCGGTAAATGACATAAGTGGTAAGTCTTAAGGGATATATGATACGGCTTTTAGTGGATGAGTGGAGCTGCTCTTTTTAAATATAAAACTTGAGTTTTAATAGTTAAAAAAGGGCTTTTTAAAGAAATGAATTGTTGGAATTTAGAGTTCAGAGAAATGAAAAGATAAAAAGAGGGTAGAATGAAGTTCTCTAACCATCACACTTAATCAACAACACTTTCCTCTTTCAATTGAGATGAAAGGCAGATTGATTCCTTTGAAGTTCTTGATAGTCAGGATCTCCCTTCTTTTTTTTCTGAAAATAAATGACAGCCATGGAATATTATTTCCCATATGAAATATTTGGGAAATAATCAGTCACCTTGTGATATTGTGAATTACAAGAGTCTAACAGTATGATCATAGCACATGGGGATGAAATGAAACATGTTACACTCTATCCTCCAGCACAATCTCCTTCTTTATTATCATGGCTTGATGAACAACAACGACAAGTAACTCAATCTGTTCTAACTATTAATCAAGTCTTTAATTTTAGAGAAGAGGAAGAAAATGACCTTTTCATCTCAGAACCTGATATTTCGAAGAAGCTAAGAATAACACAATATGAAGTTGCAAATCATCTTTCAAATCAATGTTTTTAGGAAAATTGTACAATTAAATCATTGCAAATTCATTTGAAATTATTTTTCCTGTTAGCTCAATTACCAATTCACAAAGCAAAATCATTGAAATCAATCATGGAAAGAGTTTAAATATTGGTAAAAATATACAATCATCACAAGAACAACAAGTAATTGCATTATAACAGAAATATTCAAAATATTTTGCATGGGACTATACAAACGTGCAAGGAATTCATCCAAAGACATGTATTCACCATATCTATACTAGTGATCATATCGAAATAGTTAGACAACCACAAAGAAGTATGAATCCTATGATGAAAGAATAGTGAAAAAGGAACTACAAAAATTGTTACAAGTAGGATTCATCTATCCTATTTCAGATAGTTAATGGGTTTCTCCCTTAGTTGTGGTACCAAAGAAAAATGGAAAATAGAGAATATGTGTAGACTATAGGGGACTAAATAAAGCCACATTGAAAGATTAGTTCCCATTATCATTCATTGACCAAGTACTAGATTCATTAGCCAGAAAGAAATTCTTCTCTTTTCTTGATGGATTTAGTGGATACAATCAGATTAAGGTAGCATTGGAGGACCGAGATAAAATCACATTTACTTGTCCATGGGGAACATATGCATATAATGTGTTTCCCTTTGGGTTATGTAATGCACCGGCTACTTTTCAAAGAACAATCCTAGCCATCTTTGCTGATCTAATTCATGAATATGTAGAGGTCTACATGGATTATTTTATTGTATATGGTGGTACATTTGATGATTGTTTGAATAATATTGAAAAATCTTTAAAGAGATGAATAGAGACAAACCTATCCCTCAACAATGTAAAATAATTTATGATGTTAACTGAAAGGATAGAGTTTGGACACCACATTTCTTCTTCAGGAATCAAGGTGGACCCAGCAAAGAAACAAGTCATTGTAAACGTAATGCCACCAAAAACACAGAAATAAGTAAGAAGTTTCTTGGGATGTGCAGGCTATTATAGAAGATTCATTGAAAATTTTAGTAAAATAGCTCTACCTTTGTTCAAGTTACTTGCAAAAGACATTTAGTTTCAATGGACAAAAAATTGTCAAAATGCATTTGAAATATTCAAAGAAAAATTGTCAGTAGCACCCATTCTTCGAGGACCAAACTACTCATTTCCATTTCACATATCTGCTGATGCATATGATACAACTATAGGAGCATCACATGGACAAAAATAAAATCAGTTTAATTATTCCATATACTTCATAAGAAAAAAATTAACTCCAATAGAATTGAACTATACAGTAAGTGAAAAAGAAATGTTATCTATTGTGCATGCAGTTAATAAGTTTAGGCATTATATAGTAGGTTATCAAGTATTTATTCATACAGATCATTCAGCCATTAAATAATTAATGAACAAAGCAATTGTCGATGGCAGAATTACTAGATGGTTGTTGTTAGAAAAATATATATTACAGAGAAATGGAACAAATAAAATATATGTGGAAACGCAAAAAAAAAGCAACACATAAAATCAGAGAGACACAGATATACATGGTTCACCCAGTTTAGGATACGTCCACCCCGAACAGCCAGTCCTTCCTTTCTATTATCTAGCAAAATGAAGAGACACAACCTACAGCAAATTCGTTGTAATATCCTTTGTTCTCTATCACAGTCTCCCTATCTGTTTCTCGTGCTGAGAATACTCATACAATACACAGCCACAATACAATACCCTCATACAAAGCGAGGGGGTTTCCTTCTAGGGCAAAAAAAACCCTAAACTAAACATAACTTCAACCGTCAGATTATCTGCCTAATGAACGGCCCAGATTGACTAGTTTAGGGCAAAAAACCCTAAACTAAACATAACTTCGACCGTCAGATTATCCACCTAATGAACGGCCCAGATTGACTAGAAATTACTATACTTTTACAAGGCAATTTTACATATGTTTTTAGCTTCAGGGGCGTTTCCCCCGAAACCCCCCACCAGAGGGGGCTCCATAAAGTCGCAGCCGCCTCCCCCCCAGGCAGCGTTTAATTTCAAGCAGTGTTGCCGCCCCATTAAGGTACAAGGGTCCAACACTGTGATACAAAATAAACAAGATAATCAAGCTCCACACCCAACAATCTCCCACTTGGAGATTGATTGTAGCAACTCCACCTCTGCTTCATTTGCTGGAAAATGACTCCTCTTTGGACCTGGTTATTTCTCATCTTCATCGTCATCCTTGAAGACCAATTGAAACTGAGCATAATCTCAGTTTCTCCCTGGTTACAGTGTTTGTTAGCATATCTGCAGGATTCTGGATAGTGTGTATATTTTCCAGCTTCAACTGTCCATCTTCCAATATCTTCCAATACAATACCTTTACTTTTTCTGTGATCTCATCAAGAACTATGTATTCTTTTTTTTCTTTTTCCTGTTTCTTTTCCTGCAACTGATTCTTATACAAGACCTTTTCATTGAATATTACATCTCTGCTCCTAATTATTTTGTGATTTTCATAATCATATAAGCGATAACCAAAATCATTAACACCATATCCAATAAAGGTACATTTCTTTTATTTTTCCTCAAGCTTTGTTCTATTTTCTTTATTAATATGGACAAAGGCCTCACAACCAAAAGGCTTTAAAAAAGAGTAGTTTACCTTTTTACCTGTCCATGCTTGCTCTGGAATACCACCATCCAAGGAACTTGAAGGCCCTCTGTTTATTAGATAAACAGAAGTATCTACAGCATCTGCCCAAAATTTTAAAGGCAATCCTGCATGCAATCTCATGCACCTTGCACGCTCCATGATTGTTCTGCTCATCCTTTCTGACACACCATTTTCTTGTGGTGTTCTTGGAACTGTCTTCTCTCTACGAATTCCATGCTCTGAACAGTACCTATCAAACTCTTTGCTGCAATATTCACCTCCATTGTCTGATCCGAGACACTTCAACTTCTTTCCTGTCTCAATCTCAACCAAAGCTTTCCATTTCTTGAAAGTATCAAATACATCAGATTTATTTTGAATACAATAAATCCATTTTTTTCTAGTTGCATCATCAATAAACGTAACATAATAGCGAGAGCCACCGAGAGATGATACCTGAGAAGGTCCCCATACATCTGTATGCACAAGCTCCAATTTTTCGCTCTTCTTTTCTTTCCCAACTCTGAGAAATCTGACTCTCTTTTGTTTTCCATAAATTCAATTCTCACAGAAATCCAAATCAACATTCTTCAATCCTGGCAACAAATTTCTTGAGTGAAGAATCTTCATTCCCTTCTCACTCATGTGTCCGAGCCTATGATGCCATAATGCTGCATCTTCTCCTTTGGAAGTTAAAGCATTAATAGAGTTATAAATACCATTGCATAAATACAATGTACCAACCTTTTTGCCTTTTGCTATTACCAGGGCTCCTTTGGTGACCTTCCAAGTTTTATCCGTGAAAGTTGTCACACAACCTTCACTGCCTAACTGCCCTGTTGAAATCAGATTTTTCTTCAGATCTGGAACATGCCTTACCTCCTTTAGTAGCCATTGGTTTTCATTCTGTTGTTTTACAAGAACTTTACCCATTCCAAAAATTTTACAGGTTTATCATCACCCAAACGAACTTGTCCAAAATCTCCTTGAGCATAGTCATGAAAATATTTCTTATCAGGTGTGGCATGGAATGAAGCCCCTGAATCTACAACCCAAGAATCAGTAACATTTTCGAAAGAAAGAATCAAAGCATCTTGTAACACATCACCTGTCACATTTGTTTCATGATTGTTTTCTTGCTGTGTGTCTCCTTCTTTTCCCTTCCGAGATCTACAGTCTTTCTTTAGGTGTCCTTTCTTTCCGCAATTCCAGCACACTATCCCTGATCTAGACTTGGATCTACCTTTCCTTGATTTACTGCGATATCCTGAGCTCTTTCCTCTTTCCATTCTTCTTCCCCTAGACTCTGCACTCAAAGCATTACCCGATGTCTCACCGGAGCTTTTCCGTCGCATTTCCTCGCTAAGGATAGCACCGACAACATCATCAAACTTTAAAGTACTAGATCCAAAGACAGAGTTACTAATGGCCATTACTAAACCATTCCAACTCTCTGGAAATGAGCACAAGAATAACAGAGCTCTAACTTCATCATCAAAGTTTACCCCTACAGAACTTAGCTGACTGGTAACTGTATTAAATTCATTTAAATGGTCTGCAACAGATCCACCTTCCGACATCTTTATATTAAATAAACGTTTCATGAGAAATACCTTGTTTGAGGCCGAGGGTTTTTCATATAGTTTCACTAATGCCTTAATCAAACCCTCTGTTTTTTTTTCCTTCGAAATATTGAAGGCTACCGACGTCGCGTGGCACAACCGTACTGTTCCAAGTGCTCTTCTATCGAGAATCTCCCATTCTTCGTCTATCATAGCTGTCGGCTTCTTTGTTTTTCCACTCAATGGTAGGTACAGATCTTTCTAATATAGATAATCTTCCATCTATATCTTCCACAGCGGGAAGTTTTGGTCGTTAAATTTCTCGACCCTAAAATTACCACCTTCCACCATTTCTCCCACTCGAACCAGGAACCCTTCTTTCCTGCGATTTTATCAGCCAAATAGACCTTCGGCTCTGATAATAGTTTTTAGAAAATTATATATTACAGAGAAATGGAACAAATAAAATATATGCAAAAACACAAACACAACCAACACATAAAATCAGAGAGACACAGATATACGTGGTTCACCCAATTTGGGCTACGTCCACCCCGAACAGCTAGTCCTTCCTTTCTATTATCCAGCAAAATGAAGAGACACAACCTACAGCAGATCCGCTGTAATATCCTCTATTCTCTCTCAAAGTCTCCCTATTTGTTTCTTGCTCTGAGAATACTCATACAATACACAGACACAATACAATACCCTCATACAAAGTGAGGGGGTTTCCTTCTAGGGCAAAAAACCCTAAACTAAACATAATTTTTACCGTCAGATCATCTACCTAATGAACGGCCCATATTGACTAGAAATTACTATACTTTTACAAGGAAATTTTACATCTGTTTTTACCTTCGGGGGCGTTGCCCTCGAAACCCCCCGCCAGGGGGGGGCTCCATAAAGTTGCAACCCCCCCCCCCCCCTATACCCCCCAGGAAGCATTTAATTTTGGGCAGCGTTGTCGCCCCATTAAGGTACAGGGGTCCAACACTTTGATACAAATAAAAAAGATAATCAGGCTTCACACCCAACAGTTGTTATTAATGCAAGAATTTAATCGCATTGTTCTAGATCGACCAGGTAAAGATAATCAAGTAGCATATTTTTTGTCAAGACTTCATTCACATGGTGATCCAATTCCTGTTTCAGACAATTTTCTAGATAAAAATTTATTTTATATTAGCTAAAACCCCATGGTTTGCAAATGTAGTCAATTATTTATCATCCGGAATATTACCATCCCATTTCACTAATAAGCAGAAAAGAAAAATAATCAGAGAGAGTGCTAGATATAGTTGGGTCAATGGTGACCTATTTTATACTAGTTTTGATCTATTAATAATAAAATGTGTTAGAGAAGATTAAATTATTGATATTTTGGAAGCATTTCATGACGATCCATGTGATGGCCATTTTGCAAACAAGCGGACATCATACAAGGTGCTCAAACTTGGCTACTACTGGCCAACAATATTCAAGGACTCAAAAGCCTATGTTAAAAGATGTGACCGATACCAAAGAACTGGAAGACTTGTAATATCCAATGAAATGCCATTGAAACCACAAGTACTTATAGATCCATTTGAGCAATGGGCTCTTGACTTTGTGGGACCAATTAACCCGCCTTCAAATGGAAAGAAGTACATTCTAGTGTGTACATATTATGTTACAAAGTGGGTAGAAGCAAAAGCAGTGGCAAGAGAAATAGAAGAAAAAATGGTGCCATTCCTCTTTGAAGAAATATTTGTAATATTTGGAGTTCTGAGATAGATTTTTATAGACCAGGGAGCATAGTTCACCTCCAAACTTGTCAGAGATCTTACGGAAAAGTATAAAATCAAACACAGAAAGTCTACTCCATACCATCCCCAAGCAAATGGAAAATTAGAATCCACTAATAAGATCCTGGAAAATATCATGACAAAAACATTGCAAATGAACAGAAAGGATTGGTCAGAAAAATTAAGAGATGCACTATGGGCATACTAAATTACATGGAAGAATACAACTGGATTCAACCCATATAAGTTGGTATATGGTAAGGAAGTTCTGTTGCCAATTGAATTTCAAATTCATACAGTCAAACTTGCAGTAGAATTGGGATTAGACCTGTCAAAAGCACAACAATAGAGAGTCATGAAATTAAATGAATTAGATGAAATCAAACAGAAGAAGTTGAGCACACACCGCTAGTGCAACAACAGAGAATCAAATGGCATGACAGATTTATTAAAAATAAAATTGTTCATAAAGGAGACTGGGCATTACTTTTTGAGTCCAAGTTCAAATATTTCAAAGCAAAGTTTACAACTCATTAGCTTGGTCCATATGAGATATAAGAAATATTTGACAATGTAGTTAAAATAAAAACAATTGATGAAGAAAAAATTTCATTTCTAGTTAATGGACATAGGCTTAAAGTCTATAATAAGCCTATAAATAAAGAGTACTTTCTGGAAAGAGTCTCAACAGAAAATAATATGGAAATAATGGAACAACATAGTGATATGCCTTCCTTACTTCCAGAATAAAAATTAAAATTAAAAATAAATAAATAATAATAAAGGAGTTTGGTTGTGAAAATCCAGGAAACTCACACAATACAAACTCGAATTCATATCAGAAAACCAACTTGTTTGGCCAATATGAATTCCTATTTTGTTTTAATTTTTATTCAATTTATTTTGCAGAAATATACCAAAATTCCAAGACTTGGGGACAAGTCTCAAAATAAGAAAGGGGGAAGATTCATAATAAAACTATGCAAATATTTTAAGCATTTGTATTGCAAAAGGGACCTCAGACATCATTCAAAATATCATTGCAAAAGGGACCTGAAACAACATTCAGATATCATCATAGAAGGAACCTAAATAGAATCAAATATCATATGATTGCAGAAGGGACCTGAGACATTAATATTCATAGGAAGGGACCTAAATCAATATCAGATGCAAAAAGAACATGAAACATTCTAATCTACATCAAGAGGATCTAATAAGAAGATACAAGCACCTACATTCCATCATAATTCATTGTTGAAGAACTATCATCATTAAAAAGAGTCAAGTATGGACACACTAGCAAAGGTCATCATCAATGAGCATTGATATCGAACTATTAAGCGCAGAAGGAAAAGTACTGTAAGTGAAAAAAAAAAATCATAAAACCTTTGAATTTGAATTTTTTTCTAGAATTGCTAAACTAGTTTAACTTGGATATGCATCCTACTACATTTATCCTACTTACATTCTACATCATATTACATTATCCTACCTACATCCTACATTAAAAACATTACATTAACCTCATCCTACCCTCATCATAATCATTACATTAATCCTTCCCTCATCATAATCCTAATTACATTCATTATCTTACATCCTACATTATTTCATCATAATCCTACATTAACCTCATATACTCCTACATAATCATTTTTTATCAAAAATTGTGGCTCAAATTTTTGCCTCATAAGGAATTGCCTTGCTTACCTACAAAACCAAAAAGAGTTAGTGTCATTAAAAGATAAATTTGATTTTGAAAAGACCTATGCATATGATTATTTCAGAAACAAATTAATGATGAGCATATAAAAATGGAAAACATAGGAATCGAAAAGAAAATATATGAAATGTAACATGTAATATGCAAACATGCAAAAATGAATGAAAAGCCAAATGTATGATTGCAAATACATGCAATAGAAGGCATACAAATAAACGAACGAAGCCATGGTGAAGAATGGACATAACAGAGTGTGGGTAATACAAATATTATGGTGACAATACAATCATGTAAACCCGTGAAAGGAAGAATGTACATGAAATAGAGAATGTAGTCAAACTGTGACACATAGGTAGCCACAAGTACAAAAGTTAGAGTATGAGTTGGGAGCGCAATATAAACAGTTAAAACACTTTCAAACAAACAAACTAAGCTCCACGTAATGATCTCTTCCAGCATCATAGCACAAACCAAGATATGTGTAATACTCTCTTCCACCATCACAACAAAAACCCATCTCAGAAGATGAGAGAAACACTATGCATTCAGCCAGCGTAAGGAGAAAACTCGTAGAAGGAGAAAACATCCAGAGAAACAAAAAAATTGAAGAGAAGTCTGTGTAAGTCAGAGAAGCCCTGAACAAAGAATAAATTTCATAAGAAATATGCGAGCAGATTAAGAATTCTATGGATAAATAAGGAGAGACACATCGATTTTAACGAGGATATTGAAGGTCGAGATTCCTTCTGCGCCAAGTTGACTGTGCTTCCCAAAAAAATCCAAAAATTCTGCAATGGAAGAGGTAATAATCAATACTGGATTTATATTAGCAGTTAAACAAATTCCAAGGGTAGTTAAGCTCGAGATGTTGGTTAAGATGTGTCATTATATGAGGGTGTAAGAATTCAGTAATGGATTTGAAAACACTGCCACCATTAAACATACCTTGCCACCTATGTCATGTATGAATCTTCGAATATGTTGAGAGGAGTTTTAATTGAAATGATATTTTTTAACACAGGAAAACGAGTTATTACTCAGATACATTTACAATTTTTCTTCTAGTTAATCAAATAGCATGTATTCTAGCTCGAATTCCTTCATGCATAATTGTGAAAATTGTTACATATGAAAAACGCAGAGTCCTATTTTCATATACATAGTGAGCAATTTTTTTTAAATAGAGAAGGGATTTTCATGAAAAACTTGGAAAAACAAATATTGAAGCACGATTTTATGGAGCAGTAAAACATTGTTAAGATGTTTTTATGGTCTTTTACATGGAAAATATGAGAGACATAAGGTAAAGACTACCATCTAAAAAGAACGAAAGTATGAAGGTATTGATTTTTTTCTTCAGGCTACATAATAAGAGACTACAGGATCAGGGACAGTGGGCACATCATCACTTAGAAGATCAAAGAGGAGAAAACAAGCATGAGGACATGCTTGAAGATCAGCAAGGAGGAGATGTTGGCCCTCAATTTTGGTCAATTTTTCTTATAAAAAATCCACCTAATTTTGATCATATTCCACTTATATCATCCATATATGCATCATTTTTACCTTATTATGCATATTCAGGTAAATAAATTAATTTTTTCAATTTTGAGATATTTTTGTAAAAAATGGGTTTTAAGAGTATGTTTGGACAGAACTGAAAATTCCCGTAATAGCTTCATGGAAGTCATATGTGTAGGACACCTGGGCGTGAGCTAAGAATATATTTGGAAATATTGGGAACCACAGATGGAAAGAAATCTATTGGTTCGGTCAAACTAATCTAAAGCAAGCCCGGTCAACGATGCTCAAACTTGACTTGTTTTTCATAAATCCCTAGGAAAAGGGGAAAATTAGTATTTTTTTGGATTTTAATGTAGATCTGAAAGTATATGAAAAGAATATCATTCATCGTACAATTCCGTTCAAGCCTGATCAAAATCCCTTCAGACCAAATCTGAGAAGAATCAACCCAAGGTTGTTGTTGTCAATAGAGAAAGAGGTAAACAGACTTTTTAAAGCTGGTATCATTGTTCCCATTAGATTTTCTGAATGGATGTCAAATCTTGTTCCGGTGAGAAAGAAAATGGGAGAAATCCATCTTTGTATTGATTTCAGAAACTTGAATAAGGTTTCTTTAAAAGAGAACTATCCCCTTCCTAAGATGGACCATATCCTATAGAGAGTGGTTGGGTCCTCTCGAATGTTGCTTCTTGTTGGATATTCAAGATATAATCAAATTTTAATGCATAAGGATGATCAATACGAAATTTCTTTCATGACACCTTGGGGCACCTTCAAGTATGCTAAAATTCCATTTGGGCTCAAGAATGCAGGAGCCACTTTTCAGTGGGCGATGGACATTTCCTTCGCAAATGAAAATGATGTTTTCTTAGTTGTATACCTTGATGATTTGACAATTTTCTCTCATTCTGATGATGAGAATTTATATCATTTGAGAATTTCATTTCAGAAGTGCAAGAAATTTAGGATTTCACTCAATCCCAAAAAGAGTCTTTTTTCCATGGAGGAGGGAAAGCTTCTCGGCCATATCATCTCCAAAGATGGTATCCGTATTGATCCTTCTTGGATTGAGGCTATTCAGAAAACAAATTTTTCACACAGCAAGAAGGAGATCCAAGCCTTTAATGGTAAGATGAATTTCTTGAGAAGATTTATTCCAAATCTTGCCAAGAATTTTTGAGAGATGACCAATATGCTTAAAAAGGAAAGTGAAGTAAGGTGGTTGGAGGATGCTAAAAAGTATTTTAATTCATTAATTGTTTCCTTAACTACAACTCCTATTTTGATTAGCCCCGAATACTCCATTGATTTCATCATATTTTCATTTTCCTCCGAACATACATTGGTCATTGTTTTGATGCAAAAGAAGGATAAGACCGAGAATCCCATTGCATTCTTCAGTCATACCATTAGGGATGTTGCCCTTAGATACAACATAATTGAGAAGCAATCATTGGCCCTAGTAAAGGCATTGAAGGACTTTCAAGTGTATGTCCTTCATTCTTACATTCTAGCATATGTCCCTAATGCAGCAGTGAAGGATGTCCTAATTCAAACTGATCCAGAAGGTAGAAGAGAAAAGTGTATAGCAGTTATGTTAGAGTATGACCTTGAGATCAAGTCTAAAAATATGATCAAAGGTCAGGGATTGACCAAGCTCATGGATGAATCCAATTTACATGCACTTGATATCAATCTCATTTTGGTTTTGTCTGATGAAGAAGAATATGGCTCACTCATGTAGGTATCAGAATTTTCTCTCTCTTCTCCTCGTATGCCGACATCATTTATGTTCTTCAGCATCTTAATCCTCCTCCAAGCATGTCTAAAAGTAAGGGTAGGTCATTAAAGTTGAAATCTTCCAAATACTGCATTTTGGATAACGCTCTATACTGGAAAAACCTGGGAGGTGTCTTGTTGAACTATCTAGTAGAAAATGAAGCCAAGGATGTAATGACTGATTTCCATAAAGGAGACTATGGAGGCCACTTTTTTTGGAAAAATATGAAAAATAAGGTGTTGAGAGCTGGTTATTATTGGCCTACTATCTTTTCATATTTATATAAAACAATGATGAGCTGTCACGAGTGCCAGATATTTCAAGGTAAGAGAAAGCTTCTCTCGTTGCCTTTGCAACCTATATCCGTGCAAGCGCCATTTCAGTAGTGGGGCCTTGATTTCATTGGAGAAATCCACCCTGCATCTTCTACCCAACATAAGTGGATCTTGATAGCTACTGACTACTTCACCAAATGGATCGAAGCAATCCCAACAAGGCAAGCTACAAATTTATTCATTATTTAGTTTTTGGAGACTAATATTATGTCTCATTTTGGCTGTCCCCAAAAAATCATTACAAATAATGCGACTGCATTCAAATCCAAGAAAATGGTTGAGTTTTGTGAGAAATACAACATCAAATTGGGTCACTCGACCGTATATTATCCGTAAGGTAATGGATTGGCGAAATCTTCTAACAAATATTTAGTCAACATTATAAAGAAGATGTTGGAGGAAAACAAGAAGGATTGGCATAAGAAGCTTGTTAATGCTTTGTGAGCAGATAGGGTGAGTAGTAAGAAGTCAATAGGAATGTCTACTTTTCAATTGATATATGGAGTCGACACAGTTTTCCCTACATCACCTGCAGTCCTAGTTATGAAATTGTTACAAGAAGTAGGTAGTGAAGAGAATGATGTGCAATACTGGATCAATCAAATGATCCATCTTCAGCAAACCAGGGATGAGGTTTTTCAAAATACCTCAAAGTTACAAGAAAGAATAAATAAGGTATATGATATCAAGACAAAAGCAGATGATTTTAAAATTGGTGATGTGTTCCTCCGTTGGGATGCTAGAAATGAGGAGAAAGGGAAACACGGTAAATTCGAGAACCTATGGAAAAGACCATACAAAATTTTAGCCTCTCGTGGACAACATGATTTTCTATTGGAGAAAATGAATGGAGAAGATTTCATAGGAGGACCAGTCAATGGTAGTCTCCTTAAGAACTATCTTTTCTGAGAAGATTTCTGAAAAATTCCTAATTCCATTGTACATATCAGTTTAATTTTTCTGCAAATGTGTGAAGTGGAGAATCATCGGAGCTTGAAGCCCGAAATGAAGGCCATAAAGTTCCATTGATTTGTTTTTGTTTTCAAAGTTCAGTTAAAGTCAATTCAGTCCAGTTTTGAGTCAATTTTCGTTATTCAGTCTCGTATTTTGATTTTGACTCCATGCCCAATGGTAAGGCTACTTGGTCTACGGTGTTCTTGACACCTCTAAGGAGGTGCCATCCCCAGCTAGAGCCAATGTTAGTGTCAGTATTTATAGCCTGTCACCAATGATAAAATGGGCTCTTATCATGTCCTGTTAGGGTCCCATAGTCAATTTTTTGTCATTTCAGTAGGTCTTCAAGCAAAAATTTGGTCACCGGGCATTAGGTCTAAGATTATTTCCACTCCTTCCAAAATTTTCTCATGTTGGTCCTTGACATCACGCAGCTGAGTGTATCATCATTCAGAGATTATAATTATCATTCCAGTCATCACCATCATGATTTCATTCAGTTTAGTGTCTCCATCAGCTCATTAGGGTTTCAAGGTCACCAAATCTGCCATTTCATGCATAAAATCTGGCAATTCGAGGAGTGGTAATAGGTAAGTTTCTTCAATAAAGTTTGATTTCGAAATGTAATTGTATGTTTCTATATGTAATAAGTACTTCATCTTCCTAAAGATGCAATTGAAGGTTTGAAAAATATTCAAGGTTCCAAAGAAGCTACAAAAGTATAAGGTTGCAAAATTTCCAAGGTTACAAAGTTCACAAATGTAAGCCATTCTTGAAAAATGACATGTGGGGCCCATCCTCACTCAAAAGAAGCCATTTCATGTCTATAAAAAGGCCAAAAAGACAAAAATGAAACTCATTTTCTCTCTTTCACCATTCTACCATCGAGCTCTCATCTCATATTGTCAAGAAAAACTTGGGTTTTTACCTTTCACTGGAAAAAAATTGAGCTCGCTGCGCACAAAAGAACTACGTCGTGCTTCAGGAGGAGCTTGGTGCGCATAGAAAGACAGTGCTGTGCATGGGGAAAAGTTTTACAGAAGTGGAGTTTGACAACCAAAATTTATTTTCAGTGCTTCTCTGCAACTATTTCAGTATTCAAACCTCTTCAAAGGTAAGTTAAAGCCTTTCATACTTCCCTATGACTATTCATCAAGAGGATTTAATGAAAAAATTCTTTTCCTAGGGTTTTCTTAGACTTTGTGGTTTTTCTTTCCAAATGATCAATTGTTGCACCAAAACCTATTTTTATTTTCCCTACATCTTTATTCGAAGTTTATATATCACTTCCATCCATTACATATCCATTTCCCATCATTTCTATCATATTCCCCATAAGCCCTAGCTCAATTATGCCAATTTGGGCAGTTTTGCTAGCTAGGATTATGTTTAAATTTCCTAGCTCATTTCCCTCACTCATTTCACTCCATTTCACTCCCTAAAGATCCCTAAGACCCTTGCCCATCTCATTAAATTTTCCTACTCCCATCTCCCTTCCCTAACTCCCTCATTTTATCCCTGTACTCCTTTTCACTGTTTTGCCCTCCTATCATCTAGGGTTTCAGTATGGTAGCATATTCATCACCATCAGAGAAAAGAAAATATAACAAAGGGGGAAATATACTAAGGTTTGAGTCCTCCAACTGTAATGAAATCACTTCCTCTTCATTCCTCAAGAAGTTCTTTGAAGATGTCAACTGTTTAGGGTTTTGTCAAAGAGTGCAGGAGGTAGGTTTTCATGAGCAACTCAGAGATATGTTTGCCACCACTTTGAAAGGAGAAAAGGCCACCATTGCAGGGATTGATTTCATATTTTCAATAGATGCCATATCACATACTATAGTACTACCAAATCATGGTGAGTATTGGTTCAAAGGCATGAACCTATACCTTGAGGAGTACATACCCTACTTGAAATCATGGTACAAAGGAGCTCATTCACATGTTTTCCCATTCAGATATTTGCTGGAGATATATGCACTATTAATTAAGGTTGTCATGAAATTTTTCACATTTGAGGGCAAATTTTCAAGGTTGTATCAATACCACATTAGACTTCTCATGCACTTCACAGTTGTGAAGTCTCTCAATTTGTGCAATTTCTTGTATAGGAGTGTGATTAAAATGTCTAAAAAGGTGAAATTGAAAGGCAGAGAGCATTATCCTAGTATTTTCCATAATATTTTGATAAAGGTCATAATTATCCATCAGTTGGCAAAAAATAACATGACATGGAATTGCTTCATTGAAGAAGCTCTGCAAACTACTACACCAAACCAGCAGCAAAACATGTCACCTACCATGCAGGAGATTGGTTCATCAAGCAAGGTGGAAACTAAATCACCCAAATAATCAATGACAAAGAGACCTAGGCCTGAGGTCACTAATACATATCAAAGAGGCATAAGGCTTTTTTTTTCTCCTCAAATTGAGGACGGGGCCAAGGCTACACCAGCAGAGCAGAGAACATCATTACAACATCACATATCCATGCATAAGGAAGAGCGTGATTCTGACCTAGTAGACTTGGAGGATAGTGATGAGCCTGAAAACCTAGAGAGGATTATCAAATACAATGATGCATAGATCAAATAGCTCCAAGACAACTTGGAAAGGTAAAACTTCATCATTTCTTTCCTAGAACAAGAAAACCAGCAACTGAAGGCAAAATAATTTTCCATGGAGAAAAGTCAGTTTGAGGCAAGCAAGCATGATGTGAAAGGAAGAGCAGTGGCTAACATAGATGAGCATGATGAACATAAACATTAGGTAAGAAGAAATAGGCCAAGAACCATTAGTCTCAAAAGAGCATTGTAGAAGTAAAAATAGCAAAAAGCTACATATTAAGAGCTCAGTTTTGAAGACATGATTGCTAATGAGATTAATGAGAACATGGAGGTTTTGCTTGAGAAAGTCAACATCCACTTGGAGAAGCTCCGTGATAAGGCCAACAAGGATAAAAATATTCATAAGCACATGTATGATCATTACTATGCCCTAAATCAAATTTGTAATGTCAAGGTCAAATAGCTACAAG
Organism: Pinus albicaulis; assembly: GCA_034641835.2. Classification (NCBI taxonomy): domain Eukaryota; kingdom Viridiplantae; phylum Streptophyta; class Pinopsida; order Pinales; family Pinaceae; genus Pinus; species Pinus albicaulis. Next base: position 728,880,719 of record CM076584.1, on the reverse strand, counting down.
CCAAACTAAAGGAAGCCCTAATCAGCCATGAGGAGAAGGGTGAGCTGGATTTACTTACAGATGAATCCATGATAGCATAACACACCTCATTTGACACTTCTGGACCAATTTTGAGAATATTTGGAGCACCTTTTTCATTTTGGTGAAATTTGGTGCAATTTTCGAAAACTTGGAAATTTTCGCTAGGTATAGAAGCACAGCTATCTCACGTTGCGCTTCTTCCTGAGGCCTCTAAATGGAATAAAATTTACATTTCTGAAAATCTAATGGCCTCCTCTCAAAACCCATTTTATTTTTTTTTATTCAGAACTTAGATTTTGAGAAAAATGCAAAAAATAAAAAATCAACATTTTTCCTCCCTTTTTTACTTCCGTTGCACACCTGGAGACACCTTGGGAAAATGGCCATATCTCAGCAAAAAATGGGTCATTTTGGATGATGAAATACTAAAAAGACATCTAAAATCTCCCATATTTTTAGAACAGGTCTCATATTTGAATTTTGACTTTAGAAAGGCACCTAAAAATGGCCTCAAACAACTCACTGCGCTTTTGCAATTTTCTAATAAATTTTCATGAATTTTCACTGTGTAATTTTTGGCAGTTTTCAGTTTGACTTTTGTAAAATTCAAAACGTAAAGGTAAATGAATGTAAATGGTCAAAATTCAATTTAAATGGGTAATATAGGGTTACTTAGGTGTCTTATCCTCCATTTAATGCTTTGAGGAAATGTCTCATGATGATTAGGAAAAGGAGGAATTCGTTGAGTAACCTCCCTATTGTGTAGCAGACATTGGATGGGTGTGTGTATTTGGCTTTTATTGTTGGAAATTCAACCTCCAAGGAGGATTTCGACCTTAGTGACTATATGAGGAGCTTTTTAATCATTTTCAAAGGTTGGATGTTGTGGAATTGAACCTTGGACACTAGTGTATTTGTGAATTTGGCATGAACTAATAGACATAATTTGCAGCTATTATGGTGGGATTCATGTAGTATGTTATTTAGCAGTGTTTCTTCTTCTGTGATCATATGTTTGAATGTATTGTACCTTCCATTTCCATTTCCATGCTACATGTGTTTGATTTCTAGGATGATAAAAAAAAATCATTGATTTAATGCTCTGTTTTGGAGAAGCTTTCACATTTTTGTTCATATTATTCTGATATAAACGAATTCATGAGAATCATGCTTGTTTTGAAAGCCTATCAATCTACCCTATACACAAATATACCTCTAAAGTGATAAAGTATGTGCCTACCTTGCACCATTACATCTCCGCAAATCTAATTTTCAGAGCCATGACCTAGTCTTCCTAGACCTAAAACCACCATCTAGCACAAAAATAAAATCAACCAAACATGATTTAAACACACCTAGCATAATTTCCTGTACACTACAGTCAATTGGATGTGATCTCATTGAGAGAGCCCTCTTATCCTAGTAGGGCTAGCTACTAGGTCAAAGTGGTATGTGGTTACCTTTGCTGGTCTCCTTTTCAGCCTTTAGAGAACTGGTGGAGTGCTAACATGCCTAAACATATGAATATAGAGAGAATAGAGCTAACTCAATTATTTATATGGGATGGGAGTGAAGAAATATGTTCCCAATATACTGACAATTGTTGAAGAACCTCTTTTACCAGGGTATACCTATCTCCCAAAGAGAGCAATTGATGAGTCCAACATTTTAATTTATTATGGAATTTTTCCAGGAGCCATGACCAATCCTTTAGTCTATAGTTGTTAGGATTTAATATGAATCCCAAATATGTGAATCCATCCACCAAAGAACTTTATCCCACCCCAACTATCACGAAAATGATATCCACATCCAATCTGTCTCCATCTAAGAAGATTAGTAGTGATTTATGACCATTTTTTATCAACCCCGAGGCCTCCCCATAATGCAAAAAGATGTAATGAAGAAACATCCATTTTGCTCTAGAGACCATCCCGAAGGTGAGGATGTCATCCACAAAAAACAAGGGAGTTATTTTCACCTCCTTCGCCAGCCTTAATCCCTTGAAGGTCCCTAAACTTTTTTCCGCATTTATCTTTAGCCTAATGCCACCCATAACTAGAATAAAAGAATGGGCGATAGAGAGAAACCATGTCTCAAACCCCTACCCACATGAAATATATTTTTAGGGTGTCCATTTATTAAAACAACTAAAAATGCAATGGATACACACGCCATAATCCAATCCACATTTTGCACCTCCAATCCAATTTTTGTTGGGATGATCCATAAGAAAGACCAGTCCACACAATTGTATGCCTTCTGTAAATCTACCTTCATAGCGACCACTTCCAAACACTTTATATGAATGGAATGGCAATAACATCATGTATCGATCGATCGTGAACAAAACCAAATTTCTCCATGGAGATATAGTTCGATTTGGTTTTATTGATGTGCTCCGCAATAATTTTTGAAACGAGCTTATAAGTAATGTTACAAAGTGATATCAACTTGAAATCCAAAAAATAGGAAGGAGAATAAACCTTTGGAATAAGGGCAAGGAACATCGAATTTATGGCTCCCAATATGTGTTTAGTAATGCGGTATTATTTAACCAACTCCAGTAGCTCCTGACCCATTAGATAAAAAAATGTATAAATATTTCCACAATTATCTAACATACTGGGTAAAAATACATGTAAAAATATATATAAGACCATGGTAATGGGATAGTGTATTCCAAGCTGAATGGTGGGAAAAAAATCCTAGCGGGTGTTCATTCAGGTTATTATGGCTAAAGGAAATTGGCAAAGGAAAAGGCAAACAATTTGGAAAGGCATGAGGCATGAATTAGCATTTTATTTATGAAACTAATGGAAAATAGGAGAAAAGGAAGGTGAAAGGTCACAGGTTGCATGTGAGGAGGAAATTGAACAAAAATAATGGAAAATGAAGAAAGTAGAGACCTCATTAATAAAAATGCTTCCGAGGATTAGTTGGTAAGGCTTGGTCAGTTCAGTTTTGGATTTTTCATTATTCTCTCTCTCTCTCTCTCTCTCTCTCTCTCTCTCTCTCTCTCTTGAGCACTTAGTGTATTCTTGGAGCACTCTTGTAGAGTGTGCATACTTGGAGATTTGGATCAAGAAAGAAAAGGAAAATAAGGAAAGTGGAAGAGGACATTGGGATCAGCATCTACAACAGGTTATGAGTGCAGGTGTCAAGTTGCATGTATGTTTTCCTCACTAGTTTTGGCATGCATGGGTATGCATGTGGATTTACCTAGTCTTGCCATTTCCAGGATAACCATGGTGATTATGAGTTTATTTCCATTATTTTATGGTTGTTTCTCATGATTCCTTTAGTTGTTGGGTTGATTTTTTAGGTTATGGAAGCCTTGGTTGGAAAAACGCTCTGGAAGCTTGACGGACATTTGTGGGTTGAGTTACTAATGTCGGGTAAACCTTAACAAATGACAGCTTATATGATGTGCTCATGAAATACCTTCATATATAAATGGAATCCTTTATATAATTTTCATTTTACAATCAAAATATATATACATGGAAACCAAGTCAATGTCAATTTATTAAAGAGTGGGTCAATAATATAAACAAATGTGGTCAACCTTTTGGCCATGCCAACCTGTCATTTACCCAATAGATCCGTCAATCAAATACTTCAAATCGAACGGTCATCGCTCAATGCCTCTCCTTATTCCAGTTAATCACACGATCCAACAGTCATCGCATAAAAAATAACCCGACACTTAACCCTTTTGGAGGTATGCGATAAAAGTGGTTGGGTGTATACACATTTCATTTGCTGGGATGTATCACATGGACTCAACAAATTACCGCTATCTACCCACAAGCTGTGTGATAAAACCATTAGGGGTTTTCAAAACCACTTGCAACATTAATACCCAATTTCTATATGAATTGAGGTTAAAACATACTCCGTTTTGTCTCTTTTGATAAATCAAGCACAAAAAATTAAAATCCACGCTCTCAGTAATGGAAACTCAAACTATTCACTGCTTAACATCATTCCAAACGCAGAAAATAAAAATCACAGTACCATATATATAATTTCTTTACAAAGGTTTCGATGGAATATAACACTCAGAAAAGATGAATTCTCACAACAAGCTTCAATTCAATTCTATCAAAATTGAAATTACAGGGTCTCACCCTCTTTGCCTTAATTATCCAGTCTTTGACCTTTGTCTTCTTCTGTTGTCAAAAACCCAATCTATCTCTATTTTCTCATTCCATCGCTATCTATATTAGTCATTACATTTCTGGTTCCTTCTTTTATGGATCAGGTGTAACAACTCAATCTTTATTTTTATCATTCTAATCCCTATTCCGAAGCCTTAATGCACACCTATGCTAACACTCACTTTCTATTCTAATCATAATACAGCTGTATGAATTATTACAATTTTTAATTAAATAAATATTCGAGAGATCCAACCCTCTTGGTAAATTTTGGTTTGACGACTTAAAAAATAAAATTTTACTCATATTAGCCACAACATGTGAAAATCCATTCACATTGTTGGCTAAGTCTGGATGCTCCTGCATCAAAATCCCGAGGAAGAAAATAATCATTTATCAAACTTTCAGGATTTACTCCATACTTCTGTAACTCTGTTGTTGTCACCCAACTGACATCCTCCTGTGGCTGTCCCTTCCATTTGACTAAATACCGAAAATAAATCTGTCCTCTGGTATTTTTGGATACTCTTTTCTCCAGAACAACTTCTACCTCTTTCTTGACATTCTTTGGCATCTGGGCTTTCCAATTTAATGTTTGATTTTCCTCTATTGTAGAATCTTCTTGTAGCTCCTCCACCTCTGTTCCTCTGTATGGGTACAAATCTGCAATATTAAAAATGGGTGATATTCCAATCCCTTTTGGAAATTCTATTTCATATGCATTTGAAAAAAAATTCCTCAAAATTTTACATGGTCCTATCTACTTCATCTTTAACTTATTGTAAGTTTTAACAAGAAATCTTTCTTTTCTCAGATAAACCATGACTAGATCTCCTACTTGGAATTCCTTCTCTTTCCTCTTCATATCAACTCTCTGTTTGTATTTTCCACTGCTTTCCTGCAATCTGTTTTTAGCATCTTCCTATAGTTGTTGCATCTACTCTGCAAATTCTTTAGCCTTTGCACCTATTACCTCTTTTTTTCCCAAATTCCTAATCTCATACACACCTCTTGGATTCATTCCAAAATCAATATGGAATGGGCTCATCCCAGTACTCCGATTTGGAGTATCATTATAAGAAAACTCAACCTGAGCAAGTGCTAAATCCCATTTCTTAGGATTTTTATACACTAAACTCCTCAATATGTTTCCCATTCTTTTTTTTACTACCTATGTCTTTCCATCTGTTTGAGGGTGATATGCTGAACTGAAACTAAGGTTGGTACCTAGTTTCCTCCAAAGAGTTCTCCAGAAATGCCCATCAAACTTTGTATCCTTGTCAGACACAATACTTATAGGCAATCCATGTAACCTTACAACTTCTAAAAAAAACATATTAGCAATATGTGTTGCATCACTAGTCTTTTTACAAGCAATAAAATGAGCCATTTTAGAAAACCTATCCACCACAACATAAATGGAATCATTTCTTCTTTGTGTTTTTGGCAAACCCAAAACAAAATCCATACTAAATTCATCCCATGGTTGGTTTGGTATTGGTAATGGCTAGTACAATCCTGTATTTTGACTTCTCCCCTTAGCATGCTGATAGATCCTGCACTGCTCAACAAATTTCTTAACATCAGTTTGCATCTTTGGCTAGTAATAAAAATAATTTACCTAAGAAAAAGTATTGTCTTGTCCAAAATGTCCAGACAAGCCTCCACTGTGTTTCTCTTTGATTATGGTTTCCCTCATACAAAACTTGGGAATACATAATTTGTTACTTTTGAATAGCAAACCTCCTTGGATAAGATAATCCAACCACTAGCTTCTGTTATGAACTGCTGGATTTTTTACAGCTGCATAAATATCTCTGAATTTTGCATCATCTTTATACATATCAACCATTTCTTCAAATCCCACAACACCAACTTTTAATTCTTTCACAAAAAAATTTACCTTGCTCAAAGAATTAGCAAATTTGTTCAACTTAACACTTGTATGCTTAATTACAAAGGTAAAACTCTGTAAAAACTCTACCCACTTGGCATGTTTCTGATTCAATTTTGGTTAGTTATTTATGAACTGTAATGCATGATTGTCATAATACAATACAAACTCTTTGGGCAGTAAATAATGTCTCCATTTTTTTAAAGCTTGCACAATAGCATAAAATTATTTGTCATAAGAGGAATATTTCTTCTTAGCTTCATTCAATTTCTCACTGAAATATGCTATTGGTCTCTGTTCCTGACTTAAAACTGCTCCAATTGCAACTCCACTAGCGTCGGTTTCAACTTGAAAAAAATTTCAAAATCAGACAAAGCTAAAATTGGTTTTTTTGTAATTTTCTTCTTTAGTAACTTAAAATTTCGGTCTGCTGCTTCTGTCCACTTAAATGGACGATTTGTCTCTTTAATTGTTCCAATAATCGGTGCACAAATATGACTAAAAATTCAAATAAATTTTCTATAAAAACTTGCAAGACCGTGAAAGCTTCTTACCTCAAATATGTTTCTGGGAGTTGGCCAGTTCCAAATGGCTTGGACTTTCTCTGGATCCATTTTCAGACCTTCTTTAGAAACTACAAACCCCAAACAAATTAACTCTTCTTTCATAAAACTGCATTTCTTCATATTTATTAACAGTTTCTCTTTCTGCAAAGTTTTTAGAACCAATTTTAGATGTTCCAGATACTCTTCTTTACTTCGACTGAAAATTAAAATATCATCAACATAAACAATTACTAATTTTCCAGCATATTCTTTCAATACTTCATTCATCAATCGCATGAATGTGTTGCGTGCATTAGTGAGTCCAAAATGCATCAGTAACCACTCATACAATCCACTGTTTGTTTTGAATGCAGTCTTCCATTCATCCCCTTCTCTGATTCTTATCTGATGATAACCACTCTTCAAATATATCTTAGTAAAATATATTGATCCACTCAAACAATCCATTAAATCATCCATTCATGGTAAAGCAAAATGATACTTGATGGTGATTTTATTTATAGCTTTGGAATCTGTACACATACGCCATTCTCCTCCTTTCTTTGGACTGAATATTGTTGGTACAACACATGGACTAAGGCTTTCTCTTACCAACCCTTTATCCATCAACTCCTATACTTGTCTTCCAACTTCTGCATTTTCTTGAGGGGTTAATCTATATGCTGCTTTATTTGGCAAACTTTCTCCAGGTATTAGATCAATCTGATGACTAATACTCCTGATTGGTGGTAATGCATTTGGAAACTCATCCACAATAATATCAGCAAAATAATTCAACAAAGTTTTGATTTCTTCAGATAAATTATCTAATTTTGTGGAAGTCAAAGTTACCTTAGGTTTCCCTATGACAGCGAAATGCATTTTTTCATCTTTTTTGTTTTCTTGCAACAGCTCTTTTCCACTCATCAGCATAACACTATTTCCTGATGTTCTTTGTCATCTTCATCTTTCAATGGTAGCAGTGTGTGTTTGTTTCCATCCTTCTCCGGGGTATAAGTGTTTCTTCTGCCATCATGTATAGCTTTCCGATCAAACTGCCAAGGTCTTCCCAACAATATGTGACATACATCCATTGGCATTACATCACATAATATAACATCCTTGTAAGTGCCTATCTGGATCTCTACCTTACATTGTTCTGTCACAATAATCTGATGGCCTTTTTGCAACCATGATACCTTATATGGAGTAGGGTGTACTGTCTTTTCAAATCACAACTTGTCTACCATTTTTGTGGAAACAAGGTTGTCAGTATTGCCACTCTAAATTACCACTTTGCAACATTTACCTTTAGACTTGCATATTGTTTTGAATAGATTCTTTCTATGAGCTGGCTCTTCTACTTCCTTTTTAGCTTTAAGCAATACCCTTTTCAATAACAAAGATTCTCCTGCTTCGGGTGGTTCTTCTTTTCCTTTAACTTGAGGAATTTCCTCCTTTGTTTCAACAACATTTACATTTCTTTGAGTTGTTGATCCGGGTGGATTAAATAGGTACAAGTACAAATGGCTTGAGTAAAAGGCTCAAAAATCAAAGTGTTCAAAAATATCTCAAACCATGTTCATGTTGTAGATCTCGTCTTTCTGATTCCAATGGCGCAGACCGCACTCAATTCCGAGTCCATACCAAGGAGTTAGGAGCGGTCAAAGTTTTGGGTTGACTTGGTGACTGGGCAGCCTTAAAGAGGACACAAATTGGACCAAACTTGGCCACCAAATTCCAGTACACTCAAGCCAGGTTCTGGGCGAAATTTTTGCCTAGTTAATTTGCCTCCTACAGTAAAAAATCCAGTGTTTTTAAAATGGCTAATTGTTTTTAACAAAACAAAAATTATTTTAAAAAAAAGAGGTGGCAGGCCACCACACCCATCCGTATGTCACAACATATTTAAAAAAAAAAAAAAACATATTTATGTGCTGGCGGGTCATGACCCCCGCCGGACACCACAGAGCTCCCCACCATAACACACATGTTTTTGTTAAAACACATATATATAAAATATGTTAAACGGAGATGGTTGGGGGCGGGCCGCCCAATGCGGGTCCAGCCCCCCAAAAACAATATAATATTGTTTCTTATAAAAACGAATGCAGATTCTGTGGGGGAGGCAAGATTTGACCACCTGACCTCCCTTAGCAAATTACTAAATCTTACCGACGCGCCAACGAACTTTGCTTTGTAAAATCCGCCCGCAATTTTAATATAAACTCATTATTTTGCAAGTGCGACGAAGCCATGGAGAAGCGGAGTGCACGCACACAGATCGAGATTTTATGTTTTTTTTATTGTAGGTCATGTGGAACCATGAGCCCAGAAAGAGGTAGGTGGAACCTTGATTGAGGCCAACTTTCAGGAGGGCAAAATTTTGACTTTGTCCAAATGGGACAAATTTTATGTTGTTTCAGCACTACTCGACGCCACGATTCTAATGGCATACTCAATTTCTGCATCTGAGTTTTCGATTTTTCAACCACTTTTGGAAGTGGGTTATGCAGGTGTCAGATTTTCACATGTGAGCAGTCGCTTTCACCTTTTTCGACGCCACAAGATTGATGGTGTTTTCAGATTCAGCTGCAAAACAGCTCAACCTTCAACAAATGGCAGCATGAGGTATATGATGTGGATTCCATGTACTTCTTCATTTATTTGTCTTTGAGATGCATTATGTCTTGCAGATCCCAGTTGATACATGAGTCGTGGGATCTTGCCTTGTGTTGTTATTGATGTAATTTCATCTATGGATTTGCATCATGTATGAGTCCCTTTTATGCCACATTGGCGGGATGCTCGTTTCCATATGTGTATTTTTGAGATCCCTTGTTTCCCAGGATTGGTGGGATACTCTTATTTATTACATGTCAGCTATGGTCATACTGATAGGAGTCTTTCTTTATGTATGAGAGTTCTGCAGTGGAACATCTTTTAAAGAAGTCAATCCACTCCTGCATGAGGGCGATTTTTCCTTGTATGCCGTAGGAAAGCACATCCATGTACATCTTCTTCTTACAACACATAATGCAGCGGCCTACACCATCTTGACACCGAGGCCCGGAGATGTAGTCCCTCTTGGACGAACTCCATCATCAAACGACGTGTTCTTATGATTGCTGATCTTGTTCATTTATGTTCCTCTTATTTACAGCTACAATTGTTCATTTCAGTTCATTAACATCTTAATTAAATGCAATTCTAATTATCAGCCGAAGTAAAAGGTCTTGGTTAAGGGGTATCAAGATTTTACCCTAGATCAAGTGGTATCAGAGCAGGTATTCTTGCTGATTGGTTGTAGGCGTGAACATTGAATGTTTGCTGAGATGAGCCATGTAGAGTATCAAGGACATGTATGAAACCATGCTCAGGGTGTCCGAGAAAGCAGACATATTGTACAAGGCTTACGAAAAACAAGTAGCAGAGAAAGAAAAATTGAAGACCCTCCTACACAAAGGGAAGGAGGACAAACAAAAATTGCAGCTTTAGTTGCAAGCCACAACAGAAGCGTGGGAAGATTGGAAGCGCTAAAATGAAATTTTGCAAGCAGATCATGATGCATTGAAGGCGTTCCTACATGAAGAGAAGAAGGAGAAGCAGCAGTTGTAGCTTCAGTTGCAAGCCATGACAGAGGCTTGGGAAGATTTGAAATGCAACAACGAAACTCTTCAAAGAGATCATGATGCCTTAAAAGCATTCCTACAGAAAGAGAACGAGGAGACACAGCAGTTGCAGCTTCAGCTACAAGTCGTGTCAGAGCCATTGACGGAAGTGAAGCGCAACGAGGGCTTACAACAGCTTTCTTCATCTATTTCACAATCAACACCTAAGGTAAACAGTGTTGATTTTTCTTCAGTTTCTTCACACGATATAATTTCAGTTGGAAGTGTGGAGATACCCATCATAGGTACCAACATGAGACTCCTCGCCAAAATGGGGTACATAGGAGGAGGATTTGGCGTTCGTGGCCAAGGCATAACCGAACCATTGGAGGTTGTGAAATGACCTCGTTATGCAGGTTTGGGGTACACTGGCGAAGGATGTTTGAAGGACATCAAGGGAAAACAGATAATGATGAACTATCCAAGGAAGAGAAATGATGGGGACACTTCTCCATCATTCCACGGCAGTGCACGTTGCAGTGAAGGAACCGAGGCGAGCTCCCATCATCATGATCGCACCAGAGACCACCCAAGAAGGTATAATAAGTCTCATTATTCCAGAGTACATTTTGACTATAAGAATGTTGATAACCATGGTAGTAAAATATGGCATCGTAAAACTTGTTATTTTTGTGGTTTAAATAACCATGTGATTTCTGAGTGCTGGAAGAGGATGGCAGCACAAAGGAGGAAGAGGCATGAAAAGCCTTCTCCCCAACAGGAAAGGAAATCGGTTAAGCAAGTTTGGAGGAAAAATAACTTTTGCACCCATTGTGACCGAAGTGGCCACCAAAGAGCCACATGCTGGAAACTTCATCCAGAGCAGTGCCTTAAAGACAAAGCACCCGTGCATACACCAGTCGAAAGAGCTGATCGACAAGCAAGTTCGCCACAGGGAAATGATCCACTCGTTTTAATAAATGAGAAGTGGTTCTTCTAGATTGTTTTTTCTAGAGATGTTAAGCTTGTCATGGCCATGCTTGTAAGTCATTTGTCACATTTTTATTATGAAAGTGATGATGTGTTTCCATCACTCGTTTAAGTGACCATGACATTTTTTTGGCCTTGTTTTATAAGTCGTGTGTTGGATCTCTTTCATGTAAAAGTGATGATGTGTTGCCATCACTTTGAGATGCGACGATTACGTTTTGGTCATATTCTATGAGTTTTCTGATGCATTTCTTTCATGTAAAAGTGATGAGGTGTTTTTCCATCACTTCGAAATGCGACGATGAGGTTTGGTCTTGTAATTTTGTTAAGGTATGATTTCCATTTTTGTTGTAAGCTTGACCACTAAGTACATGTTATAAACTCGTGGCAAAGTATGGAAATATTTGGGTCATTGTTGGTCACATTGAGAATGTAATGTTCGTTGCAGCTTTAGGCAGGTGTTGGCATTCTGATTCCAAAGGACAGAGGTGAATGATTCTTCAAGGGATGTGCCTTTTCAGACATCTCATTGCAGCAGTTGTAGGTGTTGACTTTTCATCTTGATTCTGAAGTACGAGAGGTGAAGGAGTCTTGAAGGGATGTGTCTTTTCAGACATCTCATTGCAGCAGTTGTAGGTGTTGACTTTGCATCTTGATTCCAAAGTATGAGAGGTGAAGGAGTCTTGAAGGGGTGTGTCTTTTCAGACATTGCATTGTAGCAGTTGTACATGATGGCTTTGTATCTTGATTTCGAAGTATGCCAGGTGAAGGAATCATGTGGGGATGTGCCTCTCAACGACATTTGCAGACAGTTGATGATAGGTAAAGCTTGATGCTTTTGGGGGACCAAAAGCTCCTCAGTGGGGAGGATTGATCCAAGTGGATTAAACAGGTACAAGTACAAATGGCTTGAGTAAAAGGCTCAAAAATAAAAGTGTTCAAAAATATCTCAAACCATATTCAAGTTGTAGATCTCGTATTTCTGATTCCAATGGCGTAGACGGCACTCAATTCTGAGTCCGTACGAAGGAGTTAGGAGCGGTCAAAGTTTTGGGTTGACTTGGTGACTGGGCAGCCTTAAAGAGGATGCAAATTGGACCAAACCCGGCCACTGGATTCCAGCACACTCAAGCCAGGTTCTGGGAAAAATTGTTGCCTAGTTAATTTTCCTCCTGCGGTAAAAAATCCGGTATTTTTAAAATGGCTAATTGTTTTTAACAAAACAAAAATTATTTAAAAAAAAAAGGGTGGTAGGCCACCACCCCCGCCACCCCACCCGTCTGTATGTCACAACATACTAAAAAAAATATATACATATTTATGTGCTGGCAGGCCATGACCCCCACCGAACCCCACGGAGCTCCCCACCATAACACACATGTTTTTGTTAAAACACATATATATAAAATATGTTAAACGAAAATGGTTGGGGGTGGGCCGCCCAATGCGGGTCCGGCCCCCCAAAAACAATATAATATTGTTTCTTATAAAAAAAATGTGGATTCCATGGGGGAGTTAGGATTTGACCACCTGACCTCCCTTAGCAAATTAATAAATCTTACCAACGCGCCAACGGACTTTGCTTTGTAAAATCCGCCCACAATTTTAATATAAACTCGATTTTTTACAGGTGCGCCGAAGCCATGGAGCAGCGGAGTGTGCGCATGTAGATCGATATTTTATGATTTTTTTACTGCAGGTCATGTGGAACCATGAGCCCAGAAAAGGAATAACCTTGATTGAGGCCAACTTTCAGGAGGGCGAAATTTTGACTTTGTCCAAATGGGACAAATTTTTTGTTGTTTCAGCACTACTCGATGCCACGATTTTGATGGCATACTCAGTTTCTGCATCTGAGTTTTCAATTTTTCAACCACTTTTGGAAGTGGGTTATGCAGGTGTCAGATTTCCGCATGTGAGCAGTCGCTTTCACCTTTTGCGACGCCACAAGATTGATGGTGTTTTCAGATTCAGCCGCAAAATAGCTCAACCTTCAGCAAATGGCAGCATGAGGTATATGATGTGGATTCCATGTACTTCTTCATTTATTTCTCTTTGAGATGCATTATGTCTTGTAGATTTGGATTGATACATGAGTCATGGGATCTTGCCTTGTGTTGTTATTGATGTACTTTAATATATGGATTTGCGTCATGTATGAGTCCCTTTTATGCCACATTGGCGGGATGCTCATTTCCATATGTGTATTTTTGAGATCCCTTTTTTTCTGAGATTGGCGGGATACTCTTATTTATTACATGTCAGCTATGGTCATACTGATAGGAGTCTTTCTTTATGTATGAGAGTTTTGCAGTGGAACATCTCTTAAAGAAGTCAAGCCACTCCTGCGTGAGGGAAATTTTTCATTGTATGTCATAGGGAACCACATCCATGTACATCTTCTTCATAAAACACATAATGCAGCAGCCTACACCATCTTGACACCAAGGCCAGGAGATGTAGTCCCTCCTGGACGAACTCCATCATCAAACGACGTGTTCTTATGATTGTTGATCTTGTTCATTTATGTTCCTCTTATTTACAGCTAAAATTGTTCATTTATGTTCTTTAACGTGTTAATTAAATGCAATTATAATTATCAGCCGAAGTAAAATATCTTGGTTAAGGGTTATCAAGATTTTACCCTGGATCAAGTGGTATCAGAGCAGGTATTCTTGTTGATTGGATTGCATGCATGAACATTGAACGTTTGCTGAGTTTAGCCATGGAGAGTTTCAAGGACATGTATGAAACCATGCTCAGGGTGTCTGATAAAGAGGACATATTGTATGAGGCTTACGAAAAACAAGAAGCAGAGAACGAAGAATTGAAGACATTGCTACACAAAGAGAAGGAGGACAAACAACAGTTGCAGCTTCAATTGCAAGCCACAACAGGAGCGTGGGAAGATTGGAAGCGCAAAAATGAAATTCTGCAAGCAGATCATGATGCCTTGAAGGCATTCCTACATGAAGAGAAGGATGAAAAGCAGCAGTTGCAGCTTCAGTTGCAAGCCATGACAGAGGCGTGGGAAGATTTGAAATGCAACAACGAAACTCTTCAGAGAGATCATGATGCCTTAAAATCATTCCTATTAAGAAGAGATAGTGAGAGGACACAGCTGGGCTGTAGTTTAGCTACAAGCCGAAGTCGTGTTTCATTGACTTAAGTGAAGCGCAACGAGGGCTGCTGGCCGCTTTTCTTCATTCATTTCACAATCAACACCTAAGGTAACAAGGATTTTTCTCTTCGCTTTCTTCTGGTCACGATATAATGTTACGTGAAGTGTGGAGATACCCATCACAGGTATCGGCATGAGACTCCTCACCAAAATGGGGTACAGAAGAGGAGGGCCTGGCATTCAGGGCTATGCTACAACCGAACCATTGAGGCTGTGCAACGCACCTCATATGGTGTTTGGAGTACACTAGCTAAGGATGTTTGAAGGACATCTGAGAAAACATATAATGATGAAATCTCCAAGGAAGAGGAATGATGGGGACACTTTTCCATCATTCCACTAGCAAAGGCACGTTGTTAGTTAGCCCCAGAAGTAGCTCCCACATCATCATGATCGCACCAGAGACCACCCCTGGTGGCACAAGTCTCATTACTCCAGAAAGTGCATTTTAACATAATATGTTGATAACCACTACAAAATATGGCATCGTAAAACTTATTATTTTTGTGGTTTAAATAACCATGTGATTTCTGAGTGCTGGAAGAGGATGGCAGCACAAGGGAGGAAGAGGCATGAAAAGCCTTCTCCCCAACAGGAAAGGAAATCGGTTAAGCAGGTTTGGAGGAAAAATAAATTTTGCACCCATTATGACCGAAGTGGCCACCAAAGAGCCACATGCTGGAAACTTCATCCAGAGCAGTGCCTTAAAGACAAAGTGCCCATGCATACACCAGTCGAAAGAGCTGATCGACAAGCAAGTTCGCCACATGGAAATGATCCACTCGTTTTAATAAATGAGAACTGGTTCTTCTAGATTTTTTTTTCTAGAGATGTTAAGCTTGTCATGGCCATGCTTGTAAGTCATTTGTTGCATTTTTATTATGAAATTGATGATGTGTTTCCATCACTTGTTTAAGTGACCGTGACATTTTTTTGGCTTTGTTTTATAACTCGTGTGTTAGATCTCTTTCATGTAAAAGTGATGATGTGTTGCCATCACTTTGAGATGCGACGATTATGTTTTGGTCATGTTCTATGAGTCATCTGATTCATTTCTTTCATGTAAAAGTGATGAGGTGTTTTTCCATCACCTCGAAATGCGACGATGAGGTCTGGTCTTGTAATTTTGTTGAGGTATGATTTCCATTTTTGCTATAAGCTTGACCACCGAGTACATGTTATAAACTCGTGGCAAGTATGGAAATATTTGGGTCATTGTTGGTCACATTGAGAATGTAATGTTCGTTGCAGCTTAAGGCAGGTGTTGGTATTTTGATTCCAAAGGACATAGTTGAAGGAGTCTTCAAGGGATGTGCCTTTTCAGACATCTCATTGCGGCAGTTTCAGGTGTTGAATTTGCATCTTGATTATGAAGTACGAGAGGTGAAGGAGTCTTGAAGGGATGTTTCTTTTCAGACATCTCATTGCAGCAATTGCAGGTGTTGACTTTGCATCTTCATTCCAAAGTACGAGAGGTGAAGGAGTCTTGAAGGGATGTCTTTTCATACATTGCATTGCAGCAGTTGTACATGATGGATTTGTATCTTGATTCCGAAGTATGCCAGGTGAAGGAGTCATGTGGGGATGTGCCTCTCAATGACATTTGCAGACAGTTGATGATAGGTAATGCTTGATGCTTTTGGGGGACCAAAAGCTCCTCAGTGGGGAGGATTGATCCAAGTGGATTAAACAGGTAGAGGTACAAATGGCTTGAGTAAAAGGCTCAAAAATAAAAGTGTTCAAAAATATCTCAAACCATGTTCATGTTGTAGATCTCGTCTTTCTGATTCAAACGGCGCAGACGGCACTCAATTCTGAGTCCGTACGAAGGAGTTAGGAGCGGTCAAAATTTTGGGTTGACTTGGTGACTGGGCAACCTTAAAGAGGACGCAAATTGGACCAAACCCAGCCACCGGATTCCGGCACACTCAAGCCAGGTTCTGGGCAAAAAAATTTCCTAGTGAATTTGCCTCCTATGGTCAAAAATCTGGTATTTTTAAAATGGCTAATTGTTTTTAACAAAACAAAAATTATTTAAAAAAAAGGGGTGGCAGGCCACCACCCCCGCCACCCCACCCGTCCGTATGTCACAACATATTAAAAAAAAATATACATATTTATGTGCCGGTGGGCCATGACCCCTGCCGGACCCCACGGAGCTCCCCACCATAACACGCATGTTTTTGTTAAAACACATATATATAAAATATGTTAAATGGAGATGGTTGGGGGCGGGCCGCCCAATGCGAGTCCGGCCCCCCAAAAACAATATAATATTATTTCTTATAAAAACGAATGCAGATTCCTTGGGGGAGGCAGGATTTGACCACCCGACCTCCCTTAGCAAATTACTAAATCTTACCAACGCGCCAACGGACTTTGCTTTGTAAAATCCGCCCACAATTTTAATATAAACTCGTTTTTTTACAAGTGCGCCGAAGCCATGGAGCAGTGGAGTGCATGCACGCAGATCGAGATTTTATGATTTTTTTATTTCAGGTCATGTGGAACCATGAGCCCAGAAAGAGGCAGGCGGAACCTTGATTGAGGCCAACTTTCAGGAGGGCGAAATTTTGACTTTGTCCAAATGGGACAAATTTTATGTCGTTGCAGCACTACTCGACGCCACGATTCTGATGGCGTACTCAGTTTCTGCATCTGATTTTTCGATTTTTCAACAACTTTTGGAAGTGGGTTATGCAGGTGTCAGATTTCCGCATGTGAGCAGTGGCTTTCACCTTTTTCGACGCCACAAGATTGATGGTGTTTTCAGATTCAGCCGCAAAACAAACCTTCCTCAACCAGAGTCTCCTCTTTGTGGTGGTCTGCTACTTGAGCCTTCTACTTCATTCTGGGAGTGTTGAAATCTGGGTTTAAATGCTCCTCTGCCTCTCACAGAACCCTTACCTCAGTTCTTATGGTTTTTTTTCCTCTGTATCTTCTCTTCTTCTTTCAAGGCTGCCTGATAAGCATCGTCAATTGTCTTTAGATTTAGTAAATTGATTTCATCATGAATATCATACCTCAGACCATTTATATATCTTCCTACTTTCTCCACATCATCCTCTACACGTCCAGCTCTAATATTCAATTTATAGAACTCCTTTGTATATTCTTTCATTGTCATTCCCTTTTGCTTCAAATTTTGCAATTGCTTAAAAATATTTAATTGATAATCCATGGGCATGAATTTACCTTTCAATTTTCTCACCATCTTGTCCCATTGTTTGATTCTAGGGTTTCCTTTTCTCTGTCTGGATAGTTGTAATTCTTCCCACCAAATAGTTACATGACTTTTAATCTAGTAGTTGCAATCTTCACTTTCCTTTTGTCTTCGTCTTCTTCAAAATCAAAGTATGTATCTAATGAACTGATCCAGTCCATTAATACTTCTACATTGATATTTTCCTCATACATAGGTATATCCACCTTCGGTCTTCCAGTTGCCTTCACCAACATCTTTAATACCTTAGTTGCTTTATTTTCGTGTTCTTCTTCTTCTTCGGATGATTCCTCAGCATCACTGGCACCTCCTTCATCAGGTGCTCATCTCTGGGTTGTTTCCATAGCTTCCATTCGTGTTTGAAGATGTCGTACCTCTTCCAGCAAAAATTCATTTGCTGCAAGTTGTCCTCGGCCTATTCCTACCCCTCTTCTTGGTGTCATTTTGTAAAACAACACAATTTGCAAACTTTTGCTATGATACCAAATGATGGTGGGTAAACCTTAACAAATGAAATCTTATATGATGTGCTCACGAAATACCTTCATATATAAATGAAATCCTTTATATATTTTTTGTTTTACAATCAAAATATATATACATGGAAACCAAGTCAATGTCAATTTATTAAAGAGTGGGTCAATAATAAAAACAAATGCGGTCAACCTTTTGACCGTGCTAACTTGTCATTTACCCAATAGATCCGTCAATCAAATCCTTCAAAATGAACGGTCATTGCTCAATGCCTCTCCTTATTCCAGTTAATCACACGATCCAACAATCATCACATAAAAAATAATCTGACACTTAACCCTTTCGGAGATATGCGATAAAAGTGGTTTGGTGTATACACGTGTCATTTGTTGGGATGTATCGCATGGACTCAAAAAATTACCGCTATCTACCCACAAGCTGTGTGATAAAACCATTTGGAGTTTCAAAACCACTTGCAACATTAATACCCAATTTCTATATGAATTGAGGTTAAAACATACTCCAGTTTGTCTCTTTTGATAAATCAAGCACAACAAAATAAAATCCATGCTCTCAGAATGGACGCTCAAACTATTCATTGCTTAACATCATTCCAAACGCAGAAAATAAAAGTCACAGTACCATATATATAATTTCTTTACAAAGGTTTCGATGGAATATAACTCTAAGAAAATATGAATTCTCAAAACAAGCTTCAATTCAATTCTATCAAAATTGAAATTACAGGGTATCACCCTCTCTGGCTTAATTATCCATTCTTTGACCTCTATCTTCTTTTGTTATCAAAAACCCAATCTATCTCTATTGTCTCATTCCCTCGCTATCTATATTAGTCATTACATTTATGGTTCCTTCTTTTATGGATTAGATGTAACAACTCAATCTTTATTTTTATCATTCTAATCCCTATTTCGAAGCCTTAATGCACACCTATGCTAACACTCAATTTCTATTCTAATCATAATAAAACTATATGAAATATTACAAATTTTAATTAAATGCAGATTCGAGAGATCCAACCCTCTCGGTAAATTTTTGTTTGACCACTTAGGAAATGAAATTTTCCTCATATTAGCCACAACATGTGAAAATACATTCACATTGTTGGCTAAGTCCGGATTCTCCTGCATCAGTTACTATTCCTAGAAGCCTTGGTTGGAAAAACACTTTAGAAGCCCTACGTGGGTTGAGTTACATATCCTAGAAGCCTTGGTTGGAAACACGCTCTGGAAGCTCTGTAACAGTTGGGGTTGAGTTACTAGTCCTGGAAGCCCTGGTTGGAACAAACACTCTGGAGCCCTGGAGTAGCTTGGATAGAGACTAATCCGTGATGGTTAGTGATGTTCAATCATAAGTTGGAATCACTAGTTTTGGGTTGAGACGGTTTGGTCTCTGGAGCCATGGTTTGGTGTTGATTGATGTGTTTGATAAAGTCCCACATTCATGCTTGGAGTATGGCACGAGGGTGATTGGCTGAAGTGAGAATTGGCTCAGCCATGTCTATGGTTGGGTGGAACATGGAAGTCTCATTCCGGGTTGGTTTTGCATTCATTGACGAAAGGTTCATTGCCTTGGTATTTTTTGTGTGTATACACTGGTTTAGATATGGATTCTATTTTTTATGTACCCATGGCAGTTTTGTTTGTATTATGTTGGTTATAATAAATTATTGTGACACTGATGAGGTATGGCTCTCTCCATGTTTTTACTTTTAAATGAATGCATAATGTATCTATGGTTAAATTGGTTGTATGATATCTTATAATGTAGAAGAGCAATGCTTCTTATCCATTCTCAAATAAGAAAGATACCCCTTTGTTTAAATATTTTGTTTCTACATGTAGATGCTATGTTTGTGACATGTTTGATGAAATTCTTGTCATGGTTGGGTGGGGTCGGACTTCCATATATTTATTTCAATGTTATTTACCATCTCCTAAAGTTACATGAAGTTATGGGCAGTGACCTGGGCTCAGGGACTATAAATGTAGCACAAATCCCTGTGTCGGGCACAGAAATTTGTTGTTTGGGGTTGAGTCGCTAGCTTTACAAAGCTAGCCCGCGGATCTAGGGTCTATATCCACTCCCTTTCCCTTACAAGCCCATGGCTCAACCTCAAAGGGGCTAAAATTCAATTCCCCATTAGGGAACAGGGCCCTGGGAGGTTGGGTTACCCCCTAGGGATGTTAATGATGCAGTGTAAGGTGTGTTTTTGGTGTTTATGTCAGTTTCAATTCTTTAAGGTAATATAGGAGGTTGAATCTCATATTAGTAGCCTCTCATCACATATTTACCCCAGGTGGTCGGTTACTTGGGTAGATGTGGGAAGAGGGTGTTACAGAGTGGTATCAGAGCATGGTTGTGCTCTCCTTGGGCTATGTGTGTTTGTCGTGCATACATGAAAATTGGATATATGTTCCTCATACTTATGTTTTATGTGCTTATTGTGTATGAATGATGGTGGTGTTGTTTTCCATTTTATTTGGGTGATGTTTGGTTTCAGTCTCTTTGTGTGATATTTGATACCACATAGTGGTATCAGAACATGGTTCAACCCTTGTACTGCATGGGCGGTG
The DNA here is from genome assembly GCA_034641835.2 of Pinus albicaulis. Classification (NCBI taxonomy): domain Eukaryota; kingdom Viridiplantae; phylum Streptophyta; class Pinopsida; order Pinales; family Pinaceae; genus Pinus; species Pinus albicaulis. Next base: position 728,860,020 of record CM076584.1, on the reverse strand, counting down.
TGTTGGACATGCTTTTTTGTTGATTTATTATGTGTTTTCATATCCATGTTATATGTGGTTGATGCATCCATGTTGTGTTGACCATGGTGGCAGTGGTGTCACCATGGAAGTGCTTATGGTGTTGTCATCAATATGTTGCCATGAATGTATGACTGATTGTGCATTGTTCTCACTTATGTATTGTTCGTGCATGCTTTCTTACATGTTTTTACATATTGTACATGAATTTCTTGTTTATGCTAGGTCACATGTTGTTCATGCTTGCATGTTGTCCATGTATGCTTACTCGTGTGAGGTTATATGATGAACATGCGTTCATGATTGGTTATACATGTCAAGTGGGTGCATATGGTAAATTTTGCATTGGTTTGGTTGAGTTTGTTGTGCATACGGTATTTGTACGCAATTAGGCCATCATGATTATATTGGTATGTTATGATGTTAATGTGTTGGATGAGATATATTAGGAGATGCAGATCATCAAAGTGAAGTTGCGGCATTAGACCTCGAGGCAAGAGCATATCGTCATACAAGTTGTATGCTTGGCATGTAGGTATGTGATTCATGGTTGTTGTAAGAATTAGGGTTACTTATATGTTTTTCATTCTATTATTACTATGTTTATGTGTATTTTTTTCATTCTATTAATGTTATGGTTACATATATGATAGATGATAGTTAATTAGTGTGATCATATGTACATGTGTCAGTTAGTCAAGCATGGTATTAACTTGTTGATTATGTTATTTTTCATTGATGAATATGTTAACTGGTAGTTAGCTCAATGACTATGTTATACGTTTTTTATGAGCATGTTATATGTTAATTTATTTTTGTTGTATGCTAGTTAGCTTGATGATTAGGTTACATGTTGTTGATGAGCGTGATATATAGCTTGTTGTTGGTGTATGCTAGTAGCTTGATGATTAGGGTTATTTTATTAAGATCTTGATGTTATATGCATCATATTGCCTTGGATTGGCTTATGTAGATGGTTAGGGTTATTACGTTCATGTATGAATTGATATAATTGTGATATTGTATTTTACTAATTTAGGTTGACTATGCATATGTCATTGTTATGTATGAATGAAAATTGATTATGAGGTTTTGATGTGAACATGTTAGTTGGTTACTTGTATGGATATCTTGATCTTATTTATGTTGAGTTGAGGTGTTGTGAAGCTATATTGTGCTAATATAGATTAATTGTGCAGACAAGATAGCTTCCCTTGAGATACATTAAGGTATGAGTTTTCTTATGTCATATACTTGGTGCTTGACTATTTTAAGTGTTTGATTATGTCATCTAGTTGATCTATTTAGCATGGTATGTTTTCAAGTTGTTTGAATGTTTGATTAATTCCATGATTTGAGTTTGTATCTATAAGATCGCATGAAGGAATGATCTTGCTTTAATATAGTTGTGCCAACACATATGTGTTGAGATAGTCAATATATACTTGAGTGTAAGTAGGTGATAATTGTAGCATTATGTATTATGACCAATGAATGTGAGTTGATTATTGGTTATGACAGGGTTTTTAGTATGGGTAAAATTTGATTCCGAATTGATAGATATGTTGTCTTGATGTTTAGTACATATGGCTGACATCTGTGTTCAATTACAGGTCAGCATGCTTGGCACAACAAGGTAAGGTAAATATAATTTTGTATATTTATTTATGCACTGGCAGTTATGTGTTTATTGTAGTATGATACAGGGATTACATGGAAAGAGAGATTGTTATGAAATCTTGAAGAAGGCTCAGGTTGATATTATCTTGGGAACCATGGGGATTAAGTCATGGTGTTTGTTACTAGCCTTTTGCTTTTGGTCTTTTGTGATTTTCTTGTGCTTGATTTGCGGTTTTTTTTATGCCCAGTGCAAGGCCTTGCCACATTGTTGCGGTGTCGTATTGCTTTTGGTTTTCATGGATTTCTTCTTGTTTGTTTCTTGTTCTTTCCTTTTGTTTGAGATTCTTGGGTGTTTTTTGGGAAAGAGGAAAATCGATGGAGCTCTAGGAGAGATTTGTGGTACCCAACAAGTAGTGAAAGACTTGGATGAATCTCGGTGCTTTAATAAGCGCGGCAGGAGGTAAGAGTATGACAATCAGTTGGACTGATTGGGTCCATTGTGGTAAATGGATGGTGGAAATACAGACATGAGAAAGGAAACAAAAAAGGTAAAATCACTACAAGGAAAAGACCCTCTAGCAGAGCTTATAAAGGAGGTTTTTAGTGTTATAAAATTGGCCAAAATTGTCAAAAAAACATTTGCTACAACATCCGTTTATGATTATGGAGGTTTTGGCAAAGCTTTTAATAGAAATTCACCACAACTAAAAAAACTGGGCAGCCGAAGGTTATTACGGATGTTATTTTCATCAATGTGGTACTAAGGTTTCAACGCACTGATGCGTGTCATCTAGACTAAGGGCCCGAGGCAAGAGAGGTTCCTTGTGACTGACCCTCACAGTATAAAACCGCATTGGGCAAAAAAGGCTATGACAGGATGCATGTAGTCGCACCACCGGGTCTGCATTTTTGTAGGCCCATGAGAATGCCACAATGATCAAGACGTAGACTTATATACCTGACGTGCATCGTATTAGACAAACGCACTGTATATTTATAATTGGTACAGGTTGTAGCTACATAACACCCCAAAATTTGATCTTTTAAAAATTTTGAGCCCTAACCTTTTGAAAAAATAGAGTTTAGCCCAAGTTCAATCTTCAAAATCTCAAGCTGTAAAGCTCTAAATGGTCAAACAAAATTTCACCTGCAACCCCAAACTTGCCAAGTCGCAAGGTCACACATAATCCAGAAACCAAAGAATTACATCTTGCGACGCCTAAAAGGCAGAGCCAAGTGTCAGCATATTTTACATCACATCAACTCAACTCATTTTTGATCCTATGACCCTCATTTATTGTCTGCACGTGCGACCCCTTTATAAATAGAAGGGTCGCATAGGTCGCATTCGACTTGCGCGACAGAGAAATAAAACGCCTCTGACAAGCTAGATGGAGAGCGTTTTTCCCGGGTAAGTTGCCTAATCCTCCTGATGTTTCCTTTTGTTTGATTGTTGCCTCCATTAACCTCACCTTGGCCTATTTAAAACTCATCCTAGCTTCTGTTTAAGCCTCCCATTAATTACGTTGCTAAGCTTGCTCCTCCCCACAGCTTGACTTCCCTGTTTACCTCCTCTAAGAAGCTTCCCTTGCATCAGTTTGTTTCAGGTTCCCTTCCCAACCCTTTCAATGAGGAGTTTCATGTATGCTTTCCACTTGATATGTTTCCTTACCTCCCCTTTTGTTTAAAAGCAAGTGGAAAGTTTTTGTCGCAACGTAACCAAACCACTGAGCCCTAGAGCGACCCTGCGACTCCGCGACCTCATCATCTAGCGACATGGTCATTAAGTCGCAGGGTCACTAGGTCGCATATCCGTGAAAGTTTCAAGTGGCGCGACTTCGCGACTCAGTGACCTCATGACCTGGTCACGAGTCGCTAAGTTGCTAGGTCTCATTTCTGTGAAAATCTAAACTAGCGCGACTTTGCGACTCAATGACCTCATGACCTAGTCACAAGTTGCTAAGTTGCTAAGTCGCTTTTCTGTGAAATTTTAAACCAACGCAAACTAGCGACCCAGCGACCCAGTCGCAAGGTCACCAAGTCGCAGGTTCATCCATTTTCTTGAAAAATAGATGAGCAGAGATAGGAGCAGCCCAATTATTTATAAATATGACATTTGTCTTATCGTGGGATTGTTTCATGAATATGTCAGGGAACCTCGAAGCCAAGCTCGAGTGCATATCCATCTCGTCGGCCTCAAGCGATATGGGGCCTCCGGCATTTCGAAAAAGGAAAAAAATCCCTGAGATAGAAATCTCGGAAGAAGAAATGCCATTTTCACTCCCCCTATCTATGGAGATATCGCTTTCACATTCGGCAAAGGGGATAGTATGAGTTGGTATCAAGTGTACCAAGAATTCACAAAGCTTGAATTTCCTGAGGACCTCCCAGACCGACAGGTGTATGTTCAGGTCAAGAGATCCAAGCTCCACTACGCAGGGGCCCATCTGCCTATATTCCCACGTGCAGAGCTGATCGAATGGATTTTGCAAAAGGTCGACCCCAAGATCTGGGTTATTCGGGATCATGCCCGGAAATCATTCGCAAATATGAAGGGACGGAATGCAGAATTCTATTATGCACTTCCCACCCAAGAACAGACCTTCACCGAGGAATGGGCCACTACTCATGCAGTTTCCATACCCGAGACCTTAATGGGATGGTGGGAGGACCCAGAATAGTTCAAGTTCAAAAAGGACCAAGAATATCAGACAACATGTCTCAGGAAGGTCTACAAGCTCGTGGCGGTGTTATGTAGGATGTATGGCTGCCCATATGCCACCACTTTCAACGGAACTTGGGTTTATCTCATGTATGTTGTCACCGTATACGACACCCGCCTCAACTGGGCCAACTTGATAGTGGCAGCCCTCAAATCAAACATATCTTCGGCACTAGCGCCTGATGAAGGGTATGCATCGAAATTTTATATGGCCTCCTATATTTTGGATGCAGTATGTGCAAGGTGCCATTTTGAGGGGTGGGTGCACAACTGGGATCCGAAGCATGGTGGTCCAATCCACAAGGATTTGTGGGTGTTTTGGGACTCTAGATATAAGCAATATATGGAGTCAATCTCGCATAGCTTCATCCCCACACTCTACGAAAATTGTTTGGCAAAGACACCCCCGTACATGTCCGGGCGAGCCATGGAGAAAATAACTCGAGTGGCCAACTGGTTTCCTATCACGGATAGCACTTTCATCTGAGTCATCAGGTCGCTCAAGGCTCCCCATGCACTGCCCCTATTCGTCACCAACAAACTACTCCTCCAAGAAACAAGTTACCAGATGTCAGGCGGTTTTTCAAAGGTTCTCACTAAGGGCAAGAAGAAGCCATGGCCCACTCTGTCAGTCACTATTAGCACCTACACAGTCAAATATTTCAGGGAAGTAGAGGCAGAGGTTGAGCAAGTCAAGGGATTTTTTCTACCTCCCATGACACAGCGGACGTATGATCCTGAGAGAATCATCCTCGCCCATTGCAAACAAGCCAAATTTAAATGGATTTACCCGCATACTGAATGCCCAGCTGAAGATAGAATCAAGAACTGGTACAACAAAGACAGGTAGGTCACTCCATAGGAATCAACCAATCAAGAATATCAAGACAATCAAAATTTAGAGGAAAGAATCCACACGCTAGTTGGAGCCTCGTCTTCCAAATCCAAGAAGCAAAGGACTGGTACGGGCCATAAATCTTCCACCCATCGAAGGGAACAGGAGGCTAAAGCTAAACAAGAAGCTGAGGAGAAGGCAAAGGAAGAGGAGGATAAGCGAAAGAAACAACTGAAGGAAGAACAAAGAAAGAATCGAGCAGAAGAAACCCGCAAGAAAAGGGAAGAGGAACAACGGAGGAAAGAAGAGGAATAAAAAGCAGAAGTTGAGTGCCATCTAAAGGAAGATCAAGATAAAGCAGAAGTAGAGCGCCAACTAAAGGAAGATCAAGATAAAGTAGAAGCAAAGCGCTAGCTAAAGAAAGAAAAATATAGAGCAGAAGCAGAGCGAAAGAGGAGGGAGGAAGAAAGTTAGAAGTCAAGGGAAGGTTCCTCTAAGGAAGCCGAAGGCAGAAAGACACCTCCTCCAAAGACAGAAAAACAGACAGAGCTGCCACACATCGAGGTTCCCCAGAAAAATCCTGCAACCAATGTGCATTTTTCTCTCTCGGAATTGGGTACCTCCGAGGATCAAGATGAGGAAGTGTTTGATCTGACAAGACTAACCTATGATCATTTCACGCACAAGATCAGGCAGGAGAAGAGAAGATGCTTGGCATGGAACCCTGTTGCACCCCTTACGGCCACAATAGAAAAGGATATAGTCTTGGATACCAGGACTAATCCAATTATGATTGCATCAGCTAGCACTGCTTTCGCAACAGCCATAGAGGAGAACGTAAGTAGAATGAGTAGAGAAATTATGTCCCTACAAAATAGACTACATGCCTCCGAACAAAAAACAGCTAAGTCGGAACAAGAAAAGAAGGCGCTAGAAGAAGAAATCCAACAGCTTCAGGTTAAGAATTCCCCTACTAATGAAGTGCCACTCACTATTCAAAGAGAGATAGTCACTTTGGAAGCCACCATGAAGCAAGTATATGAAGAACTGTTTACAATAAAACATACCATCGCGCCACTACTGAAAGCATAGGCAGAAACCAAGACGAGGAACACACAGCTAAAGGAAGCCTCTACTGCCTTGGAAAGAATACTAGAATGGTCGAACATGTATTCACAAGCTTCGGACACCTTGCCTAGAAAATATTGGATTGGCACCCAAAATGACAAGGTTCAAATCCAGATAAAGGTACAATCCAAAGAGAAACTTATTAAGGATTTGGAGAAAGTAATGTCCGCATATGAACATCTGATTAGTGGCATTGACTCAATGGCCAAAGTACACCACATTCCTTCTCTAGGTGCACTGGGTGAAGAGAAAACGTGGGAAGAAGTCGCCAACGACATTCAAGAATTTCTACAACCCATAAGGCAAGCAGCCGCCTCCCAAGACCTTCCGACATCACAAGAAAACCTTATTCAATTCATCGTGACATTGGTCCGGATATATACCAAACTGGTCTCCCTGTCGAACCAGGTCACTATCAAGAGAGACATAGGTCGCAACGGACAAGGGGTCGCAAGTCGCAGTCAAAGCCGAGGTTGCAAGTCGCAAATTCCCTCGAGTTGCAGAGTATGTCAACGATCAGGAAGGCGAAAAGTTAGGGATACCCAAGGGTCAATTTTGTTCTATAAATACTCCCTTCGGGAAATTGTAAAGGATCTCTTTTTTTGGGACTCCAAAGGAGCAAAGCTAATTATAAAGCATTGAATACACCTTTCTGAGAATGAATAGAAACACTTTTTTTAATTCCACTCTTGGATCTGATGAGGACTAATGTGTTAACACTATAAATATTTTGTCTTATGTATCTCATATCTTTATGACTAATTAATCTACGTTTTCTGCTTATATCATTTATACATTTCAGCTCACTAAATGTGTTAATGATGTTAGGTTTTTTACTTAGGAGATGTTAGCAACTTCATTACTAACATTTATCTTATCTTTGAGACAGCTTAAGGAAGTGAAGGGTGCTCTAACCATAAAGAACTGTTTCTTTTGTGGTTTTAACAACTTTTACAAGTGTGACCCTAATGGTTTGCTGCTAACAGAATTTCCTTTGGCTACATGCTTTAACTCATCTTGCTATTTGTAGTGTTTTATGTTCATTGAGTCTCATCAACCATTTGTCTTGTACCATCCGAATAATCGTGTGTTCATAGGTCTACAGGGCTCGTTTGTGTCCGAGAAAAAGGAGTATTAAGTAGTAGTCGGACCCACACCCTGGACAAGATCCCTATCACAAAAGGTTTAGAGTCTAATTGGGACTTTTTACCGGGGAGATCCCTTACTGTTGGCCGGACATTTCTTCCTGTCAACATATTGGTATTTTTGCAGTGCCCATACGTCGTACAAATGCACCGATGCGTAGTCTCACATAAAATAACCGGTGTGCAGTATCTCACAAACGCACCGATATTTTTAATTGGTTTCAATATTTGTGCGAAGCCCAAAGGTCATAGAAACGCCTCGGTGCGCTGCATCATACAAACGCGCCAATGTATAGTAACTGACACGCACTAGTGTTTATTTTGTATTTTTTAGAAACATCGACCTGTGACAGTGCAATTATTGTGATTTTTCTAAATTCATTATTCATCAAAAGTCGACACATCTTATAACAATATTCATATGAATTAAATTTTTATTAGTGCATTTGAGAACAACAATGGAGAACGCAATAGAATAAATTAAAACATATTTTATGATTATATATATATATATATATATATAAGACAATCTTTATCATACAAAATGGGACAATTATTCGTATCCCTTTGTCTTTCAATTACGACACTATGTCCATTACATTAAACAAAATGTCTGATTTCACAGACATATTTCAAAAAATAAAACGCCTTGCTTTGATATCCAAATTACATAGTGATCATCATTCTTCGCTTGAACTACTGTCACTACTAGAGCTACTTCCATGGCTTGGGTTATTTTCAGGAATGTTTTCTGGTGAAAATGTTGATTGTTTTCTTCTTCTTCACCTTCCATATACAAACATAAAAATAAATTGTAATGAGTCTATATACATTGGTGAGAATAATGAAAATTGCAATATTAAATAATATACATCAATTTAAATCAAAAATAAATGACGCACCATAGCAACAATTGACTCATAAACTATACACATTCTTTCAAAACCATGTACTATGCCATCTTTCAAGATTTCATCTGTTGGCGCAGTTCCATAATTTATTTCCTGCAAGTTTTATACCCCACAACAAATAATATATTTAATATAAAAGATGTATTTTTTCTATTAATTATAGATGGAGGTAAGTAAAAAAATATTGATAGACGCTTACAAATTCCACAATTAAATTCTGATATGCCAACATATACTCATAATCCATATTTAACCCAATTTCAATCAATTCGTCTGATGGTTCTTCTTTGTATGTTAGCACTTATTTGAAAACATTCAATGATGATTTTTGTAAAACAACTTAAAAAATACGAAATTGAAATATAGTTAAGTTGTTATAAGGAAGTAACAATTACTCACAAACTTAGAGATCAACCCTTTTCTTCCTTTTGTCATCCTATTTTATGTGTTGGAATGGGTCTGATTTTTTTTTTTTTCACAAGAAAACTTTGAAAATTAATATTTAATGCTAAATTGTTTATTTATCGTACCTAATGATTGAAAAATTCAATGATTACATATTACATTTGAAGCATGTTGTTGTTGAGATGGCTCCTCCCGCGATGCAATTTTGTCCATTTCGTTGACCATCTCCTCAGAATCTTTTTGGACATTCTTACCTGGCATATTTACATCGCCTCGTTCATCTTTTTGAGATTTTCATAATATTCTCGAAATGTAACATGTCAATAAACTATTTAATTTTTATATTGATATATGAAAAGTAAATATAACAAAAGTGACATTTATAAATAATTCTAGACAAACATTTAAAGGAATATTACTTTTTCATTCCTTCTTTTTTGTTGTTGAACGCTTTTGCTATTAAAAGTCTCACATGTCTCATTGACCAATTCTATGGAAACTCTTCCGGTAGTTTAGATAATATTTGGTTCTTGTAATTATTGGATTGGTTTTTGTATTGTAAGTGGAAATAACGTCTATACATTCGTTCCACTAGATCTCTCAAAGTTTTGTAAAAGTTTTCCCTCCTTTCATTAACCTCCAATACTACTTTAGATGAGCTAAGGGGAAATTCATTTTCATTTGCATGTTCTATTTTTTTTCTTTTCTTAGAACAACATTCATTTTCTGAGTTGTTGGTCCCTGTAGAACATTAAACAAATGTGAATTAATAGACTGTTTGACACATGTTATCTAATAATTTTAAGTATATTATTAATGAAAATTAAAAAAAGAAACTCATATTGGATCGATAATATTTTTTCATTCACCTGATTTATCCTTTTGCAATTTTTCCATCAAGATTTTACGCTCTTTTAGTCCTAGATTAGAAATAATCTTATCGAGCTTCGTCATTTTGTGGCGCTGCATGATACACAGTAAACAATACATATTAGTTAAACTTACATATAGTTCAAAAATAATATCTTTTTGCAAATAATTAAAAAGAACTTGCCTTTTTTTCTTTTCTTGATGTGTTATCAGTGTTTTTGTTACTTGATCTATTTTCAGTCATTTCTTTATCAATATGAAACCTGTACCATATCATTCATTAATATATTTATAAATAAATTGTAAACTTTTCAGGTAAAAAATAAATTTCAACAAACCGGTGTGCCATTCATTTTGTACGCATCGACGTCGGTGCGTGGAGGTATTATAAACGCACCGCACAAATAGTATAATAGATCGTACGATGCTCTATGTAAACAAGGAGCACCGGTGCATTACATGTTAACGACCACACCAATTAACATAGAGAAAATAATAAATGTGGGGGTATTATAAACACACCGCACAAACAGTATAATAGACCGTACGGTGCTATCCTTGTAATGTAACGCACCGGTGCCCTATTTTAGATATGGTGCACTAATTAAAAAAAAATTAAATTAAATTTTTTATTACATAGTACTTGCATGGTGTGTTGTATAATACAACACACCAGTGCGCTAGGTTACGCAGAGCACACCGATAAAAAAAAAAAAAAAAAAATCCATTTTTTCAAAAATTCACGCAAGGGCCGAATGGAATGGGATCCGACTATGAAATTTGTCCCGTGGGTTAGATGTCAATCTAAATTGAAAAGCCCTAATTCTGAAATCACAGAAACAGGGAGAAGAAAGGGCAGAAATAAAAAAAAAAAAAAAAATTGAAGGGTTTAGGGTAAAAATGGATAAAACTGCAGAAAAAAGTAAAAAAAATAATCAAATTTAATCATGAGATCGTTTGAAATTCTATGCTACAGGTTTTGAATCACCAGAGGTTTGGTTTCTGATTGTTTGAATACTTATGTTCGAACGTATTTCGCTGCTCCACAATGCACTCGTTCTCTCTTGCTCCAGGTATGTCTCCTGCAAATCTCTAGCTGAAAATTTTAGCAAAAATAGTGAAATAATGAAAAGTGTTTAGTATTTAAAGAATTGTTTTATGAAATTAGATTTTCGAAAATATTTTATCGCCCATTTTTCAATTTGCCATTTTTTTCACTTAAATAAAATAGAGTTGTGTTTTTTTTATTTGCATTTATTCGTCACCGGTGCATCACGTAATAGCACCGCACCAGTGCATCCATTGGTAACGCGGTACCGGTGCATAGTGACTCAAATGCACTGTTGTGCAGTAACTAGAACGCACCGGTGCGGTTATTTTTACATTAGCACCGATTTGCGGTTGATGCACCGAAATTACTTTGACATGTGTACACCAAAATTAGACATGTTGGAAATGCACATTTTGCTGTGAAAATATTTGGGCCATTTATTTTCAAAACTACACCTCTTCTTCTTTCAGAAAAAGAAACTTGAACCTTTCCATAACCTGCAACAAGAAAAGGTTCCTCATGATCTACTTGCTCATTTGTAAGTTCTTCCTCCATCTTGGCATCCAATTTCCTCTTTTCTCCTTTGTGCTTTCTATCTTGATCTTAACAAAATTTATACAATCTCGGTTTTACGAGAAAGTGACCTTGAATGTTCTGGGAGCAATGACAACGAGTCCTTCATTCTACATTTGTTAGCAGAAGAGGACCAATTTTAACCTAGATGATGCAATTATTACATGTGGAGGCAATTGTTTCTGGAAAAAAATGAGTATAGGGTTGAGCAGAGGAAAGGAATTACAAAATGGGATATTACATTAGCTTTTCCAATGGGAGACCGATTTGTAGGTGGAAATATGGTAGCTACAGGTATCTATGATTTTCTTCCCAGAGAAACGGTCACTAGATTTCCATTTATAATATAAGTAGACTTTTTACTAGTTTCATCCAGAGAGAGCATCATTTTCAATAACAAATTGAACCAAGGAATCCTTAAGTGTATCATGTTCGCATTTTCTTTGGCATTTCATTCTTTTATAAGTGCTAATTAACCTATACTTTCAAATACTTGGATTTTTGGGTACCTTCCATGTGATATTCATCGTTATCCACAAGACCACAGCTCAGACAAGTTATAGATTCCATTCGGGTTCAATTAAAAGTTGAAGATGTGATTTTATGTGATGTCAGCTTTGCCGGTAAAAGTTTATGTAAGCCAACCGAAGCTTGGAAAATACTCCCATCTGCTTTTAAACGTATTCTGGAGAATATTTCCCTTCATGGGACCTACCAGTCCGATCAAAAACGCCAATTGATCTTTCTCTGTTTTCCTTAAGGGAATGAGAATCCTTCCCTTCATGGCGCCTCTAGGCTTTATCGACTGCCTCAATTGACCTTTCTCTACTGTCCAATTTTTCCCTGCCATCCTTGTAAGAATGAGAATCGTTACCTTCATGTGATCTCTTAGCCCGTTCAAGAGACTTAATTGATCTCTCTCTGACATCCCTTAGCGAACAGGACTCCTTGATTTCGAAGGACCGTTTCACCTTTCTAGTCGCCAGAGAGTTGACAATTATTTCTTTGCCATCAACTTTGCCCTCCCAGCTTTCTCCATCATGGGACTTCTTAACCCTATCTCCGGCCTCAACCGAATGCTCTCGTCGGTCTCAACCTGTACTCCTTTTCTCCTTTTGTACTTTATCGAGCTCTGTAGCCGTCTGCATCCTTGTAAGCGTCTTTGTTTGTATTTCTATTTGAATCACTCATTTTCTCTGCTATAAACTTCTCAGCTGAAATTTAAACTCTCGTCTTTTCAAACCCTCATCTCCTCAAGCAAATTCTTTCACGCGGCTCCAATACTGCACTTTACAGAATAACCCTGTTCCGATGCGCGGGGTTTTATAGGCACACCAGTGCGGTTTCGTAAGATCGAGGTTTATGTTTTAGCACGGTGTTATATGACGCACCAGTGTGGAAGAGTTGTGAAGCACCAGTGCATCTTAGTACTAAGACGCACCAGTGCGTGTTATGATGATAAGTGCACCGGACGAAAAACCAGGAATCTCTGCTAGAAATGGCATACTGTATAAAGTTTTTTTTTTTTGTATGTAAGATCATAATAAATTAATGATAATTCTAAAGTACATGAATTTATTTTCATTATTTTCTAAAATTTATTATGTTACAAAAATTCATATTATTCTAGATTTATTATTTTACAATTATTTACAAATTTACAAATTTAAAAATTTTAATAAAATCATTTCACATTAATACAATTAAAATTTTCACATTAATACAATTAAAATTTTACAAATATTTTACATACAATTACAATTAAAATTACGATTAGAATTAAAATTACAATTACAATTACAATTTTACAATTTCACATACAATTACAATTTTAATTTTACATACAATTATAATTACAATTAAAATTTTACAATTACAATCATTTCACAGTAATACAATTAAAATTTTACAAATATTTTACATACAATTAGAATTAGAATTACAATTACAATTACAATTACAATTTTACAAATATTTTACATGCAATTACAATTACAATTTTACAAATATTTTACATGCAATTACAATTACAATTTTATAATTTTACATACAATTAGAATTATAACTACAATTTTACAATTTGTCATATATACAATTACAATCATTTCACAATAAATTAAATATTACAATTACAATTAAAATTTTACATTAAATATTTTACATACCATTACAGTTAAAATTACAACTACAAATACAAATACAATTTTACATACAATTAAAATTTCAATTTCAATTACAATCACGACATAATATTTAATAAATACCATGGTCATTTAATATTAAATTAATTAATAAACATCATGATCATGATAACCATCGTAAAAACATCATATTCGACTAAAAAACACATTCAAATTCACTAACATCATCGTGATCATGATACTCTAACAAAACACAATTAGCATTGTATAACATCATCACAACACAAACATCAAATATACATCTCATGTCAAATAACTCATGCTATCACATACATATCTATTTGCAAGCTGCACATTAAATGAACATATCTAACATGACCTAACAATATACACATCATGATTTTCACCAACATGTAAATTAAGTACAACTGCAACATGAACATAAAATACATGGACCACACACACACACACACACATATATATATAATTGAATAATGTTAAAAATATACAACTGTAATATAAATTTCATAGATCAGTTGGTGGTACAACATCAATAGTAGTACTAGTCGAGGCCTGCTCAGTCAATGGTGCAGCCTCGACGGTCGATGGTCCAGCTTTCTCATGATCATGAGTACTGATGGATGCTGCAGGCTACTAACTGGACGTGGTCGATGGTCCAACCTCATCTCCATGATGGTTGCTACTAGATGCTAGTGGAGGCTCATGCTCATCTGGCGCGGCGCGAGGTGAACGATCATGAGATGATGAGTCGCTGCGCGCGGACTGTCCATCACGTGTTGCGTCTCGACCACGCCTATAATGTGCAACAGTCCTCCTCAGGTGTGTAACTAAGGTCATAGCTCCTACGACATGCCGCTTTAGGCTGTACATGTCATGCAACATGCCTCTCCACATCTATAATAGCCTATCATCGGCCTGTATGTCTCTTTAATGAGAGAGCCTGATGTCCGCCGCAACAATCAATGCACTAATTTGGTCGCCCAACTCCATCCTGTATCTAGTATCAAGTCAACCGCGCCTAGCAAAAGGTGGTACCAGCGCACCAGCAGGAGCAGGTCTCTCTGCACCGGCCTCCTGATGATCCTCAGCATCTGTCATGCCCTGATCGTCATCAGGATCCACACCTGGATCATGTGGTGGTGCCAGCATGTCCTCACCATCAAAAGAGACAATGTCTGCAAAATATATACAAGTACACAACAATAATAAGACAATTTCATTACACAATTTAATAAAAATGAGTTAAAGAACATGTTAGAATAAATTTAAATAAAACAGTAATATTACCTCTATCATATGGCGGCTCGTCATCTGTGAAGAGGATGTTGGCACACCCTCTCCAATCCAATCCAGCATAAGAACAGGGGACCATAATGAAGGATGCAGCTCGTCAACACTGGCTAGCAACTCCAGTGCATCATGCGATATCCTGGCTAGAAGCATAGTCTCGCCCCTCTTGGGCATCATCTGCCCCCACATGTGCATCTGTGCCTCGAACATCAGCCTACGAGGCTATCAAACAAAAGTAGGCCTCATCTTTGGAAACCTCTCAAAAAATAAACAAAAAAGCTCTGAAGAAAAAGGGACGTTGACCCTCCCTTGTGCATGAGCACGACATCTATCTAAGGCTGTACAGAACTGCCACAAAAAAATGGTAGACCACCTGACAAGTCGTGGCTCCTATACTAAAGAATCAACATAATATAGAAGCGAGAAACTAATGTGTTACCCGTCATTGGTGCTATGTTAAATGGTCGAAATGAGAAGTGAGAGGCACTGCACTTCCTCACTACCAAATGCACCAATATGTAATTGACCTCCAACAACCTGAAAATCTGCAGGAGACAGTACTAATGCTCCAATGTATCTATGGGAGTAAACTAACTGACTCCCTGCTACACAACCAGTTGGAACCTCTAGGAACGAGGGAAAATCCACCCCTCTCCTCGATAGCCCTATAATGAAATATATATCCTCCTCAGTGGGTGTGTACCACTAGTTAGGACCAACCTAGAAAGCTTGTCGGTGGGCATTTCACCTGCGGATAAGATGTCTCAAAAACACACCATGGGCCTTTAAGGAAGTAGTGTCCTCATAGAACTTGAGGAGGCCTACCTACCTTAGGAGCCCCTGGGTAGCTGCTGTAATAGGGTGAGGGTACGCATCTCTCTCCCTCTCTCGTGCCTCCCACAAGCGAACCATGTCATACTGCTCCGGTTTTTGTTGTTGTTGTTCCCCCTCTTCTCTCTAAATGATTGACATATTAAATAAATAAAAAATTATTAAATGAGACATGTATTTGGGAATATACATATATAATTTTTTTTGGAAAAAAAAAAAAACAGACCAGCTGGTGCACCACAAAATATATTCATGCACCGATTCTGGTGTGTTGTTTGTTTGTCATGCACCAGGGACAGTGCCCCAGATGACATGCAACTCATCGTATGTGTTGCACCTGAAAATTTTCAAAGAACCGTTGACTATGTATGGTGTCAGGAGAGTGGTGTACTAACTAAAATCTATGCCCCAACACATATAGTTGTGTCAGCGCACCGGCTTCCTAACTAATTACATAGTCAATGGTGTGGTCTTTTACCAAGCCGCACCGTTGACCCTGTTGGAATGCCGAATGTGGTGCGTTGACAGACACTGGGGCGAATATTTCCATCAACGCACCGCATTGCCACTATTCCACATGGTCAACGGTGCGAACGGGTAAATGACCACACCGCACTTTTTTTGAAATTTTAAAATAACGCAGTGCACCTTTTGGTACCGCCCTGGAAACGGTGTGAATATAGTTAGCACCGGTTGCGGTGCGACTTGTAAATTTTATAGGCAACACCACTTTCTGGTGCGAGCCGAACGGCTCGAGCGCACCGTGTGACAATTTTTTTCTTTCTTTCTTTTAAATGGTTAATTTTAAGGTTATTTGAAATTCTAATCCGCTAAAAAGCTTAATATTGGAAAAACAAGAAAAATACCTATACATTTCGTCGTCGAGGAGGCATATTGGTTGTATAATTTGCAAAAGAAAATTTTCCCACCGTTTTGCAAAATGCAAGCTAAATATTGGTGGGCAATGCACAACAGCAGTGCGTGCAAAGGGTGCAATGGGAGCACCAATGTCAGGGTAGCTCAAACAAGGATAAATTGCACCGGTGCTTGAGAGCTCTGGAGCACTGAGAAAAGTGAAAATTTTGGTTTTTTGGTCGTAATTTTCTTTAACTATGTTCTGGTGCGCGGGGTTTTATAGGCACACCAGTGATGTTTCTTATGAACGCACCGGTCGGTTTATTTTTTGGCGCAATGGTTTATGATGCACTGGTGCGATTTCTTAATACCGCACTGGGCAGTTTCTGTTTTGGCGCAGTGTTTTATGATGCACTGGTGCGGAAGATTTGTGAAGCACCGGTGCTCTACAATAATACGACACACCAGGCAGGTGTGTACGGAGCACACGATGTCCGGTGTGCCAATGTTTTGTGCACACCAGTGCTTTCTCTTGTCGAGTGTACCGATGCGGTTTGGATGATAAGCGCACCGAGAGGAAAACATCCGCAAAACCCTCCGCCCGCCAACCTCCTCTAGTAACCTCTGCTAGAAATGGATGTATGGGGTATTTTTATAAGGGGTTCCTCAAAAACATCCGCTAGAGGGTCTTTTCCTTGTTGTGAATGAATGAGGTATTAGATGCCTTAGCGATGTTGGGAATTTTTGTTCTCAATGTTGTGCATGTTGTGCACAAATAAGGAATTTCTCTTAACCTAGACCTTATGATAACTATCAATGGTGTTGTGATCATGATTTTGTTTATATTTATCTATGTATACATGCATGTGACTATGTATGTCATTGTCTGACAGGATCATGATTGTTTTATGCTAATGATATATATGTGTGTGTGTGTGTGTGTGTGTGTGTGTGTGTGTGTGTGTGTGTGTGTATATATATATGTCACTGTATGACAGGGTTTTCAAGGATCATTCTTATGGAGGAATGATTTCTTATGCAAGTGAATGGAATGAGTATGTTCTTGGTCTTATCTGGAATCAAGTGGGAAGAGTAAATCTAACAAATAAATTATGTCAGTATCATGTGGACATGAATTGATATTACATTCTTGTGCGATGTCTATGTTTATGTTATGGACAGCTAATGTTGAGGGGTACATCAATGAAGTGAAAGTAGTGTGATCTGTGACATGCTAAGGATAGTGGAAAGACACTAGAAGCAAGGTTTATTTTTGCGTTAGCGTGTGGTCTATGGATGTGCAGTGTTATGGTTGTGTATGTGTTTTTCATGTTGTATATTCAACGATTGTATCTATGGTGATGTGTAATGTTGCACATGTAGTATTGTGTACATATGATGTTGTATGTCTATTGTATATATGATGTTGCATATGCAGTGCTACTTATAGATGGTGCTATGTACATGATGGATATGTAGTGTTGTATACGTATGGTGCTATGCACATGTTGAATATCCAATGCTATGTACATATGGTGTTGTGTGCATGATGTGCATAAGGTGCTATGTGCATTTAGTGTTGTGTGCACGAGCACGATTGTACACATGGCGTTGTGTGCATGTGGTGCTCTATACAAGTTGTACATATGGTGATGTGTGCAAGTGGTGTCATGTACATGCCATGCATGTGGTGCTATGTACATATGGTGTCATGTACATGTCATGCATGTAGTGTTGTGTACATGTGGTATTGTGTACACATTTTACAAGTGGTGCGGTGTGCATTTTGAATTGTGTACACGTTGTGCAAGGGGTGTTGTGCACATGTGATGTTGTGCACATGTTGTGTAGGTAGTGTGTGTGCATGTTGTGCATATGGTACTTGTATACAGGTGGTATTGTGTGCATGTCGTATATGTTGTGTTGCGGGCATGCTATACTATGTATGTGCATGGTGTAGTCGTGGTATCGCAACATATGTATTCGTTGTGCTGTACTCTGTATATGTATATGTATTGGGTTGTGTTGTACATCGAGTATGGGTGTATGTATTGTGTGGATGTACGTGTTGAACATTGTGTTTGGGTGTTTTCCGTGTGCGGCAACCGATCTGGTATGTATACAAAAAGAACAAAGGAAAAAGTAAGGACCAATGAAGGATAACTATTGATATTTTATTATGCATGTCATATGTGATTCTGACTTATGATTGTTACATGTGATTTATGATGATTTCATGTGATTTATGATTTTTATCTATGATAGTTGCATTTTGAGGTAACCAGATATGATATGTTTATAGATGATGATTTGATCAAACAACTAGTTTGACTTGTGTGACAGCAAGTAAATAGAGGTGCAAGTGTACCTTATTGACGAGCTACCAATGAGGTATGATTTGAGTTTATTTAAATTTATTTTGAATCTAATGGAATCTATGTGCTTGGTACAAGAATGCATGAACATGCTCGGTTGGGTGGTTGAAATCGACTGTAAGGACTGGAAACAGTGGAAAAAGGAACTAGAATATGCAGCAGTATGCTAGTAAAGAATTTCAGGAGCAGGGCCATTGTGGGACATTGTTACCCAATAGTGTCCATTGATTTCCATGAGCATGCTATGACTAGTATATTGGTTTTTAGGCAGGTATATGCCTTGGTTTTTATATCTTCTGATGCGAGGAGTCCTTGCTAAGGGATGGACTTCCCGGGATGGGGGTGCCAGCAGAAATTAGAAGGTGTATGACTACATGGAAGGGGTGACCAAATTTCCCGAGGGATTGTGTAGCAGAGAAGGGAAGGTTAGGATGGATTTTCTTTTGTCATTAGCATTTCCAGATGGAATTAGATGCACATTGGGAGTGAGCCCTCGAAAAATGAGCTGGTAATTGTTCACTGAGTAGACAAGTGGCGCAGGATTGTAGAGCTTGACATTGGATGCAGATTTGACTTTGACAATGGATTATGGACTTCCTGGGAAGGAGGTGAATCCTAGTACTACTTTGAGGGTGGAGGAACGAGCCTCTGGATTCCCTTGTTGTTGATACGGGCATCATATCCTTCTATTTTCGGGTTGAGCAAATGTGTATATGTGTATATATGTATATTATTGTAAATAATGTATCGAGCTGGTTTATAAAGCTCCACAAACAGTATGGTTGTTTGTTGGTTGAAGAAAATGTGCATAAATATATGTGGTTGTGATTGTAAATATCATAATGAGATTTGTTATAAAGCTCCAGTAAATTGTATGATTATCATGTTTTACTAGGTTATTCATTGTAAATACCGCAACGAAGTGTGTTATAAATATCCATAGGTAGTATCTTTTGTTTTCAGCAGTTTGCTGGTTTGTAGGTGTCATTGAACACTGAAGACGGTGTTCCCCCAAGGGGGAGGGTTCTATAACATCCCTAGTAAAAATACATGTAAAAATGTATATAATACCATGGTGATGGGACACGTATTCCAAGCTAAATGGTGGGAAAAAACATCCTAGTAGGTGTTCATTCAGATTATTATGGCTAAAATAAATTGCCAAAGGCAAAGGAAAAGGCTTTGGAAAGGTATGAGGCATTAATTGGAATTTTAGTTATGAAAATAATGGAAAATGGTAGAAAATGAAGGTTAAAGGTCACAGGTTGCATGTGAGGAGGAAATTGATTGAAAATAATGGAAAATTAAGAAAATAGATGCCTCATTAATAAAAAGGCTTATGAGGATCAGTTGGCAAGGCTTGTTCAATTTAGTTTTGGATTTCTCATTATTCTCTCTCTCTCATACTCTTGACCACTTAATGTATTCTTGGTTCACTCTTGTATAGTGTGGCATACTTGAAGATTTAGATCAAGAAAGAAAATGAAAAGAAGGAAGGTGGAACAGGACATCGAGATCAACATCTACACCAGGTTTTGAATGCATGTGCCGAGTTGCATGTATGTTTTCCTCACTAGTTTTGGCATGCATGAGTATGCATGTGGATTTTCCTAGCCTTGCCATCTCCTGGATAGCCATGGTGATTGTGGGTTTATTTATATTGATTGTTTTATAGTTGGTTCTCATGATTCCTTTAGTTGTTGGGTTGAGTTATTAGTTCATGGAAGCCTTGGTTGGACAAACGCTCTAGAAGCCTGAAAGACAATTGTGGGTTGAGTTACTAGTCATGGAATCCCTGGTTGGAAAAAATCTTTGAAATCCCAAGGTGGGTTGAGTTACTAGTCTTGGAAGCCCTGGTTAGACAAACGCTATGGAATCCCTATAAAAATTGGGGTTGAGTTACTAGTCCTGGAAGCCCTAGTTGGAAAAAACACTCTGGAGCTCTGGAGAAACTTGGATAGAGACTAATATGTGACAGTTAGTGATGCCCGAATGTGATGTGGAATCACTGGTTTGGGGTTGAGACGGTTTTGTCTTTGGAGCTCTAGTTTGGCGTTGATTTATTTGTTTGATAAAGTCCCACATTCATGCTTGGAATATGGCATAGGGGTGACTAGTTGAAGTGAGATTTGGCTCAGCCATGTCTATGGTCGGGTGGAATGTGGAAGTCTCATTTTGGGTTGATTTTTCATTCATTAATGAAAGGTTAATTTCCTTTAAATTTTACGTGTATACACAACGATTTAGATATGGATTATATTGCTGATGTATCCATGGTATTTATGTTGATATTGCGTTGGTTATAAGAAAGTATTGTGACAATGATGAGGTATGGCTCTCTCCATGTTTTTACTTGTAAATTAATGAACATCGTATCTATGGTTAAACTGATTGTATGATAGCTTATAATAATGTAGGGGAGAAATTCTTCTTATGCATTCCCATATAAGAAAGAGACCCCTTTGTTAAATATGTTGTTTCTACTTATTGATGCTATGTTTGTGACATGTTTGACGAAATTCCTGTCATGGTTGGGTGGGGTCGGATGAGTTCCTGGTGATGTGATTGCTTCCATATCTTTGTTTCAATGTTATTTACCCTCTCCTGGAGTTATAAGAATTTATGGGCAGTGACTTGGGCTCAGGGCTGAAAATCTGGCACAAATCCTGGAGTCAGGCACAAAAAATTGTTGTTTGGACCTAACTCGCTAGCTTGACAACACTAGCCCGTGGATCTAGGGCCTATAGCCGCTCTTTGTAGAAATTATATGCACTAAGCATGCATATGTCCTTGATTCACCTGATCTCACATTATTTAACTTTATGCAAAATACTGAATCAATTCCACTTGTTAATATTTTGTGGAAAAATTAATTGCACACACATGTGAAGCATAAACAAAAATAATCAATCGCACATAACACAGTTTTTAACCGAGAAAGCCTGAAGCTGAAAACCCTAAATATATATTATGTATCATGGATATCATATGAAAATCTCATACAAATCTTATCACAAGCTCTCAGTACAATACAATCGTCATACACTAATCAGGACCAATCTTCCAAATCCATGCACCGATCTTTGCCTCCTGCTAG
This sequence comes from Pinus albicaulis, assembly GCA_034641835.2. Lineage (NCBI taxonomy): Eukaryota > Viridiplantae > Streptophyta > Pinopsida > Pinales > Pinaceae > Pinus > Pinus albicaulis. The sequence continues at coordinate 728,838,132 of CM076584.1, read as the reverse complement.
CCTGCCTCCACTGCGCAATCCCTACTAAAGAATGGCTTTGAATGAATTCGAGTTACCCTTGCCTTGACTGCGCAATCCTCATTGCAAACTCCAATGTGTGTGTGATGCAATCAATGCATCACTATAGTCACAACAGATAGTCTATCTTGCCCTTTCACCTATCTCTCCATTGGGTCTTCACTGAAACTGCCATGCACTGTAGTTAACTGTTGTATTGTTCAGTTGATTAATGATTTATTATTTTTGAATTAATTAAATAACTAATTCACTCCACTCTCACTAGTGTATCAATCAGTTAGACTAAATACAACTAGCTCAACTGAGTCTAACTGAGTTAAACTAAATACAACTCCATAACTACTTCTTCCAACTGTGGCATAACTCTGCCACTTGAGTTCTCACTGAGTCCTCCATGCATTAGCTCCAGTAAACCCTTGGGAATTTTGTAATTCCCTCAGTCCACTGATGTGCCACATCTGTGCACTGAACTGAAGTGCTCCAAGAGAATAATTTGATGTTTAGTGTTTGAATATTATTAGAGCTAATAATAATCAACATGCATCTATTTTTAGATCAGCGATCTATAAATATACTTCGCCCAATATTATAAAAATAGAATTTCATCTATTTTTCCAACTTGATCAACCATCCGAAAATAGCATCCTGCAGCTTCTGAAATATGATCATCATGTCTAAAAATAGACATAGTCTAAAAATAGAATTGCACCAAAAATAGCCTGTGGGCCCACTTAGTGAAGGTGACTCTTTTCACTAAGCTCACCATGTTTTTGAATCTCAACAAGATAGGTATTATCCTTCAACCCGATCCTGCCTCTATGGTATTCGAATTTCCTCCTGGTGAGCGCCTTCGTCAGAATATCTGCATCCTAATCCTCCATAGGAATGTACTGAAGCAACATGATCTTCCATTGCACACAATCTCTGATATGATGATACCGGATATCAATATGTTTAGATCTATCATGAAACACAAGATTAACCGAGAGTTTAATGCAACTCTGATTAACACAATGTATCACCGTGGGATCTAAATGTGAACCGAAAAAACCAACCAGAATCTTCCTCATCCAGATAGCCTCACATGCAGCTTGAATTGCTGCCATGTATTTCGCTTCCGCTGAACTGAGTGCCACATATATTTGCTTCCTGCTGTACCAAGAAACTGTCATAGATCCGATACCGAAAATCCCCCCCTGATGTGCTCTTTCTGTCTGTTGGGCTTCCTGCCCAATCTGCATCCATGAAGCCATGAAACTTCACCTCATCCATCTGTCTGTACCATAAACCATACTCAGATGTGCCCCTGAGATATCTCAAGACATGCTTGTCTTCCTTCCAAAACAGCTTGGTATGCTTAACCATCGCTTATGAAAGCTGGTTCACTGCATAGCATATGTCTGGTCTTGTATTGACTAAATACATGAGCGAACCCACCAACTGTCAATAAACAGTGGCATCCACTACCTCTGCCGATGTAGCATCCTCTTTCTTCCAATTTCCTAGAAGAGGAGTGTCGATAGGCTTGCAGCCTTACATGTGAAACTTCTCCAGTATCTCCCAGACATACTTTCCTTGAGACACAAATAGTTCACCTTCCCGCTTCCATATTTCCAATCCAAAGAAATAATGAAGGAGGCCCAAATCCTTCATCTCAAACTCCTTTACAAGATCTACCTTGCATGAGTGTATCAACTGCTCATCACCTGTTAGTATTAAATAATCAACATAAAGTACAATGATTAAAAGCTTACCCTCCACCACAATCTGGTATAGGTTTGCATCTGCTTCACTCTTGGTGAAGCCAAGTTCAGTGAAATGTTGTTGATCCAAGTGTACCAAGCACGAGGTGCTTGTTTCAGCCCATACAACGCTCTTTTGAGCCTGCACACATGCGACTCACTGCTGAAGATCTCAAATCCTTCAGGCTGCTCAATGTACACCTCTTCCTCAATGATCCCATTAATGAAAGTAGTCCTCACATCCATCTGATGAATGTGCCAACCCATCTGCGCTGAGAGAGCAAGGATGGTCCGTATGGAAGAATATTGTGCGACAGGTTCAAAGGTTTCTTCATAGTCAATCCCCTCAATCTGTGAGAAGCCCTGGGAAATAAATCTTGCCTTATACTTCTCGACACTCCCATCAGTAGCTTTATTTACCTTGTAGATCCATCTTGATCCTACAACTGATTTTCCCACCGGCCTTGGAACAATCCCCCAAGCACTGTTTCTGACAATGGAGTCATACTCCTCCACCATGGCATCTACCCATGTGGGCTCTTGCACTGCTTCTTCAAAAGAAGATGGCTCTGTCATGATACACTTGCTCATAAGAGCCATGTATCCAGTAAATCGGTCAGGTGATTGTCTCTGTCTGCGCTGTGATGTAGGAACTCCTAAATTATGTGCCTCATCAAGCTTCAGTCTCTCAGCTTCTGTGGTATGCTTTCTACCTTGTCTGATGTTTGGTTTTGCATGAGTGGACTCCTACACTCCATGAATCTCCTCCTATGGCTGATCCACATCCGGAGGCTCATCTTTCGAAACAAGCAGTTCCTTCACTGCATGCAAATCTAGCTCCTTCTCAAGCATAGCTTGTGCAGCACCCACGATCTTTTTGTTCTTCCTCTCCGCGACTCCATTGTGATGTGGGTTATGAGGTGTTATGAGTTCTCTTCGAATTCCTTCTTTGCTACAAAAGTATTTGAATTCGCCTGATATGTATTCACCACCATTATGGCTGTGTAGAGCTTTCACTTGCTTCCTCGACTCCTTCTCCACCAATGCCTTGAACTCACAGAAATTTGAGAACGTTTTACTCTTCTTCTGCATGAAGAAGATCCAGCATCTACGAGAATATTCATCAAAAAATATCACATAATACCTATGTTTTGCTGTTGAAGAAACCGAGAATGGTCCACACACGTCTGTGTGAATTCTCTCCAGGATCACCGAAGCACGGTTCTCCTTCTCATGAAAGTTGTTCTTCACAAACTTACCCATAGTACATCCCTTGCACTGATCTGACTATGCAAGAGTACCCTTGGGAAGTCCAATAGAAATTTTCTGCAAAATCTTTAAAGCGCCATGGTGAAGATGGCCCAATCTCCTGTGCCATAATTCGCCCTCATGCTGGCTCACCACTTCTTTTGCTTTGCCCACCATTGCAACGCTGCCATCTACCTCCAGCTTGTAGAGATTATTAATTTGAACCCCTATCTTCTTGGTTTGAACCATTGTTTTATGTCAAAGGAAGGCTTTTCCCTCACTGAAAACAACATCATAACCTCTGTCTTCCAGCATTGCAAATGAGACCAAGTTCTTCTTCAGACCTGGAACATGCATAACATTCTTCAACAAGAATGGATTACCGGACTCCCTCTCAAAGGTAATTGTTCGAATTCTAGTCACAATGTACCGATCATCGTCGCCCATCTCTATATGCATCTGGAGGTCCTTCTCCTCCAAGTAATTAAACAACTCTTTGTCTCCCGTCATATGGAAAGACGCACCACTATCAAGATACCACACCGATCCCATGCAGCTTGAAACCAAGCAAGCGATCAAGGAGAAATCAAGCTCAAATTTAGAGGCTAAGGCCTCTCCAACTACAGATCCAACAGCCTGCTTGTTCTTCTTCTTCTGTGGACAGTTAGTGGTGAAATGTCCATGCTCGTGACAGTGAAAACACTTCACTTTGGACAAATCCTGCTTCTTGCCTTTAGCATCATATTTTGAAGGATGTTTCTTCCCCTTCCCTTTCCTTGATTTGGTAGCCAAACTGAAATTCTCTTTATCTTCATTCTTTGATGAAGATCCATCCCTGGTACCCCACCTTATCTCCTCCTACACAAGATCCGACCAAATTCTCTCCCATCCCGGCAGTTTCTCCCGTCCATTTACAGAGTCTTCGTAGCTATGTCAACTCTTCGGAAGCCCAAGGAGAGCCAAGCTCGCCAATTATTCATCATCAACAGTAACCCCCACATTTCCTAGTTCATCCTTTCACTGCACAAACTTCGTGAGGTATTTTGGAATATTGTCGCCTTTCTCCATTTTTATTTTTCTGAGCTTGTCTTTAAGCACCAACTTCCTCTGGTCACTTATGCTTTGGAACAATTCTGTAAAATCATTCCAAATTAAGAATGGAGTGGCTTTCCCATGAAGGCTGGACACAATATGGTCCTTCACACCTTCCAACAGAATTCTCCTCGTCTTTGTTGTCTTCTTTTTCCATGCGTCAAGAAATGCAGCATCGCTAGATCTCGGCTTAGGAACATCGCTATCGATGAACTCCTTCAGTCCATTATCCTCCAGCACTGCCTCCATCCTGTCCTTATAGGCTATGTAATTCGAGCTCCCATCAAGGGAATACTCCAATCGCAACCCATTGAAGGCCATTTCAATGTATACTCGACTTCTGCACCAAGAATCTTTTGCAACAAATTCGAATTGTCCACCAGCACAAACTCACTTCATAATTGCAATATTCAATCAACAATGCTGTGATACCATGTAGAAATTATATGCACTAAGCATGCAGATGTCCTTGATTCACCTAATCTCACACTATTTAACTTTATGCAAAATACTGAATCAATTCCACTTTTTAATCTTTTGCGGAAAAATTAATTGCACACACATGTGAAGCATAAACAAAAATAATCAAACGCGCATAACACAATTTTTAACCAGGAAAGCCTGAAGCTAAAAACCCCAACTATATATTATGTATCATGGAGATCATATGAAAATCTCACACAAAGCTTATCACAAGCTCTCAGTACAGTACAATCGTCATACACTAATCAGGACCAATCTTGCAAATCCATGCCCTGATCTTTGCCTCCTGCTAGCCTTCCTCCACTGCACAATCCATGTTGAAGAATAGCTCTGAATGAATTCGAGTTACCCTTGCCTTGACTACGCAATCCTCATTGGCAACTCCAATGTGTGTGTGATGCAATCAATGCATCACTATAGTCACAACAGATAGTCTATCTTGCCCTTTCACCTATCTCTCCACTGGGTCTTCACTGAAACTTCCATGCACTGTAGTTAACTGTTGTATTGTTTATTTTATTAATGAGTTATTATTTGTGAATTAATTAACTAATTAATTCACTCCACTCTCACTAGTGTATCAATCATTTAGACTAGATACAACTTGCTCAACTGAGTCTAACTGAGTTAAACTAAATACAACTCCATAACTACTTCTTCCAACTGTGTCATAACTCTGCCACTTGAGTTCTAATTGAGTCCTCCATGCATTAGCTCTAGTAAACCCTTGGGAATTGCGTAATTCCCTCAGTCCACTGATGTGCCACATATGTGCACTGAATTGAAGTGCTCCAAGAGAATAAGTTATTGTTTAGTGTCTGATTATTATTAAGAGCTAATAATAATCGACATGCATCTATTTTTAGATCAACGATCTATAAATAGACTTCACCCAATATTCTAAAAACAGAATTTCATATATTTTTCCAACTTGATCAACCATCCACAACTGGCATCCTACAACTTCTGAAATATGATCATCATGTCTAACAATAGACATATTCTAAAAATATACTTGCGCCAAAAATAGCCTGCGGGCCCACTTAGTGAAGGCGACTCTTTTCACTAAGCTCATCATCTTGTTGAATCTCAACACTCTCTTTCCCTTATAAGCCCACAACACAGCCTCCAATGGGCTAAAAATCAATCCCCCCTCAAGGAACAATGCCCTGGGAGGTTGGGTTACTCCCTGGGGATGTCAATGATGTAGTGTATGGTGTGTTTTTGGTGTTTTCGTCGGTTCCACTTCCTTAATGTCATCTAGGAGGTTGAATCTCATATTAGCAGCCTCTCATCACATGTTTACCTCGGTTGGTCGGTTACTTGGGTAGATGTGGGAAGAGGGTGTTACATGTCTCACCATTTGGACCTTGGAACTTATCTTTCTCAAAGGACTTGAAAACCACATGTACTTATTCAAGTGAGTTTGGTTGGAAGAAAGCCTCATTGGATTCTGCACTGAACATAGCAAGGTAATTTTCTGAACCTCAAAGCTGGTTTTCAATATTTACCCCTTCTCTAGCTCTGAAAAATCTTCAAAGAAAGATATAGTCTCTCTTTGAATTTCCTCTGTAGAATATACCCTCTTCCCATCTGCTCCAGTGATATGCCATATCGTAATTATGTTTTTGCAATGATTAACAAATTTTTTGAAGAATCTAATATTCCTTTCTCCTTCTCTTAGCCATAAGGCTCTTCTTTTTAGTCTCCAGGTTGTCTCTTGTATCTGTATGACATGCCTTTTCCTACTCTCCAACTCCTGCAATTGCTCCAAAATCCTCTAATACAAAGCTGATGCCATATACCTTCCCAATTTTTCAATTTCTACAATTATCTTTCTCAGTTCCAGGAAAATTTTATGTTTTTTTAATGCTCCCATATCCTAACCTACATCTTCAAATTACTCAATTTATGTGAAAATTTATTCATGGATGATGACCCAGGATCCAACTCATTCATACTTCAAGATGATAAAAATAATTTATTGAAATATTCGTCTTCGAGCCAAGTTTCGTTGAATTTTAACGGTATCCCCTTTTGTACAGACTTCATGCGCCATTGTAGCACAATCATATGGTGATTAGATACTAAGGTCCTATCCACCCAAGACTTCAAAATTCCAATAATCTCTAACAGATTCTTGTGTACCATAAATATATCTTGTTGAGATTCAACAAGATGATGAGATTAGTGAAAAGTAAGCACCTTCACTAAGTGGGGCCCGTAGGCTATTTTTAGGTGTATGTCTATTTTTAGACATGGTGAGCATATTCTATAAGTTGCAAGATGCTATTTGTAGATGGTTGGTCAAATGTGGAAAATAGATGAAATTATATTTTTAGAATATTGGGCGAAGTCTATTTATAGATCGTCGATCTAAAAATAGTTGCATGTCGATTATTATTAACCCTTAATAATAATCCGACAATAAACATCAACTTATTCTCTTGGAGCACTTTATTTCAGTGAAAAAATTTGGAAAATCAGTGGGCTGAAGGAATTATGCAATTCCTAGGGTTATTGGTGGCTCATGCATGGAGGACTCAGTTAACACTGAAGTGGAAAATTTATGACAGAGTTGGAAGAGTAGTTACGGGAGTTGTTATTCAGTTTAACTTAGTTAAGTGAGTTAAACTCAGTTGAGCTAGTTGTATCTAGTCTAACTGAAGGATACACTAGTGAGAGTAAAGTGAATTAATTAGTTAATTAATTCACAACTAATAACTCACTAACAACTAAACAAATACATCAGTTAACTACTTGCATGTCAGTTCCAGTGGAGACCCAGTGGAGAGATAGGTGAAAGGGTGAGATTGACTATCTATTGTGACTATAGTGACGCATTCAATGCATATAACACACATTGGAGTTTCTAATGAGGATTGCGTAGTCAAGGCAAGGCCAATTCGAATTCATTCAAGGGTCTTCTTCAGCAGGGATTGCGTAGTGGAGGCAGGTTGTCAAGAGGCAAGAAACTGGTGCATAGATATGAAAATTTCTGCATGACAATGTGTAATGAATCTATATTGTACTGGGAGCTTGATGTACTAAGATTTGTATGAGATTATTACATGATTCCATTGACATACATAAGATATGATAGTTGGGGTTTTTAGCTTTAAGCATTACCGTTAAACAACGGTGTTATGTGCGATTGAATTTATTCACATGTGTTTGCAATTGAGTTTTAAATTTCCACAAGTTTAACAGTGGAAGGATTATGTATTTAGCAAGAAGATAAATATTGTTAGATCAGGAGAATCTGGTAATACATTAGTACTAATAAATTTATACATGGTATTGGAGCAGTATTGATCACTGGAGATTGCAATTGTGAATAAGTGTTGAGTTTTTTGCTGGTGGACAATTCGAATTTGCTGCAGAAATTTCTTGGTGCGACAGTTGAGTATTCATTGAAATGTCTTTCAATGGGTTGCGATTGGAGTATTCCCTTGAGGGTAGCTCGAATTACATAGCCTGGAAGGATAGGATGGAAGTGGTGCTTCAATATAATGGACTGAAGGAGTTCATCGATAGCGATGTTCCTAAGCCTACTTCTAGTGATGTTGCAGGACTTGACGCATGGCAAAAGAAGGTAGCAAAGACAAGAATAATTCTGTTGGAAGGTGTGAAGGAACATATTCCATCAAGCCTTCACAGGAAAGCCACTCCATTTGCAATGTGGAAGGCTTTGACAGATATTTTCCAAAGCAGCAGCGACCAGAGGAAGTTGGCGGTGAAAGATAAGCTCAGAAAAATAAAAATGGAGAAGGGTGATAGTATTCCAAAATATCTCACGAAGTTTGTCCACTATAGGGATGAACTGGGAAGTGTGGGGATTATAGTTGATGATGATGACTTGGTGAGCTTGGATCTCCTTAGACTTCTGAAGAGTTGGCATAGCTACAAATACTCTGTCAATGGACGGGAGAAACTGCTGGGTTGGGAGCGACTTTGGTTGGATCTTGTGTAGGAGGAGATAAGGCGAAGTACCAGGGATGGCTCTTCATCGAAGAATGATGATGAACAGAATTTCTCTTTGGCTGCCAAAGCAAGGAAAGGAAAGGAGAATAAATCCCATCCAAAATCCGAGGCTAAAGGCAAGAAGTTGTATTTGTCCAAAGTGAAGTGTTTTCACTGTCACAAACATGGGCATCTCACCACTAACTGCCCACAGAAAAAGAAGAACAAGATGGTTGTTGGAGTTGTAGATGGAGAGGCCTTAGCCTCACAATTTGAACTTGATTTCTCTTTGATCGCATGCTTGGTTTCAAGCTCAATGGGATCGGTGTGGTATCTTGATAGTGGTGCGTCTTTCCATATGACAGGAGACAAGAAGTTGTTTAGTGACTTGGAGGAGAAGGATCTCCAAATGCATATAGATATGGGAGACGATGGTAGATACAGTGCGACCGAAATTGGACCCATTACCTTTGAGAGGGATTTAGGTAAACCATTTATATTGAAAGATGTTATGCATGTTTCAGGTTTGAAGAAGAACTTGGTCTCGATCGAAATGTTGGAAGACAGAGGTTATGACGTTGTTTTCACCAAGGGAAAAGGTTTCTTATGACATAAAACAACGAGTCAAACCAAGAGGATAGGGGTTCGAGTTAAGAATATCTACAAGCTAGAGGTAGATGGTTGTGTTGCAATGATGGGCAAAGCAGAAGAAGTGGTGAGCCGGGATGAGGGCGAATTATGGCATAGGAGATTGGGCCATCTTCACCATGGCACCTTGAAGATTTTGCAGTATATTTCTACTGGACTTCCCAAGGGCACTCTTGTGCAGTTAGATCAGTGCAAGGGATGTACTATGGGTAATTTTGTGAAGACCACCTTTCATGAGAAGGAGAACCATGTTTCGGTGATCCTGGAGAGAATTCACACAGACGTGTGTGGACCTTTCTCGGTTGCTTCAACAACAAAACATAGGTATTATGTTATATTTATTGATGAATATTCTTATAGATGTTGGATCTTCTTCATGCAAAATAAGAGTGAAACATTCTCAAAGTTCTGTGAGTTTAAATCATTGGTGGAGAAGGAGTCAGGGAAGCAAGTGAAGGCTCTACGGAGTGATAATAGTGGAGAATATATCTCGAACGAATTCAAAGACTTCTGTAGCAAAGAAGGAATTCAAAGAGAACTCATAGTGCCTCATAACCCACAGCAGAATGGGGTTGTGAAGAGGAAGAACAGAATGATCATGGGTGTTGCACGAGCTATGCTGCATGACCAAGGCCTACCGATGCACTTGTAGGCGGAAGCATGCAACACTGCAGTTTATGTGCAAAACAGTTGTCCTCATAGAGTACTTGGCATGAGTACACCTGAAGAAGCTTTTACTGGTAAGAAGCCTGATATTTCTCATTTGAATATTTTTGGCTCATCTGTTTACATTCATGTGACAAAGGACGCCAGGAAGAAGCTGGAGCCGAATGCAGAAGTTGGGATATTTGTGGGGTACACAAAAACACCCCATAATTATCGTGTGTATTTTCCAAACAATCGAATGACTGTGGTGCGACAAGATCTAAAATTCAATGAGGTGAAAGCCATGAAGTTGTCGCTTGAGAGGGAGCTACACTTGCATGCAGAGGAGGAACTTCTTGCTCCCAAAGATGAGCCTCTAGATGTGGATCAGCCACAAGAGGATATTCATGGAGTGGAGGAGTCCACTCATGCAGAACCAAACATCAGAACAGGTAGAAAGTGTACCACAGAAGCTGAGAGATTGAAGCTTGATGCAGCAGAGAATGTAGGAGTCCCTACATCACAGCGCACACAGAGACAGTCACCTGACCGATTTACTGGATACATGGCTCTTATGAGCATGTGTATCATGATAGAGCCATCTTCTTTTGAAGAAGCAGCATAGGAGCCCATAGGGATAGAAGCCATGGTGGAGGAGTATGACTCTATTGTCAGAAACAATCCTTGGGAGATTATTCCAAGGCCAGTGGGTAGATCAGTGGTAGATTCGAAATGGATCTACAAGGTAAAGCAAGTTGTTGATGGGAGCATAGAATAGTATAAGTCAAGATTTGTTGCTCGAGGCGTCTCACAGATCGAGTGGATTGATTGTCAAGAAACCTTTGCACCTGTCGCACGGTATTCTTCCATTAGGACCATCCTTGCTCTCTCAGCGCAGATGGGTTGGCACATTTATCAGATGGATGTGAAGACTGCGTTCCTTAATGGGATCATTGAGGAAGAGTTGTACATTGAGCAGCCTAAAGGATTTTAGATCTTCAACAGTGAGTAGCATGTGTGCAGACTCAAAAGAGTGTTGTATGGGCTAAAGCAAGCACCATGTGCTTGGTACACATGGATCGACAGTTATTTCACTGGACTTGGCTTCACCAAGAGTGAGGCGGATGAAAACCTGCACCAAATTTTGGTGGAGGGTAAGATTTTAATCATTGTTCTTTATGTTGATGATTTAATACTAACGGGTGATGAGAATTTGATACACTCATGCAAGGTAGATATTGCAAAGGAGTTTGAGATGAAGGATTTGGGCCTCCTTCATTATTTCCTTGAATTGGAAATATGGCAGCAAGAAGGTGAACTGTTTGTGTCTCAAGGAAAGTATGCTCGGGAGATACTTGGTAAGTTTCACATGGAGGACTACAGGCCCATGGATACTCCTCTTCACCTTCTGTGCCTGTGGGGGGTGGAGGAAAGAGGGTGCTACATCGGCAGAGGTAGTGGATACCACTATTTATCGACGGTTGGTGGGTTCGCTCATGTATTTAGTTAATACAAGACCGGACATATGCTATGCAGTGAACCAGCTTTCACAAGCGATGGTTAAGCCTACCAAGCTCTTTTGGAAGGCAGGAAATCATGTCCTGAGGTATCTCAGGGGCACATCTAAGTATGGCTTATGGTACAGACAGACGGATGAGGTGAAGTTGCATGGCTTCACGGATGTAGATTGGGCAGGCGGTCCAATGGACAAAAAGATCACATTAGGAGGGGTTTTCAGTATCATATCTACAACATTTTCTTGGTATAGCAGGAAACAAATATCCGTGGCACTCATTTCAGTGGAATAAGAATACATGGCAGCAAGTCAAGCTGCATGTGAGACTATCTGGATGAGGAAGATCCTGGTCGGTTTGTTCGGTTCACATTTAGATCCTACAGTGATACATTGTGATAATCAGAATTGCATTAAACTCTCAATTAATCCCATGTTTCATGATAGATCTAAACATATTGATATCTAGTATCATCATATTAGAGATTGTGTGCAACGAAAGATCATGTTGCTTCAGTACATTCCTACGGAAGATCAGGATGCAAAAATTCTGACGAAGGCACTCGGCAGGAGAAAATTCGAATACCATAGAGGCAGGATCGGGGTGAAGGATAATCCCTATCTTGTTGAGAGGGAGTGTTGAGATTCAACAAGATGATCAGCTTAGTGAAAAGTAAGCACCTTCACTAAGTGGAGTCCGCAGGCTATTTTTAGGTGTATGTCTATTTTTAGACATGGTGAGCATATTCTATAAGTTGTAGGATGTTATTTTTAGATGGTTGGTCAAATGTGGAAAATATATGAAATTATATTTTTAGAATATTGGGTGAATTCTATTTATAGATCGTCGATCTAAAAATAGGTGCATGTCGATTATTATTAACCCTTAATAATAATCCAACAATAAACATCAACTTATTCTCTTGGAGCACTTTATTTCAGTGAACAGATTTGGAAAATCAATGGGTTGAAGGAATTACGCAATTCCTAGGATTATTTGTGGCTCATGCATGGATGACTCAGTTAGAACTGAAGTGGAAAAGTTATGACAAAGTTGGAAGAGTAGTTACGGGAGTTGTTATTCAGTTTAACTCAGTTAAGTGAGTTAAACTCAGTTGATCTAGTTGTATCTAGTCTAACTGAAGGATACACTAGTGAGAGTTAATTGAATTAATTATTTAATTAATTCGCAACTAATAAATCACTAACAACTGAACAAATACAACAGTTAACTACTTGCATGTCAGTTCCAGTGGAGACCTAGTGGAGAGATAGGTGAAAGGGTGAGATGGGCTATCTGTTGTGACTATAGTGATGCATTCAATGCATTTGACACATATTGGAGTTTCCAATGAGGATTGTGCAGTCAAGGCAATGAAAATTCGAATTCATTCACGAGTCTTCTTCAGTAGGGATTTCGCAGTGGAGACAGGTTGTCAAGAGGCAAGAAACTAGTGCATAGATATGCAAATTTCTGCATGACAGCGTGTAATGAATCTATATTATACTGAGAGCTCGATGTACTAAGCTTTGTATGATATTATTACATGATTCCATTTACATACATAATATATGATAGTTGGGGTTTTTAGCTTTAATCTTTCCCGTTAAACAACTATGTTACGTGCGATTGAATTTATTCACATGTGTTTGCAATTGAGTTTTAAATTTCCGCAAGTTTAACAGTGGAAGGATTATGTATTTAGCAAGAATATAAATATTGTTAGATCAGGATAATCTGGTAATACATCAGTATTAATAAATTTCTACATATCTAACCTTTTACCAATGTACTCCTCTCCCCCATGACCATTATGTTATGTAGGAGTGATGAGGACAAGGAAAATGTCCATGAGATGATTTTCTTCGAAAAGTGCTTGTAATTTGTCTGCTAGTGGATCCCTTATGCAATTAACCCCCCAACACTCCTCTAGGAATACTATGGCATTGTAATCCCCTGCAATAATAAGAGATCCAATCTTCAATACGTCTGAATATTCCACTTGATACCAGAAGGTCATTCTTCCTTTATAAGGAGCATATAAATTCCAAATATGGATCCACTCTTCATACCCATGGATATGTCTCGAAAGCAAGATACTTGCAAAGAATTTATGGGCTTTCAACTTTTCCCATTTGGGATCCCATAAAGAGGCAAGTTCGCCTGAATTCCCACAATAACTCACAACAAACATGTACTATTTCGGATAGATATCATGAAAATAAGATAAAAACCTGCCATAATCTACCATAGTTTCCTGGATGAGGATGATGAAAGGTCGAATTGAGAGAAAGAGGTGACATGGGGAGATTTTTTTGTGGAATCCCCCAAGCCACGAAGGTTTAGAGACAGTATATTCATCAAGGGGATTCTTATGAGGGCATAGTTGCTCTAAGGGCCCAAGATTCAAAGGATGAGATGATAGGGACATCGTGTCAATCCGAAGTATCATGGAAAAAACTGGTTTGGTACTCAACTTACCACTAAAATTATGACTCCCTTTACTGCCCTTCCTACAAATAGTGATATTTTTAGCTGAAGCAGGACTAATGGCCTGAGATATAGGATCGCCCTTGCCCTTATGCATGGACAGAGATGAAAGATCCATCACGAGGCTTAACATCAGGAATTTCAGGTCACTTCCAACTGAGTTATGGGGAGAAGATGACTGAAAAGGAGAAGTTTAGGATGGAAGGGAGGGATTATGTATTTGGGAAACCATTAATGGTCCACAACCTGAGGGGGTTATGGTCCGACTCATCAAGGGATATGTTCCATGTGCGCTCGGGGGCATCCAAAAATATAGGCAAATTTGAGGATCGAGGGGAATCTGAGGGGGATGATACCTCAATAGGCTTAGAAGGGTAATTTTTCTTATCCATAGAAGGAAAAGTAACACTGTCGCATTCATGGTAAAAAAATGCCTGACCCCAATAAGTTTACAAGCAAGATCGTGTGTGAGGATGGAGGAGAAGTAGAATGAGAAGAGTGTGAATTAAAAAGAGGCAAAGTGGCATCATTGGAAATATGAAAAATACCTCTACCAAGGTCATTTTGTAGTCGTTCCGCATTTTTCCTTCTGTCAGGTCCACTCCTACCCCATCTTCTATGCCCACCATATGCACTATGATCTCTCTAAGCACACTTCTCTATAATATGTCCCATATGGTGACATATGAGGCATTTTAAAGGAAGTCCCAATTAATCTAGTAATTGATGGATTTATATCAAACCCCAAACCAAATATATATTATCAAGGATGCCTCCTGCAAAATTGATTTCAATCAACGTCCACTGACCCATTTTTCAAGAGCCCCCAAAGCTCGAGGGTCCACATATATGAAGTGTTCGACTCCATTCCCAATCTCTTTCATCGCCTATCGAGTCGAAAATTCGAGTGGAAAACCAAGGAGCTTAACCCATACAAGTTTATTTCTTGGCGTGTCCAGGAGAGGATTGAAACCAACGTACCACATACTTAATTGGTGGAAACTATATCCTTGCACCCATGGAGTACACAAAATTTGGATGGAGTGGTCCTCGGGTAAGAAGTGGAAGTTATACCAAGAGTTCATCAGTCGACTAACCTTTGGAATGTACCCCAAGATTGGAGACCATTGCACAGTAACCCAGTCTCACATGTTGATATCCTGTGAAACAGCAAAAACCCAATGCCCAACCAAAGCTCGGTTTTGAATACTAACAAATCGGTCCCATAATACATCATGGACGAAACTCAAAATTTTGGTTTCAGTGGAAGTTTTAAGAGTATTTCTCTTATCCCTCCATTGACTGGGAATTTGTGGTGGAATATGAGAAGGTGTTGGAGTAATCACCGCACCACTATGGAATCCATAATTTCCACCCTGGGGATCCTAGTTACCGGTTTGGAAGTTTACCAACACTTGCGAGTTTTGGTGTAATAGAAAACCTCTACATGGTATCAGAGCGCAGGGATTTGTAATCAGTGCACAAGCAATTTTTATTTGCAGGTTCAGAAGATTGAAGCAACAACAAAGAATGGAGTCTAAATTGGAGTTTCCACAATCGGAAATTCTTACTCCATATAATTACTTCGAATGGAAGCCAAAGATTCTACTTCATCTCAAAAGTAGAGGCCTATTTCGAATAACCATGGAAACAGAAGTTGAACCAACATCGTCAATGGAGAAAACAAGATATTTCAATCGCATGGATGAGGCCTTCGACATCCTATGTTTATCTATCTCTCCAGAACTACTATTTCATGTTGAATCATGTTCAACTCCAAATGAAGTATGGAAAAATTTGGAAGGATTGTTTGGAGAACAGGATGAAATGCAAGGTCACATTCTCGAAAATGAGTTAAACTCATTAGATCCGAGAAATTTTGAGAACATTCAAGATTTTTTCACAAGGTATAAAGCCTTGTTGCTTCAACTAAAAGGATGCAAGATCGACAAATGAAAGCAAGAAAATCAGTTGATTCTTTCCATTTTATCAAAACTTGGTCCAGAGTATGCAATATTTGTCTCTACATTCCACACAGTAAGATCTACAACCAGTGCAACTTGGAAGATGCCCTCACTGGATTCTTTTATTCAGTCTTTGATGCATGAGCAAGATAAGCTCATCAAAATGGGCACACTTAAAAATTCCAAAGTGCATGCACTTACTGTGCATGCAAAAGGAAAAAAAAATTCCAAATACCATTAGAAAGGAAAAGGGAAGAAGGATCCTGATCCAATAAAGGGAGGAAATCCCAAACCCCCTAATGGATCATCCAGCTTAAAGGAAAGGAAAGGAACGAAAGGGAAATCAATGTGCAATTATTGCCACCATGGTCTTCATCCTAAATCTGCATGCATGAAGAAGACTGTAGATCTTATGGCGCAGACACTCCAGCAACACAATCTTGGAAGGGACTTGTGGCGGTTATTCAAAGAGTGTAGCAGACAGAGGATGATATGGTCGAGTCGACATGTGGAGCGAACACTTCTGATTTGTGTAGTCCCTCTCAATCTCCCACTCCATTTTTTCTAGCACCGTCGTCCATATATATATATATATATGGAAATCAATTCTTCTCACACAGGTAACCAACCCCCTTTAATAAAAATTTGACACCAAAGACACCATAAATAGAAATATAAATAACTCAAAAGTAATGTCTTAAAATGCAATCCGACAGAGAGAATAAACGATTAATTCTCTTGACAAGGTGATCTGTCATTGATCTGTCATATACCAAATGTCTCTCTAGGGATCGAGAAATACTTCTTTCAAAGAGTCATAAAGGAAATCTGGAAAGACATTTTCCACCCACGTCTTTGAAGGTTGGACTAAATGCAGATATTTGTCCAAAATAAAACTCTCGAGAGAGAAAATAGCTAGAGACGTACACCGTCGTCCCAAAATGGTAAATGCCATTTCCTTCCATGTTCAAGAACAAAATTTTCATCCTCGTCATTAGTAGTATCTAGCAATATTTGAATTAACATAAACCAACCCAAAAACCTTAAGAAAGAACAACCCATTTATGCTTACACTACTACTTAAAATATTTTTAAATGATAAAATACACCTAAACCTAAGATTGATACTACAGTAATCGCTAGCACATAAATCTATCTTCGCATAGATGAAAAGTCTCTTATTATCTTCCAACATTAAATATTTCAAAGTAGAATGTGAAAAGTCCGTCTACCACCTCTATTTTAATATTTATAAGTAGTTAACCCTACGTGATAATGGTGGCAGGGAAAATGAGCAACTTTCCAACCTTTTTTCTTTCAGCCAGAAAAATACTACTGGTATTATATAATGTACTAGGGCACAAGTCAAAATATCATCAGAGTAACCATTACATCATCCAGTTCAGTCATATTGTTTCAACATCATCACAAAAAAAACTGTGACCTTTCAATGTTTCTAAATCTCTCAGGACAGCTTAAACAAAATTATCTAGTTCAGAAAGGGTTGAAGATCTCTTCACACAGTTCCAAAAAGGGAATACAACTAAAAAATTCTCATTGAAAATTACTTTTCCCTCTACTCTAATGCCTGAAATGTTATAGAGCTCATAAAACATTTCCCCGAATCTCCCAGTTAGTCCTTTTTAAGACAACCTATCTGCTTCTGTATTTTTCTCCCTATACACATGACTAAAGTTGATGGAAGTGAAAGATCTCTTCAAGTCTTTAATCCTCTCAATCCAATGTGTTAGAGCTCCGGGCTTCAGCTTTGTCCCTTTATTCATATGGTCCATAGTGACCTTTGAATCTCCGAGCACCCACAATTCATCCACATATAGATGTGTAGAAAACCATAAAATACCCCACAGTTCTATTATTTCAGCTCTCGTATTTGTTCCTCTACCTCCATTCCTGAAAATCTTATAATGGCAATCAGGTGACAGAATTAGCCATGCCCCGCATCCGCAATTATCAGATTCAAAGTCCCCATCAAAAAATCCTGCCGGGTAAATCTTTTCCACTGGTCTCATCTTTATGGACAAATTCCTTGGAGGTTTATCACTAGTTTTCAAATTTTCCAATGAACTGTAAACCTGAGAGCTTATATCCCATGGATTACATACTTTATCATCAAAAATATTCTGATTCCTCGCTTTCCATATGAACCAGTGGACTAGAATGGAAGTCGCTCTCAGCTTCCTCCCTTTGTCGAACCACCATCTGAAACATTCTTTTGTGGACACAAAATTTGGATCATGCAGTTTCAGATGCGAGCATAACAATCGATAAACTTCCTGCACAAAAGAAAAACAATAAAACAAATTAAAGTTATTTTCTTCCTGAAGGTGGCACATCGTACACCTCCCCGGTCCCTGCCACCCTCTCTTCTGCAAATTTTCCCACGTCAAATTCCTATTTTTCTAGATCAGCCACACCAGTATCATCATCTTCACTTGTACCTGTACATTCCAGAGATGCTTAAACCAACAGTCCGGCTCCATAAACAGTATTTTCTCCGTCAGTAACTGGTATACCAAATTCGAAGAAATCTTGTTATCTGGCATTGTTCCATCCCAGGTAATTTGGTCCCCCGCCAACTCCCTTCTCAACCCAATGTGCTTAAGAGATAAAGTATACTTTTCCCAGTCATCCTTATATAAATCTGCAATACCCATCTCTATGTAACTCTTCCAGGGAGTCTCCTTCTCCCAGCCCCTTACCATCTACCCCATAAATAAATATTCTCTCTGATTAAATTGTTCTATGATATCAGGGTTTAATATGTGCGACTGTGCCAAACCATATAACTGTCTGCCTCCTATCAGAATCTTATTCCCGTTTCTGAATTTCCACTCCAAGTTTTCGCTAAAAATAGGCCAACATCTGCTGAAACCCCTCCAAATCTCTGACCGGCATCTAGAAATTTCCCAACCCGACAAGAGAACCTCTTCCTGGCTTTTCGGTCCTATGTATTTCATTCTAATAATCTCTACCCATAAACAGACCTTCGTTAACACTCTCTACAGAGATTTAAAGATCAGGGGTTTTCCAAAGGTGTCGACATCCAGCAGTCCCCACCCTCCCTTCTCCTTAGGCTTCATAATGCAATCCATCCTGACCAAATGTATATATTTCCTATCGCTGCTTCCACTCCATATAAATCTAGCCATGATTCTTTTTATTTCTTCAATAATTTGTTTCAGTATGAAAAATATGTGAGCCCAATATACAGTGTACTGCTGCAAAATAGCTTGTGATAGAATTAACCTACCTCCTCTAGAAAGCCATCTCGAGGACCATATGTTAATATTTTTCTCATACTTCTCTGACAACCACTTCCAATCCTGCACCATATACCTCAATGGCTTTAGACGGAAACCTAAGTAACTCTATCCCTTACTAAGGCACGCAGAATTAAAATTAAAGAGATAACCTAGTTCATTCTGGTCCTGATCCTCTTCCTTAACATAACAGATACAAGACTTACCCCTGTTGATTAGCATGCCAGAAACCTCGAAAAATCCACATAGGATATTTTGCATTTCCTCCCAATTTTTGCAGTTCTTCTCCCCAAAAATCAGAACGTCGTCAACAAATAGGTTATGTGTCACCATATTATCCTTACATATGCTCACACCTCTAAACTTACCCAATGTCTTAGCAGACTGAATTTTCAGACTCAAGGCATCCATAATCAATATAAAAAGAAGTGGAGACAGCGCACAGCCCTGCCTAAGTCCCCTGCCTGGCTTAAAGAACTCCGACGCACTTCCATTGATAACTACCACCATTGAGGTCTTTGTAATACATGCCATGAGCCAGTCCACCAATTTTCGATTCATACCTATTTTAAAAAGAATCAATCTTAAAAAAGACCAGTTGACCCTGTCGTATGCCTTGTTAAGATCTATTTTCATAACTAGCCCTTCTGACTTCTTCAAGTACATTGAATGGATGACCTCTTGAGTAATAACCACTGCTTCATGTATGCTTCTATCCTTCAAAAAACCCACATGTTACACCGATATGAACTTCGACAGAATACCCTTTATACGATCCGCTATCATCTTCGAGTTTATCTTATATAGGTGTTACACAGTGATATTGGGCGAAAATCTTCAAAGGATATCTTCCACTTCTTATTCGGAATTAACACTAGGAAAATAGAGTTTGTTGCACCCAGTATTTTCCCTTAATTATTAAATTCTTCCACCCTCTCCACAATATCAGCTGAGAAATCTTCAAAAAAGTGCAAGAAAAAGTCTGGGGTTCATCCATCCGGCCCCGGACTCTTATCCACCGCAAAGGATTTTAATGTCGCTTTGATTTCTCCCATGGTGACCTTCCTGTTTATCATTCTCAGATCATCTCTATCGAACATCACCGGATAGTTCTCTAAATATTCCATTTGTTTTGTAATGTCTCCATTGTCCGATTTCTCATATAACTTACTGAAGTACTTAATAGCTTCCTTCTTAATCTCTTCAGTTGTAAACACCTTCCCCCCGAAAGAGTCAATTTCTCAAATTGCATTTGTAGCCCTTCTCCCATTTGCCATTTTATGAAAAAATTTAGTATTTTTATCTCCACATTGGAGCCAGGTTGCCCGACTTTTGAGCCTCCATTCCTATTCCTATGCCAAAAACTTATTGTATTCATCTTCCAATTTCTTCACTAATTACCAGTAGTCTACTGGTTGACTGCCCTTCCCTATATCCTGTAGAATTTTGGATCTTTCCCTTCTGATCTCAAGGATTCTATCCTTCATTTTCTTTTTATGATCCCATTCCCACGTCTTTACCATATTTTTTAATTCCTTCAAAGTGTTTGAGAGATAAGACGTTGTTGTCATACCTTCTAGTCACTTGTGGGCACTAAGATAAGACTTAATCATCATATTGAAAGATTCGATGTCCAGCCACGTCCTCTTAAACTGAAAAGGCACTCCTCCTTTTCCGGTTTCAAATATCCACTGGAAAGATATAGGTCTGTGGTCTGATACCGTCAGATCCTCTACCTGCACCCTCATCTTGTCTA
The DNA here is from genome assembly GCA_034641835.2 of Pinus albicaulis. Taxonomy (NCBI): domain Eukaryota; kingdom Viridiplantae; phylum Streptophyta; class Pinopsida; order Pinales; family Pinaceae; genus Pinus; species Pinus albicaulis. The sequence goes on along the minus strand of CM076584.1, from coordinate 728,817,288 downwards.
ACTTTAGTCTTAAACCATTACTAATCACGAATCTGTCCAACATCTTACCGATATATTCCTCCCCTTTCCTTCCATTTATCCATGATGGAATGACATCAGCGAATTTGATATCACTTGTTCCAGCGTATTTTAAAATGTTGCTGATATAACCCGCCAACTGATCCCTTCTGCCAAATTTGCCCCATATCTCTCCATCATGAAGAATGCAGTTCAGATCCCCTGCTAACATAATATTGTGGAGCATCAGAACTCCACTCTCCTCTATTTTCTACCAAAATCTCATCCTATTAATATAAGGTGCATAAACATTTAAAAGGTTAATTCGTTCTGGAAAACCCCTGCAATGGCCCAACAATAGGATACCTCCAAAGAAGCTAAAAGCTCTCATGGACGCCCAGTTGGGATCCCACAGAGCCACCAGCCCTCTAGAGTGACCCTCTGCGTCGACAACCACCGTGTGCCAATCTGGATATATGGCACGGAAGTACAATATTGAACAATAAAGTTCCAACAACTCTCATCTTACAATTTGATATTAAATTACCGTAAAGAAAAAATTAGTAGAAAGAATACTAGTATATAAGCAAATTAGAGGGTCTTTTTAGCAACTTGGAGATACTGCATTCACCATTCACTCTTATTTTTCGACAAACCCGCTTTACAAACAGATCTAGATAAATAATTTCTAAAAATTCTTGTTATTAAAGTCCACATAGTTAAGATAATCATCAATATAAAATTAAAATAATTATTATAAAGATGAATCTTAATAAAACATTATGTGACAATGAAACATGAAGCATAAAACATGAAATTGGGTGGAAAAGTTATCGTTAAACCGTCTGCCTATGATACACTAAATTAACACTCTCAAAACAATTTACACGAGAATAATCTATTAATAATAATATATATCATATAAAGTGTGAATTTTTTTAATAATAAAATTTATTAATTATTAATTGATTGTGAAGATAGTTATTATTTATAAATATGTTAATCCATTACATTATTCTAAAGAAAACTATGGTTACTTAAAAAGGTAAATTTTCATTCGTGGAAGATGGTTTTTTTTGAGAAAATCCCAGTACTTTAATTATGGTTCTTAAATAGGTAAAATTTCACATTTTTTTTTGGCTTATTAATGTATTGCATTTTCTTAATTATAAAAAAAATAAAACTTTAATTATTAAAAAAATTATTTTTAAAAAAATACACAACCCTATCACTAAAAGGTTGGTATTAATTTTTACATTGTGTAAAATGTATTTTTTTTTTAAAACAAAAATTTAAAACGCATATCAGTCACCACTGTTTATAGAAGTTACATAAATCATTTAAGATGGGTGAAGTGTTCACCTGAAATGTTGAGATAGCTCTAATTTTTGGTCATCATCCATGCACTTTCATCACTACTCATAGAAGTTACATAAACTATTCAAGATGGGTGAAGTGTTCTTCAATCATATTACACGGGATTCCAGAAGTTCTAATCTACACAAAATATTTATTTTATTTAAGTTGTTTATGATCATAGAGATACACTATATGTTTAATTTTCGGTATGAAAAACTTGATTTAGGGTATTTAAGTTATGTTAGATCTAAAACTTTTGTGATCCATAAAATAGATAAATGTCTTTCAAATTAACTTTGAAAATTATCCCCGGTTGCGGGTGATTAAGGTCGAGAGGACGGAAGTGAGGCCGCGGGAGGGCGCGTGGCTTGGCCACATGGCCTCCCACAGGCAGAATTTATTGCCCACTACAATGATCTTTGAGCCAATCCACCACCCTACGCAGCATTTACGCCGGTGGGCTAGTCGAGGCGGCAAGCCTTCCATCTTGTACCCGGCTCGCTCATTCTCCATGCTCATTCAGTTCTTCACTGCCTCTCTCCGTCTACACTTAACGCATCTCTACAACAGCCTGCAGAGCTCTATGCTGATGCAGGTTCGGCCTCTCAGCTACAGATGCTCTCAGGAAGCAAATGCGCCTAGCTTTCGCACTCAGGTAGGCAGGCGCTGCCCGATTGGCTGTTGCATCGACCTTTTGCCCAGACTGCACTTCACGCACAGTCCTTACTGCTCCCATCTGTCTGCTACCTCGCCTGATTTCTTTGCTCCTTATCCCCCCCTGCTGCCTCGCTGCTCTTCTGTTCCCCCCTTTGGCCTCAGTCATACCATGCCTAGGCTCAGACATTAGGGGAATTTTGAGGTCTAAAATGGGCCTCATAAGAAAAATGTACAACAAAAATAAACTTTATAACAACCAATAGGATTCAAGATGATGATGTCATCCATAATGGATGATTCACCATTTTTGGAGTAAAAAAGTAAAAATATTAAAAAATAATAAAATAATAAAATTACTTTTTCAACTCGTATTTAAACTTATCTCCCAAAATTTTTACTCAAATTTCGAGCGGGAGTACTCGTTGGATGCGGAATTTAATTCCTCATCCAAGGAGTACCCATGTTGCATACTTTCGATGAACTCTTCTACATGAAAAATGAGAAATACATAAAAAAATGTGATTGTAATCACGTTTTTTTTTATGTATTTCTCATTTTTCGTGTAGTAGGACCCATCGAAAGTATGCAACATGGGTACTCCTTGGATGGGGAATTAAATTCTACATCCAACGAGTACTCCCGCTCGAAATTTGAGTAAAAAATTTGGGAGATAAGTTGAAAATATGAATTGAAAAAGTAGTTTTTTCATTTTTCCCTCTAAAATTTGATGAGGTCATCAAATCTTATTAGATTTTTTCCACTATTATTTTATAATTTCCTTAGGAGGCCCATTTTAGACCTCAAAATTCCACTAATGCATAAGCTGAGATGTCGTCGAGGCAGCATGCGTGGTCCCTCCGCCAGTCGTCGTCGCCCTCATTCCACTACCTCGACGTCGTCCTCCTCCGAAGACATCTTTGAGCAGTCTCCTCGAGCGAGATCACAGCTTGGTTATGAGCGCAGGCGTATAGCCCCCTCCCCTCCTAGACAACGCACCGCTGTCTCCAGGACTCCTGATGCGCATCGCCCCACTCCCTCTGCTCCCCTCCAGAACCCCACCACCGCTATCTTCCATTTCCAGAGCAATTCCGACAGACCCCTAGTCATTACAACCGTCACTGTCGCTTTCAAAGAAATCCCCGAGATAGCTCCTATCTCCCCTCATGTTTCTCCTACAGTCAATGCGCCTGTGCCCCCTTCTGCTCTACACGCTACCATACCCACAGGTATTGATGCTTAGCGCAAAGGTGAGGAGGGCAGCTCCAGTATTCCTCAGGCCGAAGGTATCCAAGTTGGAATTCGCGATGCTGGTGCTGCTGCAGCTCAAAGCGGTCCGAGCCACAATGACGAAGATACTGGATGGTGCCGAATAGAAGAAGAATCGCCTTCTGGCGACTATGGTCTCTAGTTGAGCTCCACGCAGAAGTAATCTTGTTCGGTCTCTATGACTTTTTTGTTGTTGATGTTTTTTGTTTTTGGCAAAAACTCATTATGAGTCGGTTTCCCCTCGGGGCGGCTCAGTTTTTTTGTTTAGTTATCATGTGTCAAAGCTGGTTTCCTCGGATGAGGAAGCGCCCAAAAAATTCTCGGGCTGGTTTCCCTCCAAGGGCGACTCACTTTTTGATATTCTACTGACAGTATGCCTCATGAAGGCCATGAACGCTATGTACCATATGTTTCTATAATAGATTTAGATTTACTTAGAAAAGAAAAGAAAAAACTTTGAAAATTATGGAGGCCACACCAACTTTTAATATAACTAGATCATAAAATTTAGAACCCGTAACTTTCACATCAAGCAATACACCCATATCACCATCTATTTTAAGCCCCATATACACACCTAAAATAATTATTATTTCTACCATGATTTTTTATTTTCAAACATTTTCCAACAAATTAATGGTTACTTCAGCCATGATTTTCATTTATTCTGAATGCAGGTGAAGACAACCCACACCTTTTTTATAACTTCTCTTTCGCTAGAAATGTCTTACAGGTAATTTTAAAATTTTTCAGAATGGGCATTCCAAGTTTGGAGAACACCTCTGATTTCATTTTCTGGGGTCTTAAGAGAAGTCAAAACCTGAGAAGTGTTCCGGTTTTGTTCCACTGGTTCATCTGGACTAGCCGAAACAAATGGATATTTGATGAGATCAGTAGCAGTCCCGAGGGGACTGCTCAACAAATCCTTCAATATTGGGACTTGATTAAAATTTCTCAGAGGCCTCCGAATGACCTCTCCAAGCGCATGAGGCAGTTTGAAATTCAATATCCTGCTGGCTTCTTTGACGGTGCTTCACAACACTCTAGGTGTGGGTGCAGAGTTTGGTTAAGGATATCGCCTCTATGCCACTATAATATTTATTGGAATGGGGGAGATGGGACTTACATGAGGGCAGAAGTTCTTGCAATGTGGGGCTTGTTATGGTTTGCTTCACAATTGAGCATTGAAGACCTTTGGGTGTTTGGGGATTCGAAGGTTTTGATCGAACATCTTAATAAGGGAACAAACTTCTCTCCTGGACATTTGACTTCTTGGCTGGAGCGCATCAAGTTGTTGAAGAATTCCTTCAATGATCTTAATTTCCAGCACATCTTTAGGGAAAAAAATGCACAGGAAGACAGACTATAAAAGCAGGGATTGAACGGTGTTTTTGGGGTTATGAATTATGAACTAATGGACTCTGGCGGACTTGGCGCTATCGGATCGGTCAATTTTATCTAATCTCTATTCCCGTTCCCATCTTTTCCTGCATTTACATCGTTCTATCTATCATCTTTTTTGGGATTGGTTTTTTGTTTTTTTTCTGATCAGCACACTGCTCTCAAAGTGATCGTACATTGATCATGGTAAGTTTCTGTTTGGCTTGAGAAATCTGTTGGTATACAGGGATCTGTTGGTTTTCTTATGTTTAGCAGTTTTTTTTCATAGGGATGTCGTTTATCTTCATCTAAGGATGGAAGGGTTTTGCTTAGGATAGAATGACATGTTTCGTTTTTGGATCATAAGGGATGATCCCTGAATAACTATAGAAAATTTTGAAAATTTTAAGCTTTTAATTTTAAACTGGCACATAATATAGGCCAGAGTTTTTTTCTGTCTGAAAAAAACTCTCACGTTGCAATGCTCACGCAGATTTCATGCTCATGTCCCCTTATTAATTTTGACATTTTACATCGTCAATAATTGAATGTGTGTGCTTTTTTTTTTTTAGAGTTGGTTGAATATGTCTGTTGTCCCTGGAGATCAAAGTGTTGAGATTTCTCCTATTTATTCACATTGTTTTCACTGTATTTATGCCCACTTCCCTAATTGAAGGAGTTGGATCCATTCTCATATTTTTTCGCTATGATTTATCTAAGATATATGATTGTATTTTCCAGATGAACACATATTTTTTTAACCTCCAACAACTCCTTTGTGGTTGATACCCATTGCTGGCAGAGGATAGTTGTATCCAATTTTGTTTGGTTTCTATTCTGATTCATATGGTCGTTTATTTGGTTTATTACTACCTGATGTGCTTGACAGTACACACATGACTTCACCTTGGCATCGTTGGATTTCATTTATTTCTTTGTTGGAGGAGTGGTGTAGTTTTTGTGGCACTGATATCACTGATTTAATGACTGTTGAATGTCTCTATGCTCAGTAGTTTGACAGGAGATATCTGAAGCAACAAAAGTTTGGAGCGCTGATGAGAAATGACTAGAGTGGTGCGCAATACATTGATCTGATATTTGTAATGGAACTGTTAAAATGCAGAGCGCGACATTGGCTCGATCTGATAGCGTTGTAGTGTGATGGCTGATAAGGATCAGGGCGTAGGAGGTTGGAGTGGAGTATATCTTCCAGGAAGCAAGGCATGAGGAAGTTGTTCTGTTTGAGGAGCAATGGAGAAGTGGTAGAGAAAAGGGAGCACAGAGCTTGTTGGTCATCAGGAGACAAGGCCAAAGGCAGCATAAACAAAAGGCATTACAAAGGAGCCTCAGATCATGATTGTAATCGGGGAAAATAGGTGTATTGAAGAGAACAAAGTGGATGATATTATATATAGTATGATAACCTAATAGCTAGAGTTTCACGTGGAGGAGAGTAGAAATGGGCAGGATCCGAAATAGATTGATATGGATCTCATTGGTACATGTAAATATTCCATCTCCAAGCTTGAAAAGGAGAGAACTTATTTTAACAGAGATTCCTTCCTGCATTTTTTTATTTCTGATAGATATTCACAATCATGGGATTGGTATTTTGACAAGATCTTTGTCATTGCTGGCTTGACCAATTGTTCTATCAACTGCCTCATTTGCCTAGTTTTCTACACTTTTAATATTGTCCCTTAAGATATGATAATAAGATATTTTCCCAAGCTATTTTGCCTGCTGATGTAGCCTTTCAAGTATATGGTGCATGGCTACGTTTTTTAAACTTTTTCCATTGACCATTGCCTGTATAATAATAGAAGAGTCTCTGAGGATTATCAGATTCTTGGATTATTTTAATATTTTGACTCCAAGAAGAAGCCCATAGGATTTGGCCCTATTGTTAGACATAATTCCTCAACCCCATTCATACTGGATGGTGTTATTATTGTCACTAGAGAGTATTAGTCCTCCAGACCCTACTTTTCTAGGATTCATTTTTGAAGCCCCATCGAAAAATAGGCAGGGCCTATTAAGAGAGTTAATCCAAATCTTGAAGTCTTCTTCTGAGAGTATTATTTTCCATTTTTTCTTTCTTTCCGAGCATGGGCATTTTTCAAAATTTTGGCCTGTTGTCTACAAACCTTGCCCATTCTTTTTCTTCTTCTTGAAGTTGCACCCAATCAATTCCTTTTGTCCCTTTGGCAGAATATAATTCTTAGAATTTCTGCCATGTTCTGGATAATACCCTTTCCATTATTTCATTTTTATTCTTAAAGATCTTCTTGTTTCTAGCTAACCAGATCTACCAGCATAAGAAAGAGGGAATGCTAGTCCAATATCTTTTCACAGTGATTTTATTTTTGAAAGCATAAGGGTAATTATTTTTCCACTCAGCTAGAAACTCATTGAGTGGGATAGAGTAGTTTAATTTTTCTTCTATTGGAGATACGTTACACTTCCAAAAAGGCCCAAAAATTCCTCTTTTTTTCAAGTCCACTCCGAGGGAAATTCGGTCTTGGAGCTAAATTATCCAGATGGAGACTCCAAATGGCTGCCATTAACTCTGCTTCTGTGACTTCTTTAATTATCGCATTATACTTTTCCTCATTTATTATATGCAGGGCGTCTTTAATGAAATATTTCGCATCTGCTTGGCTATTTTCTACTGTTAGTAGAGCTTTGTAATGATTGTGCACCTCCTTATTTATATCTTCATGTACTCTAATCTTAGTGTCTCCCTCTCCTATAATTTTTTCAATGTTATTTCTTATAAATCTGGTCTTTGCTAAATTATGGAAGAAATTTGTGTTCTTGTCCCCTGCTTGGATCCCCAATTGTTTGGACTTTAACCTCCAAACCTCTTCTTCCTTCTTATTATTTATGCATATCTCCCAATGCAGCTCTTTCTCCCTTATCTGGTTTTCTTTTATGTCCTCCATATTTTCCAATTTCTGTTGAATTTTTACCATTTATTTTTTAAGCTCCTTGTTACACAGCATTTTTTCATTGTCCCTGCAATCCCCATATCACCCATTGGAAGGTCATTTCTGTGATCAATAAGAAGTGTCATGCCTTGCAAAGACCATCATTGTATCCCTTTACATGAGAGTAATATTCTTTCTATTGGCAATTCCCTGAGCAGAGACTCAAAAACCCTTGTTTTTTCCTTGGCGTGGGTAGTCAGTTATGCCCTCACACCGAAGAGGAAGATGAACACTGGGCCCCATGCCAGTTGGCACTCTATCCTAGTTTTCCACCCACGCCAAGCTGTTTATGGAATGTTTTTAAAAAAAATTGAGGCGGAGATTCTACTCCAACCACCTCGATGATGAGTCATTAGGAGTGGTTGAACTGAAAAACCATGGACTCCCTCCTTTATTTTATGGTTTCCACCTCTTATGGGAACTCCCTAAAGGATAGGCCTCCCTCCCACCTTTGTAGGGATCCTAACCTCCTCCTTTTCCTCTATAAAAATAAGATATCTATCTTTGCACAAACTCGCTGAACAACTGAAGAGCTGAACTTGGAGAAATACTGGAGAGATAGGATAAGAAGGAATTACGATGAGAGAGCTTGAGTCCATGCCTTTATCCCATCCAAATTCCCTGACAAGCATTTAAGACGCGCTCTAATTGAACCCTACTGGAGGAGACTGCGACGTCAAAGCATTGGTTGTAACTCTTCCTTCTATCAATACATACATGTGACTATTGTTTGGTTCCCATTTTGTATTCTGTTAGATGTTTAATGCAATATGCTTAGCCCTCTTTGACTGGCTAGTATTATGAGTGAAATTATTATGTTATATGTTGTTCCTGTTTTTGTTCTATGTGCAGGTATCTGAGCATGACTGCAAAAGGATCGTGACTTTCTGAGACAGGTGCGAGAGGCCACCACCACTATAGCAACAACGACAGTGTTGGAGTCCAGGTAGGTCGATCTACCATGTCCTTTTTTCATTCAATAATTAGGAATCAACACTATAGCATGTCTCTTTTTTTCTATACCCGCTCTAGGGCTAGAGGGATTGTCTCTGTCCGTAGAGAGGATTTACCTGCATAACAATTTGGCAACTCCACTGGGGATCAGTGCGATTTTATCATTTCATCTTGTTGGGTCAGTTTAAATCATTGATTTGCTTATATGCCTTTCCTGGTTTGCTTGCTTAGTTTACATCCTCTATTCAGCTCCAGAGTGTCGAGATTGACCTTTGCTCAATAGGTTTTGATTTTTCCTCTTTTCCCCATGGTTATCTGGCTTGCCGCATTTTTCCTCTGAACAGTCACGCCGATTGGCGCATGTTGCTCTTTTTTCCATCGCGCAAATCCCTGTATGGCGTGGATTACAGCCTTACAGTCGTGCCAACTCCTGTAGGATTTGGTTTAACCTCCTTAATGAGTCTTTTGGTCAATTGTGCTTGCTTTTGGGTTGTTTTTAATGTGTAATTATGCCTTTGGGACTGTTTTGACTACCGTCGACTTGCTTTCCTCAGTCATTTTTCCATCTTCTTATCAGTGTGAATTGAGGCCTTAGGGTTTCTAAAGGTTGGTACACTGAGTCTGTTTGGGAACCAAGTCGTTTTGATTGTTGCCAGTCTCAGTTCTGGATTGATTGCACTTAGTTTTCTTGATATTTTTGAGTGATTGATTTGGTTGCAGATTCATTTCATTTCTTGATTGATTCTTCGCCTTATTGCTCCAAGCATAGATTACATTTCTAGTTTTGGGTCATTTTGAAAACTTTTTTCTTGGTTTGGAAGATTGTGGCATTAGTTTGAGTGCTTTCTTGTGTTTGTTTTGCATTTTATTGAGTCATTCAATTTAGATTCCTACACAACACTTAAGCTAGTGTTTTTTTCATTTTTTCATGTAATTAGTGCATCGTGTACTTCTTTTCATTGAAGAAGAAAAAAACATATTTTGCATTCTTTCTTTGCACCGAAAGTTAAATTTTCTTTTGCATAATTAGTGACTGATTGTCTGAGAAAGAGTTTCATTTTTGTTTGATGATTTTAGATGCATTAGTGGATTTCTTCGTATAATTTCATTGTTTTCTTTTGTTTGAAAGATCTCTATCCTTCTCGTAAATAGAAATCATTGAATCGAAAATGACGTTCATTTGCATATAGATTGCATTTAGGAATTTTGAGATCCAAATTTGATAGGACCTTAAAATCGAAACATAATCCAAGATCAACTTTAAAATTCATTTAATTAACCTAAGGAAGCATTCAAACCTAACAAAACATTTTAGTGGTCTAGGCTAGAGACGTGTTCCAGCGTCTTAAAACCTAGTAGCTGTCGTTCGCCATCTGGCTTTACACAGCGCTAGTATGGACTTGCGCTCCCCATACTGTCGTGTATATAAAGGGAGATCCCTCTAGGTTACAATCCTTTTATCCATAGGAAGCCGAGCCTGTCACCTTGTAACCGTGATACACTGAACACAACATTCGGGGAGACTACCTGCACGTACATCAAGTCCTTGGTCATTTCTGTTTCATTTGATCACCAAGGTGTATATGGCAGTTCACGGAAACCTGGTATACCCTCTTGCTTAGCATTCCAAAGTAGTCATTTTGAACTTTTCATGACTCTTTAAAAAAGAGAAGAGGTCTTCGAGCACTTGTACTTTCACGCTCATTTAAAATTGAAAGTGACTAGAGTCATATTTTGCCTGTTTCTCTACTCTTTAAAATGAAACAGCAAAATCTGGTTTCAATGTCATAAAATTAATCACCTATGATTACACGCCCATTAAAAGTTTTATTACTTGTCTTGTTGTTTTTCCTTGGTTTTGATCTTGGAATCTTCAGTTGGTTCTCTTTCTTCCTTTCTGTTTTGATATACAGTCACGGTGACGGAACTATCAGTTTCGTCATCCTCACTGCCTCCTAGTGGTATCTCTTTCCTGGACGTTTCTTTTGAAACCCCTCAATCCACCAGGTCTGCCGAGTTTTCGCAGCCTATTCTCCCTTCTGTCTTGCCTCTTGCTACTTGATCTCCTCCTGAAGAGTCAGTTGAATTCAATTGGCCTCCTTCTCATGCTTGGTCTGGTTTCGGGGAAGAAGGAGATTTTCCTCCTCTTACATCGAGCTCGCCATTTTTCGCTACTGCTGTGCCTCCTAGTCCTCGTAGTCTTTTCGAAGACCTTACAGCAGAGTCAAACATGGATTCATCTAGTCCTATTGGTAGTGAAGGAATATCTGTTTCTACAGGAGAATATCAGCTTTTTCCGGAAGATGTCCCTCATGTTTCTACTCAATCTTCTCCACCATCGGTGTCACTTCTGCTTGGATATAGGTCCTTGAGTCAGATTATGTCTGGTGTTGCCTCCATAGCACAATCCAGTACAGTAAATCCTCCTAAGAGTTCAGTCCTCCCTTCGTTAGGACTATCACCTTCGACAACTAGTTCGTCGGTTACTGTTACATCTATTCCAGTCCAATCGACGGTATGTGTAGCTTCATCCACACCGATTGTTACCCATCAGTCGTCAAGATCTTTTCACACTCGCAGGTCTATTTTCCTCAATCCAACGTGGCCTATTAATCCCGGTCCTAGTCGGTCATAATCTAGTGCCGCAAAGGCCCCGCCTGCTTCTAGTGCAGTTTCCACTACTCCTGTGATTCCTGGCGGTCTTACTTTTGAAGAATATTTGTTGGTTATTCAGCAGCAGAGTTCTCAGGGTTCTCAACCCCTTCAATCTCTTGGTAATCCTCGATTCCATCACTATCATCCTATTGGTAATATCGCATATGTATATCCACACCATTATGATGAGTATGGTAATCTAGTATATTTTCCTTCTATTGATCCTTATCAAACCGTTTCTCATCTTGGACCTACCTTCCCTGTGCAACCCTCTGGCTTGCAAGGACAACCCTCTGTGGGACAACCTTTAGCTCAGCAAGGCCCTGCCTGTGGTCCATAGGGACAACCATATGGTCCACAAGGCCAACCTTCACAAGGTCAACCTTTGGTCCAACATGGACAACCCTCCGGTCTTTTTGGTCAACCTCTGAATCAACCAAGACTATCTTATGCTCCTGGGGGAAAATCTACCCACCACAGGGACAACCTGTTGCACCATGACTGCAGTCACATGTTTAGTATGGCCAAAATGTTGTGCAACCAGGACAACCCTACGGTCCTTCTCCAGGTCAACTTGGTTATCAGGGACAACCTGGTCCATCACAACCATCAGGAAAACCTTTCCCACAAGGCCAACCTGGTGGCCCTCAGTGCTCAGTTCAACTCGCTCAGCAACTGATTCAACCTCTTCCGCAATCAGTTCCATCGTTTCAGCAACCTGTTCTACCTATTTATAGTCATCCAGGTTTACCTGCTCAGTAGCCTGCTCAACCCACTTAGTCGATTCCACCTACTCAACCACAAGGTGCTTACTACCCTCAAGGTTCATATCAACTGGTATATAGTGCGCCCTAGGTTCCTTACCCTCAAAATCAACCAGTATATCATCAACCTCAAATCCATGCTTACATTCCACAACAAACTCCATACGCTGCTCAGCAAGGACCTTAGTGGTTTACTCCGACTTAGTATCCTGGTCCTCAACCCCTGTATCAACTAAATTATCCTACTTCTAATTCCTATGATCTGAATCCTCCAAGACAGAATGTATGGGGACAGAATCCCGCTCGGACTGGGTGGAATGTACATGCAGGTCCTTATCAAAGACCTCTGATGACTTTCAACACTCAATTACCATTTCTTGCTACGTTGGAATTACCTGACGTGTCAAATTTGACGAAGGATCCCATTCTTTATAACCCATATTGGCCTCCGGTTATGACCAAGATTCCCAGTGATTGTTCTAAATTTGAGGGAAATTCTGGTGAAGACCCCCAAGCGCATGTTATGACTTACCATTTGTGGTGTTCCTCTAACTCTTGGGTTGACGATTCTATTAGACTCTGTCTTTTCCAGCGAACTCTTACTCGTGCCGCTAAAAAGTGGTACATTAAGCTATCTTGTGGCATCTTCCAAGATTTCAATTCCTTAGCCATGGCATTCCTTATGCATTTCCAGTTACTAGTCTGCTATGAGACTGAGAAGCACCTCCTCACGTCATTGAAACAAGACCGAGCTTCTCATATCTCGGATCATATTCATGAGTGGCAACGTCGTCGTCGCATGATCAAATTTGAAATTCCTGATCAGCTTCTAACTCATTGGTTCACCACCTCCTTTGTCAATCAGATTGCCAAAGACATAGCTATGGGGGCATGTGTAACCGAGGAACAAGCCATTGCTTATGCCTAGTACCTTGATCTTGTGTAATCTTAGTCTGGTGCATTATATGATATCTTGCCTGATGCTCCCTGACCTGGAACTTCTAAACCACCAGTGACTCCATCCATCGATGGTATTATTGGTTCTGTGTCTCATAATTCTCAGAAACCTTCATCTTCAAACACTGGGAAGCCGAAGTCCGGTTCTTCCAATAATGTTGCTTCTCAGTCTACTTCGAATTCTGGTAAACCCGCAGAAGTTAATGTTGTTCAAGCCAATCCTACGGATAATTTTTCTAAAGGTAAAAATAAGGGTAAAGGTAAGGCCAAAGCCAATACCTCGAAACAGGATTCTCAAAAACCTCTTCCTGGCGATGGTTCTCAATGCAAACCGAAGTACCCTTATTTGATTTGTGACAATGAGCACTTCACCAAAGACTGTCCTGGACGGTCCGAAGTGAGCCGCTTGCTTAAAGGCACCCAGGGAACTCTGACCGTTCTTAAAGAATCTTTCCCATCTCAACAGACTCAGATGGTAGAGCAACCTCAGTCCTCTGCCCCATTTGGCTCTCAAGTGTTCATGATGAACGGTTCTGCAGCCGTTTCTATTGCTACTCGGTCGAAATATTACACTGGATCTCATCAGGGGAAGGAGATCGCTGATGGTCCTCCTCCTCTGCCTATTACTGGCCCTCTTGAAATTGAAAGACCCAATGCTGAATATGTTGTGCGACCACCTTCCAAAGGTGTACTCCACAAGTCTTCTTATAATCCCAACGCTCGTGTCGCTCACCATTACAATATTATTGAGGATTTGGCTCAGGCGTCATCCACGATGTCCGCGTTAGAAGTACTTCAGAGTTTTCTGTCGCATCGAAGAGCTCTGTTAACTACGATTGGTGGGATTATTCCTGCCAATACTAGCCTTCTTTCTTTCGATCTAGAGAATTTCGTTCCACGACTTCCGCATCAAATTGTTCTCATTATTCAAGTTGTTATTAATGGTCTCGACATCCATCGAGCAGTTGTGGATGAAGGTGCATCAACCTATGTCATGTCATCTTCGTGTTGGAAAGCTATTGGTTCTCTAGCCCTAAATTAATCATCAAATGCCCTAGAAGCGTTTGATGGAAGAGAATCAAAACCTTTAGGTGTTCTCGCTAGTTTACCAATTACTTTGAAAGGGAAGACAGTCAATGTCGAGGTCGAAGTCGTTGACGCTAAACTTAATTACAATCTTCTCCTCAGTCGTAGTTGGAGTCACGCCATGTTATGTGTTCTGTCCACTCTCTTTCGTGTTTTGAAATTTCCACATGAAGGAAAGATTGTTACTGTTGATCAATTGTCTTTCTTCACCTCTTCTTCCGAGAACAACGTTCCGTATGTGGATCAGATTCCCACTCCTTCCAAGAGCGTAGGGCCAGGTCTTTTTAAAGATCCTGCCCTCATGGGTATTTTTCGTCTTCCTCCACCAAATACTGTTCAGATTCATATGATCTCTTAGTCTAATGACCCATGGATTATTCCTTCCCCTGGACAGATTGATTCCTTTGGAGATTCGATGCCTTTGAGTCCAATTGAGATTTATTATTGTGAACTCATCGCTACTTTGAAACCTTCATCCTCTAATTGTGCTCCTTTGAGCATGTCTCTTGACATTTATTCTCTATCCCCCTGGCTTGGTGATTAAGATTCACGTGATCCTTTTAAAGAAGTGTTTCCTTCTAATGAGGCCATCATGGAAACCATGTCTCTTGAGGATCTTCCGTGGGATGATGGTCATCATCGTTCCTCGTTTATGCCTGGCCTCAGGGCCATGTCTACTTGTCTCGAGCATTTTGCGTCTAAGGTTCCTTCTCCTCTGCTTCAATTTCCTGTTTTGACACATGACGTCTTTACAGAAGGTAACTTGAGTAATATTAAAGAAACGATGCCTATTGACATTTTCGTTAAACCGGGAATTTTCGAGAACATCCATATCGGGGTCACTTATTCTTCCGTTGAAGTACAAGTTTATACTAGCCTTTTTCACGAGTTTCGTGACGTCTTTGCATGGTCCTACAAATAAATTCCAAGCATTGATCCTAGTATAGTGGTGCATGAAATACCTACATACCCTGGCTCGAAACCTATTTTCCAGCGTCTTCATTTGATGCACCCTAGAAAAGCTACCGCCATTAAAGGTGAAGTTGAGAAACTTCTTAGAGCTGGTTTTATTTATCTGATTCCTTTGACAGAATGGGTCTCTAATATTGTTCCTATAGATAAGAAGCAGGGAACTATTCGTGTCTGCGTTGATTATCACGATATTAATCAAGCTTGTCCCAAGGATAATTATCCTACTCCATTTATCGATCAAATCATTGATGACTGTGCTGGGAGTGAGATCTTTTCCCTAATGGATGATTTTTCTGGTTACAAACAGATTAACATTCTCCAGACTGATCAACATAAGACCACCTTGATCTATCCTTGGGGTACTTTCGCATATAAGAAGCCCCCTTTTGGCTTAAAGAATACTGGGGCTACGTTCAAAGCGAGCGATGTCATATGCTTTTCACGATATTCGTCACATCGTTCAGCTTTATCTAGATGATATTCCACTCATTTAGCTAAGTGCATGGACCAAACTGATCATCTTCATCAGATTTTTCTTCATTGTCGACGTTACAATATTTGGCTTAATCCGCACAAGTCCGTCTTCTGCGTTGATTCCAGTATACTTTTAGGGTTTATCGTGTCCAAAGATGGAATTTGCCTTGATCCACTCAAGGTTGAGGCTATTATCACTCTCCTCTCTCCCTCCTTGTTACATAGTTGCAGAGTTTGCAAGGTAAGGCTAATTTTCTACGCTGTTTTATAACTAACTATGCTGAAGTGGCTAGAGGATACACACGATTATTAAAGCAGGGCATCCCATTCTGTTGGGATGAGATTGCTCAAAAGTATTTTGAGACCCTAAAGACGTTTCTTGTCAATGCTCCTGTGTTGCATCCTCCTAACTATCATCGTGATTTTTCCCTTTATTTATCTTTCGCTTTCAGCACGATTGCCATGGTTCTGGTACAAGACAATAATGATGGTAATGAGCATGTTATCTATTACTTGTCTCGTAACCTTCTCGACCCTGAGATGCGCTATGCACATGTTGAGAAGTTAGCATTAGCTGTGGTTCAAGCAGTTCAACGTTTTCGTCATTACATTCTTTTGCGTATAGTGATTTCCAATTGCAACCCCATGACCTATATATTGTCTCGACAATTGTTGAGGGGAAAATACTCTAAGTGGATTTTCATCCTCCAAGAGTTCGATTTGGAATTTACTGCTGCCAAGTCGAAGAAGTCACTAGTCTTTGTCGATTTTATTTGTTCCCTACCTTCAGACTCTCCTCTGTCTCGTTCTGAGGAATACATTCTAGACGATACACTTTTTCTTGATTAGCACCCTCGATCCGTGGTACAGTGATATCATCGTTTATCTCCAGACTTCTACTTTCATATCTGATTTGACGAAGGATGTCCGCCGAAGCATCCGTCATCAGTCGCAACCTTATCGTATAGTCGGGGATACCCTCTATCATGTCGGAGTGGTTTCTATTCTCCGTTGATGTTTGACCCTTGAGGAAGCTAAGAAATTCCTCAATGATTGTCACAGTGGTGCCTGTGGCGGTCACATGTCTGGTTATGCCACTGCACAAAAGATTCTTCATGTCGGTTATTTCTGGCCTTCTATCTTCAAAGACTGCATTATCGCGGTTCGTAAATGTCCTGATTGCAAGATTTATCAACGCAAAATGTGTGCGCCACTTGTACCTCTTCATCCTTTCATTACCATTGGTCCCTTTGCAAAGTGGGGCATTGATTTTATGACGTGTAACCCTCACTCGGCCAGGGGGCATGCTTATATTATCGTAGTCGTGGACTACTTCACCAAATGGGCCGAAGCAATGCCTACACTTGCTGATGACGGTAAGACAGCTGCTCAATTCATATTCAATCACATCATTTCTAGGTTTGGTGTCCCTCAAGCCATCGTTACCGATCATTTTTTCCCATTTTCAGCATTACATGGTGGCCAAGTTGACTTCCAAGTTGGTTCTGTGTCACGACATCTCAACGTCGTAGTATCCTTAGGCCAATGGCTAGGTTGAAGTCGTGAACAAAGTTCTTGTTACCATGCTTCAACGTACGATTTGGATCCATAAATCCAATTGGCATCTCATGTTATTTTCAGCTCTTTAGGCATACCGAACCTCAATTAAGAGTGCAACTGGATTCACCCCTTTTCAATTGGTTTATGGTCTGGAAACTACTCTTCTGATTGAATGTGAAATACCTTCGCTCAAGTTGGTTGTTGAATTACTGCCGAAAAATTCACCAGAAGAAGAGCATATCATTTATCTAGAAAGGTTGGATGAAACCCGTCGCTTTGCTGCCTGGTTATTGAAGCACAAAAAAAGCGGGTCAAAGCTCATTTTGACCAATCAGTTTCCCCTCGTTCTTTCGTTGAAGGAGATCTCGTCCTCCTGTATGACCAAGCTCATGATAAGCTGGGGGTAGGTAAATTTCAACCCATGTGGCATGGGCCTTACATTGTTAAACGTGTATTGCAGAATGGGGCCTATGAGCTCATTGATTACGAATGTCATCCTTTAGAACAACCCAGAAATGGGTTGTATCTCAAAAAGTATTATGCATGAGTCATTCATGCATGATTTGTGTACATAGGTGTTTTTTTCATTTTTGTACATGTTTTGATTTGGTGTGCTTTGCAAGCATTTTCCTGCTTATTTAGATCTTTCTTATTTATGCAGATGTCTATTACCCCTTATGTCGGTTTCGCGGATGGTGCTTCCCATAGTACCAGGAATTTATCTTCAGCAGCCTAGGTAATCTATGATCCTGCTGGTGAGTTGATAGAACTGCAAGGTATTTTTCTAGGACGAACTACAAAAAATGTTATTGAATATAGTGATGTCCTTGAACTATTAACCGAGGCAATCAATCTCGGCGTACGCACATTGCTTGTAAATATAGATTCACAGCTTGTTGTTCTACAACTCAATGGTCATTATTCAGTCAGAAACCCATACATTTTGAGATTGTATTTACATATTCATTTGTTGGAAATACATTTTGATTTTATCACATATCAACATATTCCCAGATGAATTAATGCATTAATTGATACAGTGGCTAACATTGTATTAGATAGACATTTGCGTAATTTGTAAAATCATCATCATGTGAAAAATATCCATATAGGAAAATAGATTTATATATATATATCACATGTTTGCATCAGTGTGCATCATACATTCAAAGAAAATATGTGTGTTTCTGTTACATCCTGAGACACCATGTCTCTCAAAATATGCAGATATAAAGCCTAGGTGTCTAATCAGCGTGATGCTCATGGTAGCATGTCACTGCCCGTAAAAGCTGTCTGAGCAAGCGGTGAATACGGCTTTGCACCCCGACGGTATGTCTCTGGCAGGAACGAGGAACATCATCGAATCGTGCATAATCCAAGACTCCACGTGTGATCCCCTCTAGTTTGCGCACGAGCTCCTCTTCCTCGCCTCCCTCGCCATGAGGGTCGAAGTCACGAGGAATTCACCTCGCTATTGAAGACATGCCTGCGAGTCTCTCTGGGCCGACATCTACAAATACATGGATTTAATGTCAGAACATACATAGTTCAAAAAAAAAATCATAACACTCATGAAAATTAAAAATGAGTCTTACCCAAATCTTCATCCCAATCCTCTCCCTCCGGGAGTGGGAGGTCTGGATCACTAGTAAAATCTATACCAGAGTAGGGCCAGTCCTCCATGATGATCAACTGTCGGCAGAGCCAATCAAATAACTCCAGTCTCCAGGACATCTATTGATTGCCCCTTGCCGTTGGCATCAGAGCTTCCCATTGGGCCATCCATGTTTCTCTCGCTGGTGCTGTTGGGACTAGGACCTCCTGACACTGAAAAATTGGTAGTCGTTCCAGGGAGAATGATACCAAGATAGACCCATAACCAAATTGATTCAATTTTCTCTTCTTGCATTTTGTTAGCTGGCGTTTCATGTTTATTGTCATGGCCTCTGCCCAGTTGTAGATGGTCGGTGTCAAGCAGTCTACATCAAGAAGCAACTGTGTTTTTTTTTCTTCGTGTGGTGCTTGCGATCCCGCGGCTCATGTGATGGTGTGTAGAACTACTTTTAGTGCTAAGTTTGGGATAATTTGGATATCAACTTTCCCACTTCATGTTCCCTTCCGTGCCCCTCGACATAATTTGTCCATTACCATGGACATACTCTCCATGCAAGGCTAGGTACTAGTTAGGATCAGTGTTGCTCCCCTCCCTGACAATCCTGTGATAAAGTAGACGTCAGAAACATCAATCTCAAGTTCCTGATCTCAAAGGATGAACTTTTCCTGATCCTCATCCCATATGCTAATCAAATATTGTAGCAGCTTCGGTTGAGCACGAATACATGGTGTCAAGAAGAACTTCTTCAGTCCACAGTCTCTGAGAGCTTCCATGAATCTCTCATTCCCCCATGGCAAGCTCGTCCTCTTTGCTGTGTTCTCGTTCATTCCATTCGATCACCATTTTGGTGTGACTGTTTCCCAAACAGTCGCGCTAATGGGTGCGCCTTGGTGTAAAAATTTGGGTCATGCCCTAATATTCACATTTCCTGCCCCAGAATTCGAAATTGGAAGTTGTAGGTAGTAAGAAATGACTTAAAATGAAGGGAGAGATCTCAGCTCTTACCTGGAACTAATGGATTTGAGATTGGTCTGCTGGATTGCCTACTATTGTCGCTGCAAAATCACACTATAAAATGGGTAACTATTGCTCCACAAGAGGTAAAAAGTGAAAAGTAATTATTTTTACCATTTTTGGCATTTTATAACTTTTTACAACCCTAATTAGGTTTTAAGACATGTTTTTCAATTATTTTATTATATTATCTTCGAGAAATGGATTTTACGCGTGTCTCTTGTGTAGCAACAGGTTTTCAGGACATATTGATGGAGTAACGAGTTAAATTTTATACTTTTTCGGACTCGGTAAAAACAAAAAAAAGTCACTACTGGAGTCATCTTTCAGCTCTTTTCTGACTCTCTAAAATGAAAAGATTGTTGAGACTCTTGTCGTTTCGAACTCGTTAAATGGGTGTGAAGCGATATCTACCCAGTATACGTTTACCCCTTTTCGGGCTGGGATAGATTATTTATGAAAAAGGAATACCTTAGCCTATCGTGACTAAGAGGTTCTTTCAGATATTGTTTTCTACCTTTTCTGATTTGAGAGACTATTTACAAAAAGGGCCATGATGGAGTTTTCTTTTCTGCCTTCTTTTCAAACTCTCTAAACATGAAAAGATGTTTAGTTCTCCCTTTTTCAAACTTGTTAAACTCTGATGACATTGGATTTTGTCGCCATGACGTTACTCGAGTTCCTCCTTCCTAGGGCTTATAAAATGTACTAGGATGGATTTTTCCGAAGGACAAAATTACAGCACAAGCATATGCTATCCCCTTCAAGCTCATTATATATATATATATATATATATAATTGGGATACTCGCCAGAAATGGTGGGGGAAAAATGGAACCAAGTTTTAGTTATGTTGGCAGTATGTCGCTCTTGAACATGGCACTTGTTTGCATTTGTGTCAGGTTGGGGACATCTCATTTCGTCATTTTTTCCTCCATAGGTTTGGGTAATATCTTTTGACCTCTCATTTGCTCTTTGCCACATCATCATGACCTCAAATCCTTTGATGTCAAATACTGCCAAATCCAGTGTCTTGTTGCTGATATGTTCAAGAGAATTTTACCTCTGTAGTTTTCAACCTCCCTCTGATTCTCTGTTGGTCATGTTTCATCATCATATTCCTCTGTCTCTCTTATCGATGATGTGGGAAAAATTATGGCCCACCTTCGATCAGGTCACTTCTTGTCGACTTCAACTCATTATCCAGAAATTTGATCTAGAGACTCCCTTTTGGTACCTTGGAGTCTACATCCTCAATGGTGGGTTCTTCGCATTCGACGCAACGTCCACATCATTGGCCTTCGATCGAGTGATTTTGTGGATGTTTGACGCTAGATCACTGTTCACATTCCATGGATTGTACCGGTTGTACCTTGAGAGCCATTGTCATTATTGGTGGTTTCTCTCGTGCCTGTTAACATTAGGAGAATTTTGAAGTCTAAAATGGGCCTCCTAAGGAAATTATAAAATAATAGATAAACTAATCAAATAATATTTATGAATTTTCAATTCACTTTTTGCATCAAAATCCAACCATGGTTAAATTCAATTCAAAAGTTGTACCAAAATATTATTCATAAAAAAATTGTATTGATGTGACTATAAGTAAGAAAAAAAATTTCAAGAAAAATTCATTATCATTGAACAACTAATGCATTTGTCCTTTGTACTTAAATGACTTAAAATAAAATATAAATATAAATTCATAAATTCTTAATTATATAATATACTATTAATAAAAATTTATATTATTTAAATTATATAATAACATGTAACTAATATACTATATATAACATGTAACATGTAGGGATATGCATTGTTTCTTTCAAAAAATATGAAATGAAAATAATAATATTTTATTCAAAAAATATGAAATGACATTTATTATGAGTATTTTACTTTATGACTTTAAAAGTACTTAGAGCACTACTATGGATATGCATTGTTTCTTTCAAAAAATATGAAATGACAATAATAATATTTTATTCAAAAATTATGAAATGGAATTTATTATGAGTACTTTATTTTATGACTTTAAAAGTACTTAGAGCACTACTGTGGTTAACCATGAGCTTTTATCCACCATTGAGAATGTGAAAAATAAGTACCTTTAACTGAAACAATGCCACCTCAACCATTAGGGATGATGTCATCCCCTAAAATGTGATTAGTTCTCATAAAGTAAATTTTGATTGTACATTTTCCTTAGGAGGCCCATTTTAGACCTCAAAATTCCCCTAATACAACTTTCATTATTGGCTGGTAATCAGGTGATTTACTTGCATGCTTGACCTCAGCTCATATATTCGCATGCTTGAATTTGTACTTGTTCGGGACGAGATGGAGCGCAAGACCCTGGATTTTGTCTGATAAAATCCAAGTTGCGGATTTTAGTGGATTATCATGACTTATTACATGACTCTTTTGATTGGATGGTTGTGACCATACCTAAGTTTATTTGTTGATCCTTACTGCTGGATGGATGCACCATACCTCAGATCTTAGTTTTTATATACTCTATTATGGATGGTTGTGCCCATACCACATGTTCATGTATCAGAGATATCAGTTGTATTCGTGATTGTAGGTTTTCCTACAGCAGTGTTTGGTTCGAACGCATTCTCATAAAGCATTTCGCCCCTCCCTCTCCCTCGGACCTCATGCTTTAGGGGGCATCTGTTACGCAACATTTTTTCACTGTCCCTGCAATCCCCATCTTGCCCATTAGAGGGTCATTTATGTGATCAATAAGCAGTGTCATGCCTTGCAAAGACCATCATTGTATCCCTTTACATGAGAGTAATATTCCTTCTGTTGACAATTCCCTGAGCAGAGACTCAAAAACCCTTGTTTTTTCCTTAGCGCGAGTAGTCAATTATTCCCTCACGCCGAAGAGGAAGATTAACACTGGGCCCCGTGCCAGCTGGCGCTCTGTCCTAGTTTGCCACCCACGCCAAGCTTTTTATGGAATTTTTTTTTTAAATAGAGGCAAAGATTCCACTACAACCATCTTGACGATGAGTCATTAGGAGTGGTTGAACTGAAAAACCGCGGACTCCTTCCTTTAGTTTATGGTTTCCACCTCTTATGGGAACTCCCTAAAGGATAGGCCTCCCTCCCACCTTTGTAGGGTTCCTAACCTCCTCCTTTTCCTCTATAAAAATAAGCTATCTCTCTTTGCACAAACTAGATGAACAGCTGAAGCGCTGAACTTGGAGAAATACTGGAGAGATAGGATAAGAAGGAATTATGTTGAGAGAGCTTGAGTCCATGTCTTTTGAGAGAGCTTGAGTCCATGCCTTTATCCCGTCTGAATTCCCTGGCAAGTATCTGAGACGCGCTCCAACTGAACCCCGCTGGAGGAGACTGCGACGTCAAAGCATTGGTTTTAACTCTTCCTTCTATCAATACATACACGTGAATATTGCTTCGTTCCCATTTTGTATTATGTTAGATGTTTAATGCAATATGCTTAGCCCTCTTTGACTGGTTAGTAGTTATGAGTGAAATTATTATGTTGTATGATGTTCTTGTTTTTATTCTATGTTTAGGTATCCGAGCATGACTGCGAAGTATCATGACTTGCCGACACAAGAGCGAGAGGCCACCACCACTACAACAACGATGACAGCGTTGGACTCCAGGTAGGTCGATATACCATGTCCTATTCCATTCAATAATTAGGAATCAACACTCTAGCATGTCTCTTTGTTTCTAGACCCACTTTAGGGCTAGAGGGATCGTCTCTGTCTGCAAAGAGGATTTACCTGCATAACGCTCCTCATTTTCCTTTTGTGGTTCCTTGTAACTTATTTTTTCCCACTACTTAGGGGTTGTTTTGACACTCTTCAGTTTAGTTTCCCATATGTAGCTGGGAGAGACATTTATTTTCTAATTTTGTAATTATTTGCTTTGCCTCTTCATTGTTGTTCCATAATTGGTTATAACTAAATGGGAGAGGCCCGAAGTTTTCAGAGGAACCCAAGGCTAGAGCCATCGGTTTATGATATGAGGCTATTGAGGGAATGATCTTGGAAGCTACCAAGTTGTAGTTGGAAACTATATTATCCTTAATTAACATTCTTTCCAACCTTTCCTTAATATTTTCCTTCCCTACCCTCTTTTTGTCCCAAGTGTACTTTCCATTTCTGGGAGGGATATCCAATAAATTGCAGCTCTCAATGAGCTCTTCAAGAGTGTCATGAGAGGGATCATGATGGAAAGAGCCCCTTATTTTTCCATCGGCACTAAGAACCAAATTTAGATCTCCTCCCAGAATGAGGTTTTATTCTTTTTTCAAGAATCATATTTTCTTTCAATGATTTCCAACATGTTTCCTTATCTTTATAATGGTTTGGGGAATAGACATTATAAAGGCTGATTTGGATTTCTGTGATTTTTCATTTTAACTCGGACTTTATCTAATGTGACTCCATTCGCTGATTCTGTAATTCCCACTTATATTTTTTCTAAATTTTACTGATTCCTCTCGATGTCCCAATGGTGGATAAGGCTATTCCTTCGTATTTTTCATTTTTTGAATAATATTTCCCATTTATTGACTATTTTTTTTGGTCTCCGAGATCATTAGGATATCTAGCTTTTCTGTTGTTATAAGATCCCTTATTATGTTTATTTTGGAGGGATGCCCTAAACCTTTGCAGTTCCAAGAGACCAATATCATTATTTACTTTGATTTGTTTCCAAGGGACGTTTCCCTCGAAGATTATGTTGGCCTTTCTCTTTGCTTCTAGTTCTTTTTTCAAGGTATATTTCCATGGGTTGTTGGGTGCTCAGTGTGAGCTACTTTTTTGCTGCTTCGTCTCTTAATTCCTTGTTTGATATTCTTCTTGGTTTCTTGGTATTGTCAGCTAATGCCAATGATTCTTTTGACTGATTTCTGGTGAGGATCCTTTCCAAAGAAGGAGGGAAGGAAAGGGCAACCAAAAGAGGAGGCCAATGTATGCAAAGCCAGGGGGGAGGGGGGGCGAGGAGGAGAAGAGAATGCACCAGGGGTTGCAAGTGAAGAGAAGAGAGGTGTGTGAGGGGATGATGGAGGGTCAGAGGGGATGTATATAGAATCAAATGGCTTTGAACCGAAGATAGGAGTGGATTTAGGGAGGATGGAGGAGGAGGAGAGGGGATTCTTTGAGGGAGGGGAAGAAGATGTTGTTCTTGTAGGAATAGGGACGTGAGTAGATTTATTTTTTGTCTTTTTTTTTTTACTTGCTCCCATTTCTGTTCTTGTGCTTCTTCATTTTTATTTTCTTGTTCTTATTTCTTACTACATATATTTTCAAAATTCCCATATTCATGACATACCTTGCACTTGAAGGGCATTTTCTCATAGTCCAGTTGTTGGATCTGTGTCCAGTTGTCTACTTTGAGCTTGATAGCCTCTAAGATCCCTTCGCTTAACTCAAATTCAATGAAAATCTTCGCATAGGCCTACATGTTGTATTTTGGCTCACTCATATCTTTGTATTTTCCAACTGCATTTCCAATGTTTTTGAAAGATTCATCTCCCCAACAATGCAAGGTAAGATGCGGTAGTCAAACCAAGATCGGGACATCCAGTTTAGGATTAAAGTATGGAGTCCATCTATTTAGATAGATACCTCTTGCATCCATAAAATACAAACCACTTCTAAAGATGAGGTCTTTTTCTTCCTTTGTTTTGAAGTGTAAGGTGAAGTATCCCCTTCCATAGAACCTTATGGTTATTTTCCCTTATGTCACTTGAGAATAGTTTCTCTCTACCCACTTCTGTATTGTTTTGGGTGAGGGCCATAGTCTTATGAACTACCCAAAAATTCCTTTTTATGATAATGAGAGGACTGCTCTATGTGGGAGTGTTGGAGGCAGAGTGATTTCTAGTATTCCATCAAAATTTTTTCACAAATTTTGTCACAGCTGGGCATGATCACAGAGGTCCCATTTAGGAAATAAAAGAGGAAAAAATGATTGCAGATTTGTCATGAGGAGGCTGCACATCATTTGGAGGAGCAGCAGGGGGCAGTTCCCCACCCAAATCGGACTCCGGGGGAGCTATGGCGGCGGAGGGCCGAGTCAGAAATTCAAACACCAGCCTAGGTCAAGCAGTGCGTGCAAGCTCCACAAAGGCTTTGATTTCACTTTTATATTATTTATTAATATGATATAATTAATGTAATGTAATTAATATTATCTTATATTAATTGTTATACATTCTATTTAAACCCATTATTAACCATTTTATTATTAGTCTCTTTTCCCTCTACCTTTTAATATTTTTTTTCAAATTTGGTTAAATATTACCATAGTGTTTACCTTTAAATACTAATAATTTATTTAATTTAAGTCAAATTTAACCAATTATTCTCGAATATTTCCATTTATTTGCTAATGTTAAAGTCCTTTTAACCTAGTCCTGCACTGACAACATTCTAAAAAATCTTTATGTGTCTCTGACAATGGGTGGAGCATCCACTCGAAACATCTTTTTGAATTGATGATTGTCTCTAGAAGATATATACTAGAAACACGATCTCCAATTGTGAAAATCTTCATATTCAAATCTCAATATTTTTTAGATGTGTTATATAAAGACCATTCAAAATAGAGCCATGGCCATTTTTTTCAAATTATTTCTTCATTTGAAATATAATATGATTGGAAGAGACTTTGGACTTGTTGAATTTATTTATGCATCTCTTGTGTGAAACCCCTTTCTAATTCTTAGAAACAAAAGGGGGTTGAGTCATAGCCCATCTAGATCCCATGAGCTATTGACAAAAAAAAGAGGTTACCATAATAAATTGAATAATAACAAAATAAAAATGGTGTTAAAAGTCTCTTTACAAAAATAAAGTGAACCATGTTATTACCCATGGTTTTTAGAGGAGGAAAAATATTATAAAAAGGGAGAAGAAGATTAAAGAGGGCATGCAAAAGCTTATTGGAGAATTTCTTGAGGAGCTCTAGTAGCTTGATGAGAGATTTGAAATTCTCATTTGGTTCCCATTTTTGGTGTTGAAATGTACACCCTAGCTGGTGGCATTGGTTTTGGTCGTTGCAAATCCACCCTAGCCAATTATTGTCTTGTAGGTTGAACTCGTAGCCAAGGAGATTGATTTAGGAGGATGATTTCCCAATCCATTGTGTAGCTGAATTCATTAAATTCTAAGGACTAAGTTTATTTACATTAGCCAAGATTGTGATTAGAAAGGGCTAATTTTGTTGGTTTTTCTCGGTGAAAATTCCATTGAATTGTTGAGGCCAAATTATCATCTAGTTTGGGGATCATATTGTTCCATTGACATGGGATAAGTTAGTTATCTTGTCTGGTTCGAGCTTACTAATTCTACATGAGCCGAATTAAATATTCCTTTTGGGCCATGAAAAAGGGGGTCTAAATAACCATTTTTGAAGACTAAAATTTCTTAGGGGGCAATGCGAGTTTGGAGGGTTTATCTCTGGCTAATGTTGTAGTTATGGGTTTTCCACTTGGAGAAAGTTACCCTTGTCTAAGAACGAGCAATTCAAGGATGAATTAGAGAGGCTAAGATAAATAATTAACTGATGGCAAAATTAATATTCTTAGGGAGGTTGATGCCCTCAATACGATAAATACAAATTGCAACTCTTTCTATGGGCTAAATTATTGCATCTCACGAAACTAAAAAGATGAGGAAATTACAAGATTTATTTCCCATACATAAGGGTTTGAGTTTCTGAAGAAAATTTGGAGGTCAGAATTCCTTGAAAAAGATAAATCATGGAGGCCAATTTTCCTTAATTCAAAGGGTCAATTTGTCATTGGAGGATAGTGTAAGGTCCCACCTTACCCACCATAAATAATATAGAGAAGTAGAGGTCACAGTAATCACTAATATTAATTTTTTTTTAACATTACTAACTAAGTTAACATGTAATCATGTTCCTTCATTTATTTCAATATAAGAATATCACAGAATAAGTGAGGGATAACTTTCCCTTAAAACCAATTCCAAAACACATTTCCTCTCAAGCTTAAAATATGATAGTTTGTGCTCTTCTCATACTTCTAGATGAGCTCTAAGTAAGATTAGAAATAAATTCCACCATAATTCCATGTATAAACATTAAGCTAGGTCAACGTATTTGATTTCCTATATTTGGCTCAATAAGCTCCACTTATAGACCCTTGATATCATAACCACAAAAGTATAATGCTTCTATTATAAATATCACATATAAGTGTATGGGTATTAACGTGCCTATAGCAAGGTAACAGAGGGAAGAATATGCTTCTCTTCATCGGTAAATCTAATAAATATGATATGTTTATGAAATGGAATCAAAAAATATATTGACCCAACAACATTTCCAAATTCATCTATTAAAATTCCCAATCCCAATTATCAAGCCAATGCTTCAATCATAAGAATTACATAATGAATGTTGCAGCAAGAGAAACTACTGTTACCAATTCAGAAGAATATTATTATTCAAAAAGTGCCAAGTAAAACAATGGACCTGCATAAATTGGGCACAAGTAGTTTTTTTCTACAAACATTGAATCACAATAATGCAACAATGCATACATGCATCTTAGATGAAACTTATTATGATCATTTGCACAAAATCCTACATAATTAGTCACTGTAAGATTGTTTCCAACAACAAGCCCCCATTTTTTTGAAAGCTTTAGATAATACAAGGAAAAATTGTCTTATTCTCTATTCACACTTCAGAAAATTATTAAATTAATTTTCATATTCATACCAAAAACTTGCAGATAGAGGAAGCTACAACCATTAAATAGTCTATTGAAGCTACACCCATTAAATAGTCTATTTATAATTTCTAGTACATAAAAATGATAGTCACTAATAATTTATATGCACCAAAGATACAACCATGTAGGACTTTTTACAAACACTTCGCAAACGTGCAATCTATAGTCATTGAGGCCTTATGACAAACACTTTGCAAGCATGCAATCAAAAGTCATTGAAGCATTTTGTCAAACACTTGGCAACAATGAATTTAAGATTCTTCTTCAACGTATTTATCTCGTAAAATTCATAAATTGAAACTTTAAATCTTGGCATATTAAAACATGGACTAAATAATCTTATTCCTTCATCAAATACTCAACAACAGGCGCACATAACTCACAATAGCAATCTGCAAAATCACCCAGATTACCAATCGGGGTTCTAAAAATATTTTTTTGGAATCAAATCAGGGATTGCATGACCATTAGGCTCAGATACCCCCTCATGTTGGGCTAAATCAAATTCAAAATGCCCAAGAATGTGATTCTTAAAATAACAAAAAATTATATCCTTAACGTTTCATTTATGAATTTTGTCAAACAGATGGAATGAAAACTTTCAACTATAGCATTACCTGAGGAAAAACAACCCAGAGTTATGCTACTAATATATGCTCATTGAATTCACACATTTCTAAATCCACCATATGAGTTTTTGAAACATTTTACAACCCACAGGCTAATTCATTTGACATGATTTGACAAGCTTATTGCCCCCATTGCTACAATTTGACAAACACATGGCAGCCCTGAATGTTACAGCCATTAAGGCTTTCTGTCAAAATTATGATTGTACTATTACAAAAAATTGAATAATAAAACATTGAACTATTGATAAGAATGTGAAACATAATCCATAACTTAAATATATCTCAAACTTACCTCAAGCATTTGATCTGCCAAACCATATTTTAGTTGCCATTATTTTTTCATTTTCTTTTAAGGGTTGATTATGTAATTCCTCCAAGTATATTTTGGGTACATGTCCATTTTCTTACTTCTGGTGTAAGCTGCAAGATAGCACTTTTTCATACATAAATAAATTGATAGCATTACTCATTCACGGATTTTTTCAAACACTTTGCAAAATATCCCAAAACCATTTCTAAAACATGCATATAATTACTTGAAACAAAACCATAAATCATGAAACACTTACCCAAGTCCTTTAGAATTTATTTATTGCAATTACCTTCAACAATATTTGGTTTTCCTTTCTCAAATTTTGAAGAGATATTCAACTCCAATTGTTGAGAATATGATCCACCTTTGATCCCTTAACCAACTCATTTGAACCATCCGGTTATCCACCCAACCATATCCAGGGAGAAATCCCCCCCCCTGGAACCTCCGAGCTGTAAAAGCTCACAAACAGTACCAAAATATAGCAGTAGAGAGAAAACTAAGGCAAGTTGAGGAAGATAAGTCTCAATTCCTCCAAATACCACCCATTATCAGCTACACCATGTATAGATACTTAGTAATTTAGTTTAGGGATTTCAAATTCATTTCAAAAGGAGGATTAAGTCGAGATTGAACTATTACGATTGATTAATCATAAGTAAAGTGATTTTCCTTCAAGTATACTTGATTCCCCATTGATTGGAGGTGATATACTATTTTTGGAAAGTCATACTTGAAATGGTAGACATGACTTTCTATTTTTAGAAAGTCACTCCAAAATTGTTAGGAATGAAATTTTATTAAGGAAATTCATTTGTGAGCTGCCCATGAGTGGTATTTTTCTTCCGAATAATAAGGATTCCGCACCCCTATTGTATGCATCTCTGTGCCTTAGTAGATTGAGGACTCTGCGCCCTGATCTACTCTAAAGATCCAAGATTCCACACCTTGATCTTTTTAAATATTCAGGACTCCGCGCCCCAAGCATTTAATTATAGATCCAAGGCTCCATGTCTTTATATTTCATGATTTAAGACTCAGCGCCCTAATCCTTTTATTATATATCCAAGACTCCACATCTTTATATTTCATGGATTTAGGACTTCGTGCCCTAATTTTCATGGATTCTCATCTACTGTGCTTTGAAACTCCGCGCTTCACCTTAAGGTACTAATTGTGAGCTCATACCCATCTAATGGTTCGTTGGTAAGGCCTTCTTCCAAGACCTGCACACATCACAGTCTCATAGATCAAATAAATCAAATTAATTTCATAATTAACTTATTCACATTTTACCAAAGATTGTGCATGACTTCCACAGTCATTTTGGTTTTGGAGGAATGCCTTTTGCAATCATTTATAACTTGAGCATCTTTTTTGGCAATGACCAAGTCCCCTGCCACATCATGCTTGGTACGAGATTACACACATATAATCATACAAATCATGTATCATCCATAAATCATAATTAACCATATGTTCCACATAACCATGATCATCCATGGATTTGTGTCTCAATCCTGAATCACCATTCATTTCATACACCTATGTCCAAAATAGGATACTAAAAGAGAAAACATTGCTAATATGCTCTTAACCAAAATCAATTCTTATACACGCAACCATAGATATTATCATAAGCACAAAACAACCAAGTGACCCAAACCAAGTCTATAGCATATAAGCATGTACATAAGTCTTTCATGCATAATATTATATCATTATATCAAAATCACCATCTCTAAGTGTCATCAAAGCTATCTCACCAAGAAGGGACACTACAGATAGGCCAAAATATTTCTCAGTGATTAACTTTACCAGGAGGTCGATTTCCATGTTCAGGAAGGGCCTAGTTGGTTTTAATTTATGGGTCGTATTTCCAGTTGTCAAGAGATCAAATTCTCCATTTGAGAGGATGAAACTGTAATGTGTCCTCCTACTTTTACCCACTTTCATCGACTTTCCCAGGATAAACATGAGCTGAGGGTCACTATGATATGACTCAACCTCCTATATGACTTTAAGGAAATGAAGTCGACACAACAAGGTCTTATTGACTTCCCTCAAGTGCCACAAGACCTCCAAGAGTAACCCAACCCCTATGACAACTTATCTTTTTCCTAACTTAGAGCCCTAGTCGCTCCCTTACCAAGGCCTCCAAGAGACTATGGGTTCCCAGTCACTCCCATACGCCTGCATCAGTGAAACTATGGCCTTTTTTTGTGAGTGATGTGCCAATGACTGCAAGAATTAACGTTATTTCCTAGAGTTGGGGCTATGCCTCTGCCCAAAAAACTATGAAACTTCCAGAACTCATAAAAGACATGAAGACAATGCTTGTAAACCAAAAAATGGAATCGGGACTTGACCTGACCATCCCCAACCGAGACTGACATTCTGTCAAACACTTGGTAGATATGCAACCTACAGGTCATGAATGAAAGTCTGAACATGAGGGACTAAAAAATATTCTGAGGTTTAACAAGAAGGGTCACTAACTTCTATAATTAGTTGTATTAACATCAATTAGGTATTGCATTCATTATTTATTTAGTTTTTATTGAAAACATGAATAGATCCATGATTAACATCTGTCATAAAACCATGCTTATAACCAACATATAACTAGGTAAATAACAATAAGAGAACAACCATTAAAGCCACATAATAACTAGTGCATTTCCTTACCAAAGGCAAGAGAAACTTAGATTTTATTAACCATAGGCAAATACTGACCGAGTTTGGGACTTCCACATTCCACCCGACCATAGATTGGTTGAGCCAAATCTCTCTTCAGCCAAAACTCCTTGTTGTGATTCTGAGTGCAAAGAGTTGGGCGAGTGTTGTGAGCAGTGATAATGATGACGATATACTTCCTATTCCTGGAATTACCTCTGTTACTAAGAGGGAGTGTTGATTTTTTTAGCTTTGGAGGTACTCCAAGCCTTAGGGTTCAGGGATTGGAGGTCAAAGAGCCACAAGGGTCACTTGTGGGCTGGGAACCCAAGTATGGGTTTTTACATCCAATCGTGTTTGGGGAAATTTTGGGAGCACATTTCTACATCTGATGACATGAGATGATAGAGGGCAGAAAGGAGAATTCAACGCTTTGAGAATCGTTGAATTCTGAGTTTTATAAGTAGAGAAATGAATTTTTGAATTTGACAAGTAATTATTGGTTTTCAAGTCATGTAGGCTTGGAGTAAAAATTATGAAATAGATGTGTCTCTTCATAAATTCATGGAGGCCCTTTGTTGTGTATAAATAAAGGGTGAAATGATGTTGTTTTGAGCATCCATTGGTGCAACATCTTCTCAATGAAAATGATCTCTAAAATTGGGATGCGGGAAGAGGCCTAGACAACATGAAAGAGGGTTACGAATTCTACAATGGAGGCCGAGTTAGTGAGGCTGGCATGTATTTTATGTGGGATAGAAAAGTAATATGAGTTTTTTGTTTTGAGGGCTGAGGAGGCTAGCTGTTAGGCCGAGTTCCTTGTCGTCAAGAATGTTGCATTTTGGAGTGTGTTTGGGCACCGTTTTTAGGATTGTCTCACTGTTGGAGGGTTGTTGTGCTAGATTGCAGGCCATAACACACAACTAGGATTTTTTATGGGGAATCAAGGGTTGACATATACCCTAAGAAAGCAGTGTTCGTGAGGAGGAGGCATCCTAAGCTGTGCCACGTCCCTTTAAGGGCATGTTTGGTCACTGTTAGGAGGATTTAGGGTTGCAACAAGTGCCCTAGCCAGGATTTCACAAACAACGAAGTGCAAACATATGTGCAAAAATGTTTTGGAGGAGTGTTGGGTCAAGGAGTAACCAGTTTGGATCATTTGTTTATGCAACCTATTGGTGCCATTTGGAGGACCTTCTGTGGTGGAAAAGAGTCCATCCTAGGAGCATAATCGATAGTGTAGTAATGGGTGCCATTGATATGGTGTAGGGTAGTGTTTTTTCTACCCAAAGTAGCCCTATATGAGCTATCTTAACATGAAAAAGAGGAGTTGAAGGTTGGGTGAATATTGGTGCCGAAGTGCAACACTTTGATGGAATAAAGTGGTTGTTATCCTAGCAGTTGGAGTTCGGGAATTAGGCCTACCCAGAGAGAAGATTGGATCAACCCATGTACACTCTACAGATGTGACTTGCAGTAGTGTTAGGTGGCAACCCTCCTGGAGTCACGATATGTTGTGGCCTTGATGGAATAAGGCACAACTAGTGAGTAGTACGGAGGTGAAGGACCAACAGGACGAGATACGACATTGAGTTTGTCATTATATCTGGTATACCATAGACTGTTGTATTATTCATATTTTGGTTTAATATAACGAAGATTGGTGATTGTACATTATTGTACATTTTTGTTAAAAATTGTATATAATTGTGCATATTTAATTTACCGCTTTATATTTCAGTTGTGCAAAGTAGTTCATGGTTGAGATTCTTGGTTTGGTAGCATCGATGATTTTAAGAAACTAACCTAGATCCAAGATCATGGAAAATCAACAAGTATTACACATGAATTCTTTTCCTCAACACATCAAATCATTAAACATAGGCATAAAAATCAATGCATAAAGGCTTGAATATACTTATCTTATTAAAATGTGCTAAAAAACTAAGATTGGTACTTCAACTCTCCACCCAGCCATAGACAAGTTGTAGCTAAGTATTTCTTGCAATTGTCACCCCCGTGAGGTATATTGCTCTTATAGGAGTTTCAAACAAATATTTTAGCTAAAACATGGTGTCTCGAGGCTGCCTCACCTCCACCCAACGACTATAAAAACCAAGTAAACACGATGAACAATTTCATGAGTATAAAACCATATTCTACTCAGGAGATTTAATCTGTATCATCAACTGAAACAAGATGTTTCAAGGCCGCATTTCTTTCACCCACTAGTTGTTCAAATATTTCACATCATTCATCCAGACTTACAACCAGGATTAACATCCATATCATGATACCATATAGTATATTATTATCATCTCACTATCAGGAGAAGAGAATCTACATTACAATAAATTTCTTCAGTGGATAAACTACTGTTGGAAAGTATGAATCACTTCTCCTGGTGATTTATCAGTGATACAATTAACATCAAATTTTCAGCCCTAAGGAAAATACTAGTGATTCCTTAGTCTCACAAACACCAGAGTGTTTCTTCCCCTACGCAATAGGTTCTTCAATCCCCAAGTTTTCAATGGATTCCTTCAAACTTCAGTTAATTTTTTCTCTCTGTAATTTCTTCACGGCAAGCCTCTTCCTGTAGTTTCTTCAACTAGTCTCTAAGTTTTTCTTCCCAACAAGCCTCTTCACGAGGGTTATTCAGCTAGTCACTCTGTGTTTTCTTCCTAGAAATCCTCTTCTTGAGGTTTCTTTAGCTAGTCTCTCTGTGGTTTCTTCATAGCAAGCCTCTTCATGAGGGTTCTTCAGTTGGTCTCTCCATTCTTCTTCCTCTGTGCACATAGGGTCTCTCCCCTTAGTTCATGAAAGAAAAAGAAAAAAATTCCTTCGATAATTTCCCCCTGCCTCTCGACCATGATGGTTCTATCATTTAGAGTGGTCTACATGATCCAACCACCCTTGACAACTTAGCCTATACTTTGCATTAAACTTTTTTCCTTTTTAATGCTTGTAGTTGGAGTTGAAGGACACTTGGACCAATCCTTCCTTTTCAATTAATTTATTACCTATTCAACACATTTAATTCTTCTCAGCCAACTAGGAATGATATTTAAAAAAAAAATCCTCAACCAACCTCCTTCTCAAGAAATGGAATTTGTGTCCCTCTCTTAACCATTTTAAAAATAATTACGATTAATTTCAAAAGAGAAATGTCAACTAGGGGATGTCACACCGTGATAGTGTATACTTTCATATTTTTTAAGTATAATGTTATCATATATGTTGTGATGAACTATCCAATGGTATATCCATGACATATTACAGATCATAGGCCAAGAATACAATAATGTATCGAATCAACTACAAGAAACCTATCCACGAGAAAATAGACCCACTTGTGAAATGCCCCTTCTACGAGTGACACATGTCAAGCTCCAAGGTGAATACATCCAACAATAAAGGCTCCAAGTTTTAAACACTTCCCAATTAAGGTACAACACTCCACCTCTATAAGCCTCAAAAGCTCCAACTCTTCTCCTATCCCATGTGCTCCTCTAGGTCCACCCTATGTACATGATGATCACTCCCTCAACATGAGTGTCCTCAAGTCAAGCATAGGATTATTATATAGGAAACTGAGTGTCCCCATGCCATCTAGAACCCAATGTCTTTCTCTATGATTACTAACATTCCTCTTCCAAGGAAATTCACCATTTAAGAAAACCACCCACTCTCAATGTGTGCATCATGAAGAATGTCATCATGTTATCTAGGCCTCCAACACTCTAAGTAATAATTACACACAAGGATCCACATTGGGTTTCGAAATCCTTAAGTAATCCACCTCTCATGTGTATGTTCATCATCGCATAACCAAGGATCATTCATACACCATGCATGCCAGATCACATAAACCACCTCCAAGCATGATGTAAAAACATTCATTAGAGGAAATTTCAGCCTAAAAGTGCCCATGAAATTTTCAACCAATCAAAATATTTTAAATTTAAAAAGAGGTACATGTAAATATTTTGGAGGGAAAATTTAAAATAAAAATATACTTTTTTAATTGTATTTTTTACTCTCTCCTTATATATTTACTCAAATTTCAAGTGTAGACACCCATTGGATGCAAAATCAAATTGTGCATCCAACGAGTACCCATTATGCATACTTTTGAGAAGACCCACATTGATAAAAATTGAACATACATTAAAAAAACGTGTTTAGCACATTTTTTTTCATTTTCCCTCTAAAACTCATAATTCTTATTGTATTGTTCTCCTATTATTTTATTATTTTCCCTTAGGAGGCCACTTTTGGGCTGAAATTCCCTCTAATGTAAAGTAATCGTGAAAGTTAAGATATGGACATAATAGGATGTGAGGGAGTTATATATATTTTTTGGAGGTAACATGCACATTCCAATCATTTGCTTCAATGCTAACTTATATACACAACATTTTCCCATCATATTGGCTCATTTATCATTAGTAAGGCATGAGGGCACAACCATTGGAGTAGTGACATCTCAAGGTTAGAAATTATGTATAAGATATGCATTCTCATACTTAAGTACTCATGCATTTGCAGATTTGGTAGCATGAGGATGCAACCCTCAAGAAGATTATTGTAATGGGGTAATATTCCATGAGATTTAAATATCTAGTTTACTTGTAATAGTCTCTTGGCTTTTATGTTTTGATTGAAATAAACAATGGCTCTCCATTCTCTCTAATTTTTTGCATGTAAAACATCTACGTTAATATTGCAACCTTCTTACTCAATCAAACTAATTGGTTTTGTAAAGTTTTGTGGGTGTTTTTTTTCCACTAGCTTAGTGAAACTTTTATGAATTGGAGTTGTTTTTTCTAACCCCAAAAGTTCATATGGCTAGAAATTTTTTTCCTTGGTTTGGTTTTGAGCAATCAAGATAGGGTTGTGCACAAGGATTATCTTAGCCTAGAATTGACATAGGGTTGTGCACAAGGATTATCTTAGCCTAGAATTGACATAGGGTTGTGCACAAGGATTATCTTAGCCTAGAATTGACATAGTGATTAAGACAATGAATGTAATAAGCGTTGTTTAGAGTAAATGCTTCTTAAGATTTCATCACCATTAATCAAATACATATATCCAAATAACAAGTCAAAATTTTCCCAAATTCCATATTGATTTACATTTTTAAAATTTATTTTAATTTATATTTTTTTAATGAATTAATAAATCATAATATAATCTAATATCAACCTTAAATTAAAATAAACCAATCCAAAAAAAATTAACAAATTACAACCCATTTATACTTAAACTACTCACTTAAAAATTAATGTAAATGATAA
Source organism: Pinus albicaulis (assembly GCA_034641835.2). Lineage (NCBI taxonomy): Eukaryota > Viridiplantae > Streptophyta > Pinopsida > Pinales > Pinaceae > Pinus > Pinus albicaulis. The sequence goes on along the minus strand of CM076584.1, from coordinate 728,779,907 downwards.
AATATACCTATAATTAAAGTTAATACCAAGAAAATGAGTAACACATATAATTCATCATCGGGGAAGATGAAAATTCTCTTATCATATTTAAAAACAAGCGAGGTTGTGAAGCAGCAAGTTCCTGCCATTGAGTGAAGAGAAAAATAGCACTCAAATTAGACATGCCTTAGACATAGGATTGTCAGTAAGTTAGTGAGTAAGCCAACCAACTATTCTGAAACTGAGTAAGCCAACCAGCTATTCTAAAACCTCAGTAAATGATGACAGAATAAGTAGAACCTGGGCAAATTGAACCTGCAAAATATTCATAAAGAAGTAAATCGAATTGAACTTTTAATATGAAATTCAATAAATTTTGAAAATTAAATTGAACCTGCAAAATAGTCATAAAGAAGTAAATGGAATTGAAATTTTAGCATGAAATCCAATAAATTTTGAAAAGTAAATTGAAATAAAGGAAAATAAAAATCGAAAGAAATTTTTTTTAACGCTTATTACACTAGAAAAATCTGACAAATCTGATGAGCATAGAATCTCAAGCAACTAGATAATAATATGCTCTTTTCCTCATGGAAATGAGACAAAAACCTAGGGAAACCAAACTAAAAAGAAAAGCAAGACCTTTCTTGTTATAACAAACAACATGCGAGCAATAAGAGTAATTCCAATCTTAAGAAAGGCGATTAATAATACAATGTACATTAACAAAAAATAGACCCTAATGAAAAGAAAAAAGAAACCCATGTATGGCAAAGAATCACATAAGTAGTCCTTAAACCTTTTTTTTTTCAACATGAAAAATCTCTGGTTTATATAAGTGTACCAGATAAAAATATCAAAAACATCCATACATACATCATGACTAGTCTTCATAATCATAGGTCCTGAGAGCCTTACATCATCCATTCTAAATCTCACATGCAAATAAAAACATAAATGAAAAAATAAAATGTTTGTTCCATCATCCATCCATCAGTTTTGCGAATAAAACCAGAACATTGAACATAAACCAAAAAATGAAAAGGTCTTTCGTCCCTCCGCGGCTTCAAAGTGGTTCTTGTACATGCCAACAAATAGTCGCATCCTCAAAAAAACCAAGAGAACCAAGAGAAAACTTAAAACGACTCCCCCAGTGCTATCTTCATCACCCAAAAAGACCAAAAACAACATTCTAAAGATCATCCTCTGCCTCCAAAAAGTTGACCCATAATCAGAACAAATGCATCATGCCCTTAGCACCAGTCCCCTTTTCCACAGTGAGTTCATAATTAATCTTGCCCAACTCACCATTCAAACCCAATTTTGACAGCCTATCATATATGCCATTCTTTTCTCTGTAAATGTGAGAGAAGGATATCGAAAAGAAAGTATCAACCAGTTCTTTTATCTGCTCCATCCAAGAAAAAAGATGCACAGGTGCCAGCTTGTTTCTCTTGTTTAAATAATCTATCAGAACCTTCGAGTCACCGTAAATCTGAATGGAGTCTATGCATAAATTCCTCGCAAACCAGAGAAAGCCCCATAATGCCACTGTCTCGACTCTCGTATTTGAACCCATTCCATCATTCCAGAAAATTGTGTAATGGAACAATGGATTAATCAGAAACCATGCCCCACATCTACACTTCCCATTTTGTGTCACACCATCAAAGAAACCCATTGGATATGAAAAATCAAAAGGCCTCAATCTGATCGACAGATCCTTTGGTGGCCTCTACATCAGTCTGGAATCCTCCCATTGTTTTAAAATTTGTGATGCAATCTCATGCTGAGACCAAGAACAGTCCTCGAAAATGATTAGATTCCTACACTTCCAAATTTTCCAATGGAAGATAATGGGAATGATGCAAAAATATTTACCCTTTGAGACCCACCATGACGAACACTCCTTTGCAGATAGGTAATCACCGTCACAGAAATTGAAAAACTTGCATAAAAGAACTCTAAACTCTTTTGAGAAATCACAATTGTAGAATAGGTGTTGGTTATCCTCATCCTCCATCCTACACAGTGAACATCTCCTCGGGCCATTCATACCTCTCTTTTTTAAATTGGTCTAGGTTAAATTTTTGTTCTACCAAGCACACCATAAAAAGATGATAGTTTTAAGTTGTGCCTTTACCTTCCACATCTTATTAAACCAACACTCCACCCCCTATCCGTTGTAATTAATCATAAGTTCCCTGTAAATTTCCTAAGTGACTATGTTTCCATTATTTAAAATTCCACCCCAAGTAATGGAATCCCCTTCGTTTGAGTGCACCCATTGCATCTCCCTAATTCTTTCAAAATACTTATTCCAATCCCTATTCATCTGTCCATTTAAACTGAGCTCCACCGCTTCATACCAAATTGGCATACCATCCTTCCACTTCTGTATAACCTGTGACATATAAAAGAGACCCCTTCTATGCACGAAGTCCAGAGTATTCTCCTCCAGGGCAACCACTGGCTATAAACCCCTAATAGCATCGTCACCTATCAGAATTTTATGTCTGCTCCAGAAATTCCATTTCAGGAGCTTTTTGAAAACTGGCCAAATAATTAAAAATCCCCTCCAAATCTGCGAGAAATTTATTTTCCGTTTCCATCCGCTAATAAATACATCTTCCAGATTCTGTGATTTTATGCACTTAAAATGAGTAATCTCACTCCAGATACCATCTTATTGCATGCTTCTCCACAAAGATTTAATGAGTAAATATTTTCCAAATATCTCCAAGTTCATTAAACCCCAGCCTCCTTGATCTTTAGGCATAGCAATGAGATCCCATTGAGCCAGGTGAATTTTCCTATCACCGTTGAAACCATTCCATTAAAATTTGTAATGGACATTTTGATCCTTTGTTGAATAGTTTTTGGGATCAAAAATAAATGAGCCCAGAAGGTCAAGATCTTCTACAGGATTGTCTAGATCCTGGATAAGGATTAGCTTACCTCCTTTTGATAAGCATTTTAGAAACCATCCATGAATGCGCTTATGAAATTTTTCAACAATACACTACCAATCCTTTACTCTATATGCTGCAGGTTTAAGTCGAAAGCCCAAATAAGTAATCCCCTTCGTAAGTGGCCTAAAATTAAAATTAAAAAGAGCTTCTATCTCATTTATGATCATCTGTAATAAATACAAGATTTTTGGTTATTAGCAATCATACCAGTAGCCTGACTGAATCTATGAAAAATGTGTGACATCGTCAACCAACAGGATCTAATCAGCATCCCAACAAACATAGCATCATCCACAAAAAAACTGTGAGATATATCCTTTCTTTTAGTGATCCTGATCCCCCTGAATGAACCCAAATTAGTGGCCTCATTCAATTTAATGCTTAAAGCATCCATAGTTAAAATAAAGAGCAGAGGAGATAGAGCACACCCCTGGCGCAACCCTCTGCCTGGCTTGAAAAAACATGAATCAATCCCGTTTATAATAACTGCCATCACCGAAGACGTGATACAACCCATCACCCATTCCACTAAATTCCTATGTAAACCAATCTTATAAAGTACCATTCTAAGGAAAGCCTAATCAACTCTATTGTGTGCCTTACTTAAATCCATCTTCATAAGAATAGCCTCTGATTTTCTGTCATGAATTGAATGCATTACCTCTTGTACTGTCTCCACTGCATCATGAATAATATGCCCACTCAAAAACCCCAATTTCTCCCTTGTAATATACCTAGCAAGAGTTCCCTTTAGTCTTTCAGCAATCAATTTTGAAGTGATCTTATAAAGAGTATTACATAAAGAAATCGATCGATAATCCTCGAAGGATCCGGATTCCTTTTTTTTTGGAATGAGCACAATAAAAGTAGAGTTAACCGATTTCAGAATCCTCCCATATCTTATTATTTCCTCAACCATCTCTATCACCTCCTCTAAAAGAATTAGAAAAGTGTAAGAAAAAATCGGGCATCCCACCATCTGGGCCAGGACTTTTATCTGGTTTAAAGGACTTCAGAATAATTTCTACTTCCGTCGCTTCCACTTTCCTGAAGAACTTCTCATTCTCTGCATCATTAAACATCGTTGGATAAACCTGCACCGCCCAAATTTGATCCGAGATATATGCCCCATCTCTAGCCTTATACATCAGAAAAAATTTAATAACCTTCTGTTTTATGCTTTCCGTATTATGAAAATTCCTTCCATCATTTTTAATGTGCCAGATAGTGTTTTGCCTCCGCCTACCACTTGGATATCTGTGGAAATATTTAGTGTTACGGTCCCCCGCTTTGAGCCAATTTTCTCTGCTCTTTAAGCTTCGGGATTATTCTTTAATATGCAGAAAATCCTTCCTTTCAGTCTCCAATTCCCTGATCTTCTTCCAGACAACTTCATGTGGCTTTCCATCTTTTAAAACTTCTAGCATTCTCTTGGTATGGGCCATGATCTCCATCAGTCTTTGGTCCATTTTCCTCATTTTTCCTCTTTCCGAGAACTTTACCTTCGACTTAAGTAATTTTAGGCTTTTAGACAGAAATTCCATAGATGAAACACCTGGTTCCCACATGTTTGTTTTAAAGAAATTTCTAACCAAAACATTAAAATCAGCATCCTCCAACCATGCACGATTGAACTTAAAAGGATAGCCCATCCTCTCATTTTCAAAGTTCCATTTAACAACTATTGGGCAATGATCAGACACCATCAGATTTGTGACACGAACCTCAACCCCTCCCATATAAGACAGTAAAGCTTCCTAAAAAAAGCCCGGTCCAGCCTCTTTGCTATGAAATCCTCATCCCTTCTCCCATTATACCATGTCGGCCCATTAATATCCAGAGGAATCTCCTTTAAACTATTGTCTCTGAACAAATCTGCCAATGGATCCTCTCAACCTTCGCCCCACACATCCTTCCTGCTCATAGTGCAAATAAAATCCCCCACCAGCATAGACATTTCCAGAGATAGAATCCCACATCTTTCCATCCGCCTCCAGAAGCCCTCTCTATCATGATAGGGAGCGTACAAATTAATCAAATTAACTCTGAGATTAAGACCCCTCAAACGCCCAGAAATCAAAATGCCACCAAAAAAATCGTATGCCTAAAATGAGGCCCATCTCGGGCCCCAAATCACTGCCAGCCCACCAGACTATCCATCTGCATCCTTCGTAGTGATGTGCCAATATGGAAACATTTTCTGGAAGGAAACTATCAAACATTGAGCACTAGACATCATTTCTTGAATACAAATAAGACAAGGCTTCAAATTCACATAATAATCTCTTAAAGACAAAAATTACGCTTCCCCCCCAAACACCGGATATTATGTGAGCAAAGAATCATCATAAACCACTTTGGATGGCTTAAAGGCTCTAAGCACCCTACCCAGAGCAAAGGTAACCGAAATATCCCTAAAACTACCCCTTGACAGATCAGAAACCCTGATATCCACCACCATCGCCACCTTTTTCAGTCAAGGCCTACCCCTTCCCTTCCGCACAGTCACATTAGATGCGGATGAAGGGCTTATGCAAATGATAAGCGATCAAGGCTTTCCCAAGTCGATAGCAAGGGAATTCAGATCCACCTCGGGGTTTTGCAGGAGGATTTCAATATCGCTACCCATCAAATTTCATGGTGACAGCATTCGAAACTCTGGAGGCGACTCAAAAGACTTGTCACCCCAGAGAGCCCCCAACTCACCCAAATCGTTAGATGGTGATCCAGACCCCAAGATCGAACCTCCCCATGACTTATGACTCATAGAAGCATTCAATGCAAGAAAATATTCCTCCACCCCCCAACCCCCCCCCCCCCCAACACTTCAGGTTGCCCAGTAAAAGTTCCCAAACCCACAGTGGCGCCCAACCCAACACACGGCGGTGGAACAGAAACAACAGGGTGGTCATCTGATACAAGGAGAGATCAAGGAGGCAAATAGGGCTCCAATTGAAGGCCCCCAACTTGTTTAGGGAAAATTTTAACATTCGAACCAGGCATAGAACCCTCATCCCCCCCCCCCCTGACACCACACCATGACCAATTCTGGTTCCCATACCCACCGAAGCACAGAGACCATCCAAAACAGGCAATGTAGCAACATCATAATTTGATTTGTGTGTCAAAAAACACTTACCCCGATGATTTCTACAGAAGATACGACGATTTTTCCAGCGCGGCCTCTCCCCCGCAGTCCTCTGCAACCTACCTGAGTGCCCTTATGGCTCATTTTAACAGACCGCCGTAGATGCCCAGTTTGGTGGCACACATGACAGCGAAAAGGCAGCTTCTAGAAATAAATAATTTGACGATGAACTCTCTCATCCCATTCCAAATCCACATACACTAGCAGCCCGCCCGAAAATGAAAGATCCACTAAAATCCATGCAATCCTCTTATCAAAAGTTCCAATACATTTTGGATCTACAAACCTACAAGTTCCTATGGAATTTCCAATGGTAGTCATTCATCCTCTAACAAATGCGGCAATGGTGGTCTCTAACAAATCTGACGGCAAGGAGAATGCATATGTTTCATAATAAAGCATACTTCTTCATAATCCAATACGCTTAGGAAATGTTAATATGTACACTTTTCATAATACAACACACATGTTTAAGGATTCAATGTATGCGGTGTTTTCTTGAATCTGGATTAATGACTAGAAAATTCCTATGACGCCAGTCTTGCTGGAGGGATTAGATCAGGCCCTCTCACAGAGTTACATTATAAAACCCATCTGTAAGTAAAAATAGATATGACACTTTTCAAACATATAAATTGGGTATTGCGTTAAAAATGACAATTTTACTTATTAGCCTATGTGATCTACTCATGGTAACGACTAATTGATGATGCATGTTTCCCATGTGTTTGAATACGGAACAATTGACTATCGGTATACATGCAGTGCTTGCATGCAACACAATGTGTTGTGAAACTAGCTCCAAAAATAGAAGAAAAGAGAGATCAACGCCTTAGAAATAAGCCAATTCGAGGGGGCAACCTCCAATACATTACATAAATGAACAATTCTTGGATGATACAAATGAAAAAACCTCATTTCTATATATAGGAATCCATAGGGCCACAATGTAATCCTAGCCGACCTAACAATAATAATTTAAGGACACAATAATAACAATATGGGGGTTACAGGGGTACAACAATAACAATAAGGGGGTTACACTAACAACAATAAGGGACTATACTAGTAATATAAGGACCTAACATGCTCATATCCTTCAAAAAGTTGTTGTCCTCAACGCTTGAGTAGCTCCGGGTGCTTTTGTATAAAATTCTCATCCTCCCATGTAGAATCTTCCGTGGGTAAGTTCTTCCATTTGATGAGATACTCTAAAATTGATCGATTATGTAGTTGTTGAGTTATTGTTTCTATGACTGCTTCAAGTTCCAATATGGTTTTTCCTTCCTCATCAAGTTCTGGCAATATTTTTTGAACTGGAAGTTTGTCCCCTATAACCTTTTTTAAGCATGAAACATGGAAAACTGGATGCACACGCGAAGAAGCAGGAAGCTCCAATTTGTATGCCATAGTACCAATCTTTTTCAAAACCTTGTAAGGACCATAGTACTTTGGTGATAATTTATTATCCTTATTAGCTTGCTTGAGGGACATTTGTTTGTATGGTTGTAGCCATAAAAATACCCAGTCTCCCATATCAAAACTTATCTCACTGCAATGTTGATCTGCCTATTGTTTCATTTGATTTTGTGCCAAATTTAGGTTATCCTTTAAGAGTTGGAGAACTTCTTGTTGATGCTCGATGTGATCCTCCACTGCTTGAACCCTAGCATTTTCCTTAAAGAAGATTGGATGGATGGTGGATGATATCCATAAAGTGCCATAAATGGGGTAATTTTTGCTACAATATGGAAGGAAGTGTTATACCACCATTCAGCTAGAGGTAACCACTTGACCCATTGTGCTTGCTTATCAGATACAAAACAACGAAGATATCCTTCCAAACATTTATTCACTATCTCTTTTTTACCATTGGATTGAGGATCTCTGTCACTTACAATAAAATAATTCCGTCCAAAAATTTCCTGTAAAAATGGGATCTCTGTCACTTACAATAATCTTCGGGTTTCCATGTGCTTTTGAATTGTTTCCATAAATCCAGTAGCAATTGTACTCGCTTTAAATGTATGAGATAATTCAAAAAAGTGTGCATACTTGGTAATTCTATCAACTACCACCATGATGACACTCCTTCCTTCGGACTTTGGTAAACATGTGATAAAATCCATTGAAATATCCTCCCAACTTTGACTTGGAATGGATAAAGGTTGTAGAAGACCAAGGGTCTTAATTGTCTCCACTTTATTTTGCTGGCAAACCAAACATTCTGCCACAAAGGCTTTTGAATATCAAATTAAGGCCATCCCAAAAAAAATCGTTCTTCACCCTGTGGTAAGTTTTTAAAAATCCCGAGTGTCCTCCTAAAGGAGAAGTGTGCAATTCCAAAACAATCTTTTGTTTTAGTTGGGAATTCTTGCAAATATATAAGCGATCTTTGTACCATAAGGAATCATTTTTCCAACTAAATGTATTAGATGTACTAGGATATTGCTGCAACTTTTGAATGAGAATCCACACTTCTTCATCCTTCTTCCTTTCATCCCTTGCTTCGGTTATCCAATCTGGTTGGATAATTGAAATGGCACAAAGCAATGCTTCCACCTAATCATCCTTTCTTGAGAGTGCATCTGCAACAACATTTAGCTTCCCTTTTTTATAGACGATTTCAAAGTCATAACCCAACATCTTTGTGACCCATTTTTGCTGCTCTTCTAAAGATAGTCTTTGTTCCAAAAAGTGTTTAATACTATCATAATCAGTTTTTACCTTGAAGTGTTTTCCCATTAGGTAAGGTCTCCATTTCTTTAGTGCATGTAGTATTTCCAACATCTCCTTCTCATAAATAGCCTTTTGTAAATACTTTCCTTTGATTGAACGACTTTCAAAATCAATGGGTCTTCCTTCTTGCATTAAAACAACACCAATTCCATTTCCTGAGGCATCACATTCCACAATAAAGGTTTTTGTGAAGTCTAGTGTAAGCTAAGACTGGTGCTAGGCACATTGCCTCTTCAAGATGTTCAAAGGCCTTAGTTGCTTCAGGAGTCCATGAAAATGCATCTTTCTTCAATAACGTTTTTAGAGGTGTTGCTATTCTCCCATAATTCTTAACAAACTTGCGATAATACCCTGTTAACCCGAGAAATCCGCACAAATGCTTTATGGTTGTGGGGACTTTCCATTCTTTAATGGCTTTAATTTTGTTAGGGTCTACCTTAACACCCTCGTGAGATACAATATGACCCAGATATTCCACCTCTTGTACTCCAAATAAACATTCAGATGTTTTTGCATATAATTGTTTCTCCTGATCCAATAGTTTAAGCACCCTATCAACATGTAGAACATGATCCTTCCAAGACCTGTTGTAGATTAGTATATCATCAAAAAATACTAGCACAAATTTTCTAAGGAAGGGTTTGAAAATGGAATTCATCAACCCTTGAAATGTATAAGGTGCATTGGTAAGGCCAAAAGGCATGACCAAAAATTCATAGTGACCCTCATGAGTTCGAAATGTTATTTTCGGAATATCTTCAGTCTTCATTCTAATTTGATGATATCCTGAACGAAGATCCAACTTGGTAAAATAAATTGCTCCATGTAATTCATCCAATAATTCATCTATCACAGGAATGGGAAATTTAACTTTAATAGTGAGCTTATTGAGCTCCCTATAATCCGGACACATGCGCCATGATCCATCTTTCTTGTGCACCAATACTATTGGAGCCGAGAAAGAACTTTGACTAGGTTGAATTATACCAGCCTCTAACATTTATGCAATCATACATTCAATTTCGATATTTTAGACATAAGGATATCTGTAAGGCCTGATGTTTGGAAGAACACTTCCTAGAATCAAATGAATAGCATGATCATGATCACGAATAGGTGGGAGTCCTTTGGGAGTATCAAACACCTTGGAATGATTGTCCAAGGCTTTTTGGAGATCTAGAGAAATAGATGATTTTGATGTTGGAACTTCTAGTGATCATAATTGTGAAATTACGCCCCGGTGTTCTTTCTTCAGAAGCTTTTTCATGACATTAGAGCTTATTATCTTTCTTGGCTTCCCTGTGATACCCCGTAATTTGATTTACTTTCCTTTTGAAAAAAATTTCAAGAAAAGTTCTTGAAAATTAAAAGCTATCGTCCCAAATATTGTAACCATTGTACTCCTAATACAACATCAGCACCTCCCATTAGGATGGAAAGCATTGGACTATTCAATACATATTCCCCCATGGCTAGCTTGATATTATGGCATTTTCCAGAGCAATTTATATTTCCTCCATTTGCAACCATCACTTGAAATTCTGGTGTTGGGTATAGGAAACAATTCAATTCCTTGGCTACCTTACAATGAATAAAATTATGGGTACTACCCAAATCAATCAACACTGTTACCTTTTTCTTCTTGATATGTCCTTCTATCTTGAGAGTTTGAGGACTGGTAATTCCTGCCAATGCATTACATGATATGGTCAGACTCATTTCTTTTTCTTCTAGGGTTTCTTCCAGGTGTATATCCTCTACTTTTGAAGTTTCTTCTTCATTTTCTTCCTCCTCTTCACAATCTATGTAAAATAATTGCTTCTCAGTGCACTTATGATCTTTAGTGTATTTTCTATCACAACTGTACTAAAGCCCTTTTTCTCTTTTTTCTTCCAATTTTTGTAGTGTCAACCTTGTAGGTTGTGGAAGTCTAGGAGTAGCAACACTTCCATCATTATAGATGTGAGTGGTAGGTTTCCTTGTCGCCATAATTTTACATTCAATTTTTCTTACCAACCTGAATGCCTTCTCCAATGAATCAGGTTCCCAAATGCGAACTTCATGTTGGATGTTATCCTTTAAATTCCCTATAAAGACATCAATCATGTGTTCCTCTGGAATATCAGTTACCCTTATATTCAATTTTTGGAAGTCCTCAATGTGCTCCGCCACTGAACCCTTTTGTTTGAGATTTATCAATTGGCTAAAGAAGGTGTTTCTCTTTGTATCCTCATAATGTGCTATCGTTTCCTCCGTAAAAATTGACCAAGTGACAATTTTTTTACAGGAGCAAAGCCATCAATACCATGCAAATGTATTTTGTTCTAAATGTAAAGTTGCAATATGTACCTTTTGTGTGTTTTGCACATTATTGAGATCAAAATATTCCTCCATCTGTAGTATCCATGTTACGGGGTCCTTGCCATCAAACTTCCTCATATCCATCTTAGCTTCCATGCCATCCATCTTAGTTTCCAAACCATTCATCTTAGCTTCCACGCCTTTCTTCAAACCATTCATCTTAGTTTCCATGCCTTTCTTCAAAACTTCCATTTCATTTTTTGTTGCTCTTTGCGATAGTGAAATTTCGTGCACTTGCTCTTGTAATTTTGATATCTCATGTTGTGTTTCTTCTTCTTCATGAGTCATAGTAGAGCCTTCTGAAGGCTTAATGGGTGTTGAATTCTTTTTAGGGGGCATTTTAGAACCCAATACTGATATATATTCTTCAATATGCTCTTGGAATAAATTCAAACTAATTTTTTTCAAACGAGACATATGTAATTCGAAAACAATACATACATTTTTCTTGCTTTTAAGGAGCTCGATATTGAAACTGAATTATCTTTGTGATTTCGGATCTTCAATATCTGAAATTTAGCCCTGAAGTATCCCTCTGGATCTTCTTTTGAATGCCACAAGTCTGACCTGATTTTGATTCTTTAAGACAAAGTTATGCCCAATATCCCACAATGACCTAATTATGGATTGGTTCAGTAGGGTGAAATTTTATGACATGCCATGTGTCATTGTTTCCTCCTTCGGGTCTGAAATTGATATAACAAAAACTACAGTCTGTGTACTTGTGGCTACTATTTACAGAATCTCAATCTGGCGCTTAAAGAGAGAGTTATGATGTTTTTCTCACAGTTGCCTCTTTGAGATGAAATTCGGGAGCCTAACACAATCCTAACTTCCATAGATCATATCTCCAAACATATTGCAAACCAAGATCTAAAATTTGTACAGGAGGTTCCTCGGGCGTTTGGCTTTTCTCTATGAAAATTTTAGCATCTGAAACCTTGTAGAAACAAAGTTATAGCAAAAATTCTGCAATGACCTATTTAGGTTAAATTAAGGAGCCTGCAAAAAGACCTAACTTCCACAGATCATATCTCGGAAAATATTACGAACCAAGCTCTGAAATTTTGTGACGATGTTCCTCAGGATTTCGGCTTCGTACTCTAAAAATTTCAGCTTATGAACCTTCGTAGAAAAAATTTATAGCGAAAATACCACGATGACCTGTTTGGAGCAGCAAAACCATAGAATCCAAAGCTCTGATACCAAATGTTGTGAAACCGGCTCCAAAAATAGAAGATAATAGAGATCAACGCCTTAGAAATAAGCCACTTTGAGGGGGAAACCTCCAATACATTACATAAATGAACAATTCTTGGATGATACAAAAAACCTCATTTCTATATATAGGAGTCCATGGGGCCACAATGTAATCCTAGTGGGGCCACAATGTAATCCTAGCCGACCTAACAATAATAATTTAAGGACACAATAATAACATTATGGGGGTTATAGGGGTACAACAATAACAATAAGGGGGTTACACTAACAACAATAAGGGACTATACTAGTAATAAGAGGACCTAACACAATGTGTACACTATCATACAATGCTTATCTTCCCAACTTCACCAGTTTAAAACACGTTTAAAGTGTTCCTTTGTCTAGTTTCTGCATCCTGCAGGAACTGCATGTCACACATGGTAAACTTGGTAAGAGAAATAAATACCGCTAATGCTTTTTCCCCACTAATTGGGTTATCAAAGTGTTTACATGGTATGAGCCGCCCAGGCCATGCAACCCTGTTGGGAGGTAAATTTCCTTTGCTCCTATTAGTGCTATTAAACCACCTACGTTGTCGAGTCTTGATCTTGACCTGGGTCGGATCTGCGACTATAGAATTACACTTCGCAATTCATGCTTGTCTTTTATTCGATTAACTCATCAAGGTGATGATAGATAATGGGGTTACTATTATTTAGTTGTCATCGAATATATGTTTGATGAAATATTCTAATATTATTGTGAATGGTTGCTCCTCCATGTGTCATTGAAACTATACTAGTTGTTACCATTAATGGAGTGTGTACTTTAAAATATATTAATTGTAGTTGAGAATATATTAATTGTAGATTAGCATTTAGCGTTGAAAACCATGGAAATTCTAGTAATGGAAATTCTTGGAAATGCTCTATTCCTCTATCTCCACCTTGGTTTCTACCTATATTTGTGCGTTGTAGTCTAGGTTGAATCATAAGTGGCTTTAGCACATCTACATCATTTATGCACTTTAGTAGTTAGCTATATACTCCTAGCATATAATCAATCAAATGCTTCTACCTATGGTTAAAATACTCATATTATTAATATGTACATCAGATCTATGCTTCCTTGACATAGCCTACTTAGCCCCATCACTAGACACTATCACTAAGAGTCTACTAAATCAAACTCCCGGAACATGGGGGGCTTATATTATCCCTCGATGGGAACGATAGATTAGGCCTCATATTGGGAGTGACATACCCCCCTCAGCGACGATAGCCTCGTTTTTTAGGAAATAAAACCAAAGAAGATTCCCCTTTGACAAGCTTGATATCTAGAATCTCATGGTTCACATTGTTGCTCCATCTATAATCTTGATCGCTTATATCCCCATTCTCAAAGGAGGGATAATCCTCTTGTTCATAATATCTCGGGTTCGAGAAGGGCGGGAGCGACATCATTTCATTTCCTCATGATCGATACAATTAGACCAATTCATAATACATTACCCTTCACAGATATATTCATTTACGAGGTAAATACGTATTTTCTAGTGTGAGTTTTACTAAGTCCAGATAGATTTCTTTTACTCGCAGGCGTTATGGAGGTAATGATTCAGTCAAAAGAGGAGGCGATAATTCAATAATTGGTGTGTTCGTATAGTTAGTTGCCTTAGAGCCCATATTCCCTAGTATAATTACATAAGAAACACTAAAAACTTCTAGCACTGCAATATGTGCTACTATCTCTGCTAATGTCTTATCTCTACCTCCATATGTATGCTACAACATTTTCGGATAAGATAAACCCACAGTATACGGGTGGTAGGCTGAGGACCATTACCACTAAGCCTACATTCTAGGTATCTTTGTAACTAGGCACGGTTAGTTTATGGTATTATTCAATTCAAATCCCAGTTTAGTAACCCGACTTGTTGTTGAACTCATTTTTAGCACATGCTTCACCACATACAAGTTCTATTCGGGTAGTTCACTATAGACCAAATATATAGAATAGAATTCATAGACTAGATATATCATAGTACAATATTACCGTATCTCAAAATAGAGTTTTACTCTTAGAATAGGACCAATGGTTTTTAATCCATACTTGGGTACTCACTAGTAAGAGATCAATGCAACGGATTTGGAGAGTTTATATTCACTCTGGACCCAATTATCCTGTCTAATTGCTACTGCAATCGAATTGGAGAGTTTAATGTCCATGATCATTCATAATATACCCAGTATTGTTTACAATTCAATGGATATACTTATGAGAAAATTTTCAATTTTATATTATATGTAGGCTTTCATTAATAAGTATCTGCTAATACATAATACATGTTTGTATTAGTAGTATCATCATTGAATGCATACTGACTTGCTTGCTCTGTGTGCGAGTAATAACCTACCTGCAGAAAGAGAAATTACAAATTTATGTTATATGTAGGCTTTCATTAATAAATACTTGCTAATACATGTTTGTATTAGTAGTATCATCAATGAATGCATACTGACTTGCTTGCTCTTCATGCGAGTAAGAACCTGCTTACATAAAGAAGCCATGGAAGCCAGCTCAAGGACTAATAGCAACTGAAGTACCACGAGTGTAGTGTGTGATCATGTTCCAAGAAGTATTGAGCGCTCATGAAAGACAACATAGAAATGGAAGAACTTCCAGTGCCATGGAGCAAAGCTCAAGGAATGCAAACTCGGGAATAAGAGCAACTGAAGTACCATCAGTGCAATGTATGATCTTGTTCCAAGTAGTATTGAACACTCCTAAAAGACAACAATAAATGGAATAACTTTCAGTTCCATGGAGCAAAGCTCAGGTAATGCTCGAAATCTTAGGTCAACAAAGTGAATGAGCAAAGCAACATACATGGGAGGCGACTAATGGCTGATACCCTTTACTTGTAACTTGAAAGCGCAACTGTAACTTGACAACACACCATTACATGCAACACACAATCGTGTCCTCCTATATGTATACATTAACAAATACCCCAAACATTACCTAAAATATTACTCCAAACATTTAATTCTTACTAACTAATACTAACATTAGTTTTTATTTTGGACCATTTAGAAATACAAAAAAATAATATATGAAGTAAACCGGAGTTATATGAGAAAACATGAAGCATATAGCCTCTGCTTCAGAGGAGGCCAGACGATAAAAATGTAATTGATCCTGAAAATCCTTAACAACGTTCGTTTTATAAAATAAAATTAAAAACTTAAAGTTAACACTAAAAAGCAATGCTACTACCTCATTTCTATTACTATAGTCCACTTCCACAAAAGGACTAACAAATTCAACAATAAAATTTCAATAACGAACTAGCAAATAAATAACATTATATTTTCATAATGGGCCAAATCCATGGAGTCCAACTATTTTAATATACATACAAGACCTTATATCTTTATAGATAGGTAGCCATGATAATGGTGGGAGGACACGGAGCAACTTTCCAACTATAAAATTCTTTGAGCAACTTTCCAAATATAAAAGTTCATTGTGATTCTGGCGTCCCCTTCGTTTATAATTTCAAAGACTTCTTACAATTTGATATTAAATTCCCCTTGGAATATTGAAATATAAGCCAATGGAGTGGTGTTGTGGATGGACTAGAGAGCCTTTCTAGCTTGGATATACCAAACTTAGTATTCACTCTTATCCATCAACAAATTCGCTTTACAAACTGAAAAGCGTAGATTTTTCCACTTTCAAAAACAATTTCTCATATTTACATGAAAGGAGAATTTATTTAATAATAGAAAATTTAATTTCTCATATTTACATGAAAAGAGAATTTATTTAATAATAAGTTTGCATGGTAGTTTATTTTGTGTGATTTAAGTTAGAAATTATAATCTTATTAAAAATTATATAAAAAATAATAATTTATATTAGTGAACGTTAAATTAATAGTAGTCAATAAAGTAATAGAATTTTATAGTCTTAGTTTAAGAGAAATTAATAAATTAAGATGACATAACAAATTTGTACAAAAATTTTGTGGGAAGTAACTGATAGTAAATATGTTATTTACATATTTATAAATTATTTTTTAAGATTTTATGTTTGGATGGTTTTTCTCTATAGTTAATAATAAAAGGTCACTATATAAATATCTAAAAAAACATGCTGGAATATTGCAACCATATTCATAAATTATGACATAAAATAGGTGAGGTGGTTATGCACATGGCATTATATTGTGCAAAGGCTACAATAAGACCTCCAACTTATGGTTCAATCAAATGTTTGAAAAATAGTTTTTTTAATAATATTGAAAAATGAATATTTGTCCACTAGGTCTTGGATTGGTACAGTGTGAAGTCACTAGTTCAATTCCAAATTAGTTGTGACACAATAGTCATTATTTAATATTATTTATAAATATGTTTGACTAATTATTATTATTTGAAAAAAAAAACTATATTGTTTAAAATAATTAGATTATTGTTATCTTTAAGGGGTATATTTTAATACTCATAAAATATTTCATTTGGTTCCTCACATGAATCACACTAGTTGGTTCGAAATTCATTTTTCTATGTGATTATCACCTAAAAAATTATTCTCCAATGTAATTGTCACAAAAAAAATTATTTTCAATCTAGTTATAAATCATAAAACAGCACAGCTAAGTTTAAAAAATGCTTTAATGTCACTAAAATTACACCACCTAAAAATAGTACCTATCCCTACTTAAAGAAAAGCTGGTTTTAACTTTTACAGTCGAAAACATTAAAAGGGTCTGAAAATGCACACAAGTCGGCACCAGACAGCTCCACCTTTTGCACCTCATCCCTGCAATTTTGTCTATGCTCCTACAAGTTACGTAAACAATTCAACTTCCTTCTCACACTATGCTCCTACAAGTTACGTAAACCATTCAACTTCTTTCTCGGACATTGGTTTTTCCCCCGCAATGTCCCTTATTCTCGATTTTCGGACCTTTTTCAACTAAATTTAATGGTTATTTCCATAGTGATTTCCGATTTGTGGACCATTTTCAAATAAAATCATTGTTATTCCAACCGTGATTCTCCTTTTTCTGAAACGTAAATTCAATTATTGACCACGTAAACTGTCGAAAATTTGCGTGAGAATTGTAACATGTGAGATTAATACATACGTGGCTGGATTCCACGTCCGTCAGTCACACGTAATCTCTATATATGTTTTGGATTCCTTTTTCTCGTGATAAGTTTCCACGTGTAATGTCACCATTACGTAACGCCTGCTTATTTCAGTACACGTATTACGATACGGACTTCTCGTTTTGGGTGCAAATCGATTGAACAAAATTTCTGATGAGCATGGAAACTGGTAGTGTTGGGGTCAGGGTTCCAACTCAACAACTTGTGACACATGACATGATTCTCTTATGTTATTATGTTTAATAGCATGGGTATGTAAATCATTTTTGACCCACTAATTTACTTTTATTTTAAGTAACCCCATGTGTAAATTTAGTAAAAAAATCCATGGTGAAAAATGTGACGGCAGGCTTCTATGTACAGATGGAAAGAATTTGCCACGTAGATCTCGAGATGATTTTAGTCAACAACATCCTTGTAACAGTCAATATTTAAATTATACATTTTAACCTATTACAAATTGGACTTGTCTACGCAGCTGACAATTTTGACTTGATGGGAATTTTTTTTAGTTTTAAGTCAGGGATTTAAAAAATTATAATTAAAAACTGAATGGGTTATTTTAATAGTGGAAATAAATAAAACATTTAAAGTTATGAAATTTTATTATTATAACATGAATTTTCAAAAATTCTAACAAATTTTATCAAAATCATATCAGAAAAACTATTATTTTTTAAACAAAATCTTCACCAATTTAAATTCTCCCTTCAACACTCTTTCCCTTTAAGTGTGATTTAGAGATATGTTTTTTTTCTAAATTAAATTTATTTATCAACTTTCAAACTTTATATAGTTAAATCACAATATATTGAAGATCCAAGCTAGCTACCTAGCAACCATTCAAACTTGAAAATGGAATATTTTACAGAAAAAATATCTGTTATAATCCTGGATGGAATAGGATTCGACGAATATTATGTTATCACCAACCAACCAGAAATGTGATACTGCTATTTGCTACGGTGTATTGCGGCTGTGCAACTCTGTAGAAAATGAAAAGGAACCCTACGAAAGGGATGGATCATATTTGCTCCCCTATCAGAAAACTTGTTCCATTAGGTCACCGGCACGCAGCCAAGTTGTCCTTTCTTACTCTCTTTTCTTTTTCTTTTTCTTTTTTTTCGAGGATGAGAATGTTAGGTACGTGAAAAAAATATTTCACATAATGAGATTCCTTTGAAATTAATAATAGGAAATACAAACAGTATTCAGAGGTAGAATATGGGAAAGTGGTAAAATATGGGATTGATTCATGAATCTTTTCAATATTTAATCAGTAAAGTTTAATTATTTTTATGATTTTATTTTTTATTTTTTATTTTTTAAGTTATAATATAAAATTTTGTGATGTTATTATTATTTTTTTCTATCAAAATGTAATTTTAATTCATAAATATATTTAGAATTTTGAAAAATCTCTAAACATATTTTTTATATAAATTTAATAATATAATTTTTATTTTAACATTTTTTTTATTAAATTTTAGATAAAATTTATTAAAAAATATGACTCATAAAGAATAAAAACAAAAAATATTTAAATTATAATCATAATTTTCTAATGGATGTTGTTCATTTCCCTAAAGATTAAATAAACTAGAATATTTTGTATTATGATGCATAAAGCCTATCTTTGATCTACATGGTATGAGTCTAGAGAGTAGCTTCTTCCAAACTTCATGCGAGTCATGCTCATAATCCAAATGAGGTGCATGATACTCAAGTTACTTTGGAGGGTACCTCTTGCCAAAATCAAAGTTTGCTCCCACCAACATGGCATTTAAATATATCATCATGTTCCTCTAGAATGCCACATTTTTTAGATTTTCTCTTCTAACTCGTAAGGTGCATTAAACTCTAGTTACCTTGCAACTTAAGGGTACCCCTTGCCCAAATCAAAATTTGTTCCAACCAATTGTGAATTTAAGTATATCACCATATTCCTCAAGAATGCCACATTTTTTAGATTTGCTCCTTGGAGCCTCACACTCAGGATCATTTGGTATGCAAACATTCTCCCTAGTACAAGATTACATAACAATGCTTTTGCCTCTTTAGCAATTTAGGTGGTTCTTTCCAAACATTACGAGGACTAAAAGTGTTAACCCCTTTCCTTCTAAGAGATGTTTGACTTGCACCAACAACATACTAAAGACCAGTAACATTGTAACCACCTCCTCCCACATTTACCCAATTTCACCAATCTGTTAGGGTAAACATGAGACGAAGAGTTACTATGACATGACCCGACCTCCAAGCTCTAGTTAAAGAAGTGGGGCCTACAAACAGACCACAAAATGCCAACTCACAACATCCCTCGGTGCTACACGACACTTAGAGGCCAAAGGACCACCCCAAGTGACCAAACCCTGAGTTGGAGCTCTTTTCACTCACCTAGACCCCCAACCGCGAGCATGAGAAATGCTGGTTGTGGTTATAGGCCTCCAACTGTATGCACAACACTATATCCATGTGGTTGTTACCCAACTTGCCTGGTTTAGAGGGTGTGGTCCCGAGATCTGAGCCACCTTTGCATGCCAGCCTCCAAACCACTGCCCATAACTGCCTAAGACTTTCCAGAATCATAATTGACATGATCACAAAGCTAAACATTCAAACTTGGAGGCAAAACTTGACCTAGACTGCCTAGAACACACTAGAAATTTCGTCAAACACATGGAAAACATGGAAGCTACAGGTCATGAGTGCATATATGATCATAATAGTCTGAGATTCATCTGAGAATCACTAAGAAGGCTCTATTCCCTCTCATAATTTCAAAAATACTTATTACTGCATACATTCATCAACCAATCAACAACTGAATAATTCATGACAAAAGCCATAGATAATACACATCATATAACCAACATATAACCAGAAAATAACTAACATAGAAACCATGGCAACTCAACCATAATATCACCAACATAATCACTATAAATGCTCATAGATCACAGTAGGAAATGTCTCATATTAACATATGAAAATACCAACCAAGTCAGGGACTTCCACATACCGCCCAACCATAGATTTGGTTCAACTAAATATCTCATTCATCCAATCACCCCCACGCAATATTCCAAGCATGAATGTTGGATCTCATGGAATAAACCAAGACAAAACCAAACTAGGGCTTCTAGAGGCCAAACCATCTCAACCCTCAACCACAGTGATTCCACCTCCACCGTTGGACATCACTAACACCAACCAGGTCGGTCTCTCCCCAAACTGTTAATGGATCTGTTAGTCATCAGTAATTTTCACTATCCGTAGATGACTAAATATTGGTTCTAGATTTCTAAAAACAAGATTCCTGAATATTGTGAGTTTTAGAAATCTCAATGCCTTCATTATCCTTAAACCAAATTTTTCACTATCCTACTATTTTTTCATTCCATGGTCAACCTACCACTCCTAAACGACTCCTTATAGGCTTATAGCACTCATCTTTATCCTTTTTCTGCCTATGACCTCACTACTATGTTTTCCCTTGCCCATAACTCCAAGTTTACATCTAGGGTTACCTATAGCATCACTCATTCCCATGATCCCTAAATTCCTCAAACATTTGATGGTCTCAAAAGTATATCTGAAGACCCTTTAGATAAATCAAGTACATTGGATTTTGGATCTTCAATGCATCAGTTTGTCGATACTCTGTTTTTACACTTGAAGACTCCAAACCAATTTTAAGTCAAATTAGGTCAAAGAACCCTCCCACTAGGTCACTAGGGTTTCACATGGTTTAAGATCATCATGACGTGTTTTAAGGCACTACTTTTCCTTTGCTAGAAGGTTTCCAAAGAATTTTGTATTATCAGATCATAAACTACAAGTGAAGAAAGGGAAACAAGTTGTTCTTGTAGGAGAACTAGGGTTTTTGAGATGATAGTCCAGCAGTGTGCCAAGTAGTGATCAAATGCAGCAAAATACCTGAAGATAGCATACAAAGCCAAGCATGAAGCAAAACCTACAGAGTAAAGAGGTAAAGAGTATCAGTGAGCAAGGTTTAAATTATCATTTATGGCACCTACAAAATCAAAAGTGGCCACAGAAGGTAAAAGCCTTCCCTATGATTGTCAAAGGGCATGCTTCAAGGAGCAACAAGAAGGTCAAAGTTATCATTTCAGTCATATACAAAGCGGCAGGGGCCAAAAAAGATGAAAAACAGGATGATTGAGCTCCAAGGTTGAAGCTAAAAATGATTTCAAAATTGTTGCTATGTCAAATAAAGGTGTTAGGTCTCCAGGATCAGAAGAGAAGCAAATTTCATAACTCTAGCTCACCTTCAAGCAAAAGTATGTACAAATATCAGTAAAAATGATGAAAGGGCTTAAACATTAGGGAGGGAGTATTTTCAAAAGTCTAAATGAAACTCCGAAGTCTATAAGCCCATTTCACACTCTAGGGAGGATCAACATTGCCTTACAGAGAGTTAAAGTTTTCAAGGAAAGAAGAAATTTGAGTTTTTAAGTCAAATTGGGAAAAATTTTGTGGCGTTGTGCGTTCAGGTTGGTGCTACGCGTTTAGGGTCAGGCGCTGCGTGTTCGGAGGAATTCCATGTGCAAAATTGCACTGCGCTACGCGTTCAGAGGCGCGCTGCACGTTCGCCCAGGAAACCCGACAAGCCCGGACAGAGGCATTCCGGCAAGCGCTACGCGTTGGGCAGGGCAGCCCGATAGGCCCGAAACACATGCAAGCACTGCGCTTTGGCACCCAACACCTCGTTCAAGCCCGATCCAACAACCCAACAACACATTCGGGCGCTGTGCCTTTGGCCGACCCGACAGGCCGGGTAGGCGCTGCGCGTTTGGCCAGGAGGGCCTTCTAAGCGCTACAAACACTCAAATCAACTCAAATTTGCTCCAGGTCATCACCAAGGGTCCTTCACAAGTCTTTAAGGGGTAAGAACAGCTCACCAAGCCCTCTCCAAGGTTTTTGTCATCATTTGGTTAAGGGAATGAAGGTTTAAGGAGGATATCAGCAGTAAGGAAGAGATAATGATAATGATGACAGTCAGGACAATGGGAAAAATGGTGATGAGGTACCTATCATGGATCAGAGGGAAATAAGGCAGAAAATATCAAGTGATGAAGAGGCTATTGAATATAAAAATAGTGAGACTCCTAGTGTTGATAATGGCAGTACAGAAACCAATGATGGAGAAAATAGCAAGGAAAATGAGGCAAATGCTAACAAGGAAAGGCCCTCAATGAGGCTAAAGATAAAGAGAACCTTGGAAACCTGGTTGATCCATCCCCTACTAGCATCCCAAACACAATAAACAAAGCAAATCCAAATTTTGGCAAGTTTTTGACATTTTTGGTTTCTTGACTGATATTAAGGGCCGAAAGCGTAGCACCCTTGACGCTACGCTTTTCCTACAGGCATCCGATGGAGATAAAGTTTACATTTTTGGATTCATCAACCCAAGGAAATCATGCACACCAAATTTCGGAGCATTTGGAGCAGTTTTGGCCCCTCAAAAGGCCCAAAAACATGCCAATTTTCACCTTTCTGCCATGTTTTCAGGGCTAGCGATGCGCCTTCACTAGCATTGGAAGTTTTGATTTTTGGACAATAAAATGAAGCCCAATTAGAAACCAAGGGAATTTCTGGAAAGTAGACTCAACAGGATTTCCAACGAGCCATCACGGAGCCCATTCAGACATTGGGAAGGCCCTCACAACTTGGCTGCAAGAGGACCTAGTTTTACAGTGCAGGCGCTGCGCCTTTAGACCTCATTGATGCGTCCTTGCACAAAATTCAACAAAATATGCTGGAAGTTATTTTGGGAGTTTAAATGTCAGTTTTCTTGCCAAATGTGGTTGAAAAGATATTTTGCATTTATTTTATTAGATATTTTGTGCCTTGGGACTTGCATGGTCACAAAGGACAAAATTGATATTTATGAGCGATTTTTGGCTTCTAGAAGCCTCTAGGGTTTTCTCACCTCCTCATTTGCATGATAAATACTGGATGAGGGCCTCATTGTTGATGTTGGTTGGTTTTCACTTGTTGAACTGAGCATAGGCTCTGAGTTGTAAAGAGTTTTTGGCCTTGGAGCCTAGTAATCCTTTTGGACTGAATGATAATGGAACCAAGCACTTTGTAGGATTCATGAATATGGCTAATGGTGATGTTTTCTCATTTTGTTTTCATTCTCTTATGTTTTACATATTGTTTCATCCTTCCCTTGCATTAGAACAGAAGTTTTGGCTTAAGGTTTGCTGTCAAAAGTTCATTAAGTCTGTCTGCTTCTCTTGCTTTCATGTTTTCCTCTGCTAGGTCAGTTTAGAGAATTCTTAGTTTCTCTCTAGACCCACTTATGCTTGTTTATCGTATGAATGACTCAATATAGTAGATATCAAATATTTTTTATGGTTAGCCCTGCTTGTTTGATGTTACTTAAACATTGTTCTTAAGATCTTTCTTTGAAGTATCACTGATTAGGTTTAGCCAAAGAGGTTTATGTTTTGATCATGCCCTTTGTCCATTCTTGAAAGGTTGCCTTGGAGGTCTTTATAGCTCTAATCAATGATGTTTAGGAGTTCCCTCTTCTTTGATCTATGTTATATGTCCATCTTGCATGTTTTCTTTTTCTGAAGGTAGGTTAGCTGGAGAGGTTAGGAGTTCCCTCCTCTCTAGGGTTCACTGGATTGTTGTCTTTATGTTTGCTTACTAGGGTTTGATCAAAGAATTCTATGTTGCGCCCTGTCTTTGATTCTTTCTTATGCTTAGTGATCTTATAGGCCCTTATTGTTAAATTATTTGGCAAAGGATTCTTAACTGCCCTTTGCCCTACTTTGTTCACAATTTATTGTTCACTTCACTCACCTTAGCCTTGAAGATCCATTCAGCCCTGTTAACTTGCCGTCCAAAGCACCCTTAATCTATTGTTATACCTTTCTAGACCTATTGCAGACTCCATAGCCCAATGGTCTAAACCTCTCCTACCCTATCTGTTTTCCTTGACAACCTACCCAACTAATCAAAAAAAACAAACAAACCCTAAACCTAATAACTAGCCTAAAATCAAAAACTAAAAGCTATCAAGTTACATCCTTTGCACAAGCATAGAGAGAGCCCTCTTTGAGTCCAGGAAGGCTAGGTCTTAGGACTCCAAAGACTGGTTTTATGTCACCCTTGTACATTTTCCCGTGCGAATCTGACAAATTACGGGGACCTAACATAATGGCGATCACTGTGGGACTTTCCGAGTAAGTAACAAGATTATACATCCTTAGAAAATTCAAAAGCCCTTGTCAAACAATATCTATTGATTTATTGCCACCTCATCGCCTAACATAATGGCAATCACGGTGGGACATTTTGGGTCAGTGACAAAATAAGTACTCCCTAGGACCTTAGAAAACCCACAAGCATCCTTAGATTGGTATTTAGTTGTTGATGGTGGAAAAAAAATACATCCTTAAACAGTAAACATCATCCACATGGCGACTCCACTGGTCTTCAGTAGCCCTGTTGACCCCACTAGTTCTCATAAACTCCCCTGGGAATGCATTAAGTAATCCCAATCATGTTGATGGTGGACAACGAAGTTGAAATCTTCCACCTGGCGACTCCACAACCCTCAATAGACCTTAAGACTCCACTGGTAGAAGACTCTAGACTGGTTGAAAAGATGCGGTGACCTCTTTCTGATTTACAAACATGGATCCAAGAACACAGCGAAGATATGCCCCAATGAGTAGAGATCACATCCCTGGATTCCGACACAAATTGCCTCAGATAAATTGGGACAAAAACCTGCCTATGTTTCAAGATGAAAAGTTTGATGATCCTTTGTTACACCTCATCAAGTTTCATATACATGTATGGGGGTTAAAATTTTAATGGCATGAGGACTGCCTTATGAAGATATTCATGCTAACATTGGAAGGGAAGGCAAGAGAATGGTACGAGGGTCTAAAACCTGCTAGTTTGTTTTCCTTAAAGGATCTCCACAAGGTATTCTATGAGCATTATAAATAAAACTGTCCATCCCTATCATTAGCTAAAAATTTTTGTGATCAATCTCAGGATATCATACAATACCTTGTATATATTGATGAAGATTTGGAAAATTTGCATCCTGAAGACCTCTTAGCAGCTATTCATGAATTTCATTCTCAAAACATTTATCATGACAACCAAGAGGAGTTGGTTGAGGATGAAATCAATCAAGAAAAGGAAGATCCACAGGATCCCTCTGAAGGAACAAGTTTTGATTCAACATCTCTTGTGTGTGAGGCCCAAGAATACATTCAGCCTCAGAATTAGCCTTTACAAGAGAAAGGTAATTGTTGTAGTTCTATCCAAAGAAAGAGAAAAATGCCTCCTCTTTTAAGAGAAGAAGAAATAGATCAGATTATAAGCATGCATCCAACCTCTAAACCTTCATGTGAACAGAACATTTCTATGTATTTTCCTGCTAATCCAATATGTTTGATTGGTGACATTACTTATGTTGATGATTCTCCAAAGTTTGATCAGTATGATGATGATGATGTTCTCCAAACAGAAGCTAATCTTGCAGAGCAATCAACAGTTGATTTATGGGATGAAGTTCAATGTCATCAGCCTAAAAACAGTAATCAACCAATACAGGTCACCTATGACACTGATGAGGAAAGTCTGGAAAGTTTGGAAGTAATTCAAGGATCTCTGACTCTTTGTTCTACTTCATTTCAGTCTATCAGAAATAAATTTCATGTGATTGGAAATCAACAGTCTTTTAGTTTGGATGTTGAGGTTGGGGAAGATTATGAACTTATTGAGCAAGTTGTAAATGAGACACCTTTTCCTAAAATGGTTGAGGAAATCATTTGGGACATGGAATTCTCCTCAACTTCAGATTTGCAGCCACCAAGTTCCATTGAAGTTCAAATTGCAAATGAAGGCTTGGAGATTGATAATCACAAGAGTGCTCCTGCTCATCAACATGATGGCCTTCACACATATTTCATCTCACCTAATAAAAGCATCTTAGTTTTGTTAGAGGAAAATATTGTAATATATGATGAGGCTGCTAGCATAGATCATCATGAGGAAGAGGTGGAGTTTCTTGTTCAAATAAATCCCAAGCATAGCCAAGTGGAGGAGGGAGTAGTCCTGAATGAAGTCTATTTCTCAAATCCTCTAAGTCAGGTATTATTCCAAGATCCATTTTTTGTTTTCTTAGAGACATTTGAAAAGGGAATAAAATATGTTAGGAGCAGTTTGATGCAAGGTTTAAAGGATATTTTAGGCACTACTGTTCAAACACAAGTGAGGTGGGAGTGGCTTTTTGATTTTTTCAGTACACTCAAAGAGCTGAATGAAAATCACCCATTGAATCATCTACTTGATTGGTTGTATTGGAAAAGAGAGTTCACCAAATGAATATATGTCATGTAAAGTTAGATTAGGATAGATAGGTGTAAATAAGCTCAGTACCATGAGCATATTTCTAGCTTTAGTTTCAGATTGTTTTGTCAAATAATGAAAACACAAAAACAGAAAAAAGAAGAAGAAAAAGAGGGAAGGAAAAGAATAGGTACAACCCCATACCCAAAAAAGAGTGATTGCTGAAAGTGTGCAAGCCTAAATGCCACTACTTGTTAAGAAAAAGAGTCGGGTTCAGTCATCTAGTCTAATCATGGTTGAACATGTTTTGAATTTCTGCTAATAGGTCAATGGAAGAAGACTTGTCAAAACCATGCAAGCTTGACTTGTCAATAGGTTAGAAAATGAAGAAAAGATGCTGGTTCGAAATGCTCAAATATGAACCAAAGAGAAAATATAGGGATGCCTAAAAAATGATAAATCACAACCCTCATGCTTTCTAGTTTTGATTGTACAAAAATAATGTCTGTGTGCAGCTTGTCCAAATGCCACATCCCATGACAAATCAGATAGCTTAACCCTGGTTTGATCATGTTTTCAATTTCATGTTAGTAGGTTAGAGAATAAAGTTTGTCAAACAGCTTAATCTTGACAAATGAATAGACTAGGTAGAGAATAAGAGAGTTCATTAGCCTAATCTGAACTCTCGGAAGTGATAAGGGTAGAAGTAGATATTTTTTATGCTTTCAAAAATAAAAAAATGTCAACATTTTTCCAGTCCAAGTGCACCCAAGTGAAGAAAAAATGTTAGGAAAATTATGATGGGTAGGTGAATAAATTTGAATAACTGATATATTATTCACCGAGATTCTCTTGATCACACACTATTTTAACTTCATGCACAATACATAATCTCTTCTACCATTGATCATTAATTGCGGAAATAAAATCAATTGCATGTGCACATTAAAACCATAAACACTCACACATATGAACAAAGTATTTCATGGGAAAGCTTAAAGCTGAAAACCCCCAACTATCTATATATTATATGTCATAGAGATCATGTAACAATCATTGTACAAAGCTCCTCACAAGCTCTCAGCACAACCTCCAATTGCTACACACTAATCAAGCTAGATCTAGCAAAACACATGCTCCAATCTCTGCCACCTAATAGCCAACCTCTATTGCATAATCAATGTTGTAGGATGGCTCATTAAATAACTTCGAACCACCTGGCTTGTACTGCGCAATCCTCATTGGCTTCTCCAATCACTGGTTGTTGCAAATATGCAACTGTATAGTCACAACTGATAGTTAACCTGCTCTTTCACCTATCTGTGCAACACAGTACTCCCACGAAGCCATCCATACTTTGAAGTTAAAACGATGTATTCTTTAGTTGATTAATGATTTTATAATTAATGAATTAATTAATAATTAATTCACACACCACTCTTCACTAGTGTATTAATCGAAGTTAGACTAAATACAACTAGCTCAACTATGTTTAAATTAGTTAAACTAGCCACAACTCCATTAACTCCTCAATCAACTCCACCAAGCTACTTGTCACATGAGTTCTATTTGAAGTCAACCATGCAATAGCTCAACCAAACCCTAGGAATAGCGTAATTCCTTCTGTCAGCTGCATGTGCCACATCCAAGCATCAAACTGAAGTGCTCCAAGAAGATAAGATAATGTTTATAGTCTAAATATTATTAAGGGTTAATAATATTTGACTGTTCTATTTTTAGCCCGACATTCTAAAAATAGAAACCGCCCAATGTCTAAAAATAGAGGTCCATCTATTTTTACCAACTCGACCAATCATCCATAAATAGCATCCTGCAACTCATAGACCATGATCCCTATGTCTAAAAATAGACATAGTCTAAAAATAGACTTTGCCCCAAAAATAGCCTGCGGGCCCACTTAGTGAAGGTGACTTCTTTCCGCTAAGCTCATCATCTTGTTGCAATCTCAACACTCCCTCTCAACAAGATAAGGATTATCTGCCACCCCTATCCTGCCCCTGTGGTATTCGAATTTTCTCCTGGTGAGCGCCTTCGTCAAGATATCAGCATCCTGATCCTCCGTGGGAATGTATGAAAGTAACATGATCTTCCGCTGCACACAATCTTTGATATGATGATACCGAATGTCAATGTGTTTAGATCTATCATGAAATACTAGATTAAACGAGTTTAATGCGACTCGGATTATCACAATAAATCACGGTAGAGGATCTAAGTGTGAGCCGACAACCGGGCAGAGATCTTCCTCATGTATAGCCTCGCATGCGACGAAAACGCGCCTGTATGGCTCGGCCTGTTTGGGCGAGTGCCACGGATCTGCGCTTCTGTGGCATTGCCGAAACTATTGTCGACACGATGCGAAAATCCCCTCCGGATATTGCTCTTTGTCGTTAGGCTCCCTGGCCAATACGTAAATTAATTTTTATAGCCTCACCTCATCCGACTGTCTGTACCATAATCCATATCCTGATGTGCCTCTGATATATCTCAATACATGCTTGCCTGCCTTCCAATAGAGCTTGGTAGGCTTAACCATAGCTTGTGAAATTTGGTTAACAGCATAGCATATGTCGAGTCGTGTATTGACCAGATACATAAGTGACCCCACCAACTGTCGATAAACAGTGGCATCCACTACCTCCACTGAAGTAGCATCCTCCTTCCTCCATCCACTAGGAAGAGGAGTATCAACAGGCTTGCAGCCATGCATGTTGAACTTCTCCAGTATCTCCCGGGCATACTTGCCTTGAGAAACAAACATTCCATCACTGCGCTGCCAAATTTCCAATCTCAGGAAATAATGAAGGAGGCCCAAGTCCTTCATCTCAAACTCCTTTGCAAGATCAGCCTTGCATGAGTGTATCAACAGTTCATCACCGTTAAAATAAAATCATCTACATAAAGTACAATGATCAGCAACTTACCCTCCACCACAATCTGGTATAGGTTAGGATCCGCCTCACTCTTGGAGAATCCAAGTCCGGTGAAATAACTGTCTATCCGTGTGTACCAAGCACGAGGTGCTTGTTTCCACCCATACAGCGCTCTCTTGAGCCTGCACACATGCGACTTGCTGCTGAAGATCTCGAAACCTTCGGGCTGCTCTATGTACACCTCCTCCTCAATGACTCCATTGAGGAACGCAGTCTTCACATCCATCTGATGAATGTGCCACCCCATCTATGCTGAGAGAGCAAGAATCGTCTGTATGGAAGAATACCTTGCGACAGGTGCAAAGGTTTCCTCATAATCGATCCCCTCAATCTGTGAGAAGCCTCGGGCAACAAATATTGCCTTGTACTTCTTCACACTCCCGTAAGCTGCTTGCTTCACTTTGTAGATCCATCTCGAACCCACCATTGATTTCCGTTCCGGCCTTGGGAAAATCTCCCATGCACTGTTTCTGACAATCGAATCATACTCTTCCACCATGGCATCTACCCATGCAGGGTCCTCCATAGCTTCCTCGAAAGAGGATGGCTCTGTTATGATACACTTGCTCATCAGAGCCATGTATCTATTATACCGATTAGGTGACTGTCTCTGTCTGTGATGTAATGTAGGTGCTCCTACAATCTTCTCTACATCCTGAATCAGTCGCTCAGCTTCTGTAGTGCGCTTCTGCCCTCTGATGGTTGGCGCTGCATGAGTGGTCTCTTCCACTCCATGAACCTCCTCTTATGGCAAATCCACATCCTGAGGCTCATCATTAGGAACTAATAGCTCCTCATCTGCATGCAAGTGTGGCTCTCTCTCAAGCGAACACTTCATGGCTTTCTCCTCAAGAAATTTGATATCCCATCGCACAACCGCCTTGCGACTGTCCGGGAAAATACACACGATAGTTGTGGGGCGTACGTTGTACCCCAAAATATCCCAACCCTCTCAGCGCCTCACCTGGGCCTTCTTCCCCGGTATCCTTCACTTCATGAATGTAAACAAAAGTGAACCAAAAATCCTCAAATGGGAAATATCGGCTTCTACCGTAAAACGCCTCCTGTGTACTCATGCCAAGTATCTTATGAGGACAACGGTTCTCACATATACCGCAAGACAGGCGTTCCTCTCCCAAAAGTGTATGGGAAGGCCCGATCGATGCAACATCGCCCCCGTGCAAACACCCACGATCGTTCGTTCTTCCGCTCAGCGCAACCCCATTTTGTTGTGGGTTATGAGGTGCTATGAGCCTTCTTCGACCCTTCGCATCGCAAAAATTCCTTGAATTTTCCAGAGATGAATTCAACACCATTGTCGCTCCTAAGATCCTTTAGCTGCTTCCCTGATTCTTTCTCAACCAGTGCCTTGAACTAGCAAAACTTTGAGTATGTCTCTCTCTTCTTCTGCATGAAGAAGATCCAACACTTCCGAGAAAAATCATCAACAAATATCACATAGTACATGTGCTTTGTTATCGAAGCTACTAAGAAATGTCCACACACGTCTATGTGAATTTTCTCAAGGATCGTCGTGGCGCAATTATCCTTCTCATGAAAGGAGGCTTTCACAAATTTTCCCAAGGTACATCCCTTGCACTGATCTGACTGTGCAAGAGTACCCTTAGGAAGCCCAATAGAAATATACTACAGTATCTTCAAAGCTCCATGATGAAGTGGCCCAATCTCCAATGCCACAACTCGCCATCATCCCGGCTCACCACTCCTTCTGCCTTGCCTGCCATTACTGCGCAGCCATATACCTACAATTGATAAAGGTTCTTAACTCGAACCCCTATCCTCCAGGTCTCACCAGCTTGCTCCATCGCGTAGGAAAGCCTTCCTCGCTAAAGACAACATCATATCCCTTTTCTTCTAACATCGCCACAGAGATAAGATTCTTCTTCAATCCTCGAACATGCATCACTTCCTTCAATACGAAGGGTTTACCAGACTCCCTCTCAAAGGAAATGGTACCGATATCGGTCGCACTGTATCTTCCATCATCGCCCATCTCGATGGGCACTCCAAGATCTTTCTCATCCGGATCAGTAAACAAATCTCGATCTCTTGTCATGTGAAAAAACGCACCACTGTCCAGAAACCACACTAAAACCATCACACTTGAGACCAAGCATGCGATCAGTGAAAAATCCAGCTCAAACTATGGGGCTAAAGCCTCTCTAGCTGCAAATCCAACAGCCTGCTTACTTTTCTTCTTCTGCGGACAATTTGTGGCATAATGTCCGTGCTGGTGACAAAGAATGTAACTTCAATTGGACATGTCCCGCTTCTTGCATTTAATCGATTGGAGAAGCTTTCTTTCTCTTCCCCTTCATTTCTTTGGCAACCAAAGCAAAATTTTCTTCATCTGAGTTCTTTGACAAAGATCCGTCTCTGGTACTTTGCCTTATCTCCTCTTGCACAAGATCCGACCAAAGTCGCTCCCATCGTGGCAATTTCTCCCGACCATTGACAGAGTCCTAATAGGAATTCCAACTCTTCGGAAGCCCAAGGAGAGCCAAGCTCACCAAGTCCTCGTCATCAATAGTAACCCCCACACTTCCCAGCTCATCCCTGCATTGGACACCGTGAGGTACTTGGGCATACCGTCGCCTTTCTCCATTTTTATGTTCCCGAGTTTATCTCCGTCCCTCAACTTCCTCTCGGTCGCTTTCTCGCCCCTCAAATCTATCAAATCTTTCCACATCAAGAATGGAGAAGCCTTACCATGAAGGTTGGACACTATGTGATCCTTCACACCTTCCAACATAATCCTTCGACACTTTGTTGTCTTCTTTTGCCATGCGTCAAGTACGGCAGCATCACTAGAAGTAGGTTTTGGAATTTCTGCATCTATGAATTCCTTCAACCCATTGTCATCCAGCACCACCTCCATCCTGTCCTTCCATGCAATATATTTCGAGATGCCCTCAAGGGCATACTCCAATCGCAATCCGTTGAAAGACATCTCAACTTCGACACCAAGAAAACACTACCGCAAAATCGAAGCATCTCGAATTTCACTACCAAGGTTCAACCGCTGAAATGTTTTCGCAATTGCTCCCCTGATCAACATCGCTTCCGATACCATGTAGAAATTTGAATAACTGATATATTATTCACCGAGATTCTCCCGATCACACACTATTTTAGCTTCATGCATAATACAGAATCTCTTCTACCATTGATCATTACATGCGGAAATAAAATCAATTGCATGCACACATTAAAACCATAAACAATCACACATATGAACACAATATTTCATGAGAAAGCTTAAAGCTGAAAACCCCAAATATCTGTATATTATATATCATATAGATCATGTAACAATAATTGTACAAAGCTCCTCACAAGCTCTCAACACAACCTTCAATTGCTACACACTAATCAAGCTAGATCTAGCAAAACACATGCTCCAATCTCTGCCACCTGATAGCTAGCCTCTATTGCGTAATCAATGTTGTAGGATGGCTCATTAAATAACTTGAACCACCTAGCTTGTACTGCGCAATCCTCATGGGCTCCTCCAATCACTGGTTGTTGCAAATATGCAATAGTATAGTCACAACTGATAGTTAACCTGCTCTTTCACCTATCTCTGCACTGGTCTCCACTGAAACTGTCCATGCACTGAAGTTAACTGATGTATTCTTTAGTTGATTAATGAGTTTATAATTAGTGAATTAATTAATAATTAATTCACACCACTCTTCACTAGTGTATTAATCAGTTAGAATAAATACAACTAGCTCAACTATGTTTAGATTAGTTAAACTGAACACAACTCCATTAACTCCTCAATCAACTCCACCAAACTCTATCACATGAGTTCTAACTGAAGTATCCATGCAATAGCTCCACATAACCCTCAGGAATAGCGTAATTCCTTCTGTCAGCTTCTATGCCACATCTTTGCACTTAACTGAAGTGCTCCAAGAGAATAAGATAATGTTTATAGTCCAAATATTATTAAGAGCTAATAATATTCGACATATATATTTTTAGACTGGAAATCTAAAAATAGATTCCACCTAATATGTCTAAAAATAGAAGTCCATCTATTTTTTCCCGACTTGACCAACCATCCACAAATAGCATCCTGCAACTCATAGAATATGATCCACATGTCTAAAAATAGACATAGTCTAAAAATAGACATAGTCTAAAAATAAACTTTGCGCCAAAAATAGCCTGCGGGCCCACTTAGTGAAGGCGACTTCTTTCCACTAAGCTCATCATCTTGTTGCAATCTCAACAGTAGGTAGAACTAATGTTGAAGCAATCATGTCTTTTCAGATTTCTGAGATCATAGCTTCAAGAGAACATCAACAAATGAAGGAAAGAGATCTGCCAAGTGCAAGTAAGGCATTGATATTCAAAACTCAGAGATCTGAAACTTTGAGGCTCTGGACACCTTCTGAAAAGGAGTTTCCCTCCCCAAGTGGAGCCACTATTAGTAATCAGTAATTTTCACTATCCATAGATGACTAAATATTGGTTCTAGATTTCTAAAAACAAGATTCCTAAATATTGTGACTTTTAGAAATCTCACTGCCCTCATTATCCTTAAACCAAATTTTTCACTATCCTACTATTTTGTCATTCCATGGTCAACCTACCACTCCTAAAAGACCCGTTATAGGCTTATACCACTCATCTTCATCCGTTTTTTGCCTATGACCTCACTACTCTGTTTTCCCTTGCCCATAACTCCAAGTTTACATCTAGGGTTACCTATAGCATCACTCATTCCCATGATCCCTAAATTCCTCAAACATTTGATGGTCTCAAAAGTATATCTGAAGACCCTTTAGATAAATCAAGTACATTGGATTTTGGATCTTCAATGCATTAGTTTGTCAATACTCTGTTTTTACACTTGAAGACTCCAAACCAATTTTCAATCAAATTAGGTCAAAGAGCCCTCCCACTAGGTCACTAGGGTTTCACATGGTTTAAGATCATGATGAGGTGTTTTAAGGCACTAATTTTCCTTTGCTAGAAAGTTTCCAAAGAATTTTGTCTTATCAGATCATAAACTGCAAGTGAAGACAGGGAAACAAGTTGTTCTTGTAGGAGAACTAGGGTTTTTGAGATGATAGTCCAGAAGTGTGCCAAGCAGTGATAAAATGTAGCAAAAGACCTAAAGATGGCATACAAAGCCAAGCATGAAGCAAAACCTGCAGAGAAAAGAGGTAAAGAGTATCAGTGAGCAAGGTTTAAATTATCAATTATGGCACCTGCAAAACCAGAAGTGGCCACATAAGGTAAAAGCCCTCCCTATGATTATCAAAGGTCATGCTTCAAGGAGCAACAAGAAGGTCAAAGTTATCATTTCAGTCATATACAAAGCGGAAGTGGCCAAAAAATATGAAAAATAGGATGATTGAGCTCCAAGGTTGAAGCTAAAGATGATTTCAAAATTGCTGCTATGTCAAATAAAGGTGTTAGGTCTCTAGGATCATAAGAGAAGCAAATTTCATAACTCCAACTCACCTGCAAGCAAAAGTATGTAGAAATATCAGTAAAAATGATGAAAGGGCTTAAACATTAGGGAGGGGGGATTTTCAAAAGTTTAAATAAAACTTCCAAGTCTATAGGCCCATTTCACACTCCAGGGAGGATCAGCATTGCCTTACAGAGAGTTAAAGTTTTCAAGGAAAGAAGAAATTTGAGTTTTTAAGTCAAACTGGGCAAAATTTTATGGAGTTGCGCATTCAGGTCGGCGCTACACATTCAGGGTCAGGCGTTGCGCATTCGGAGGAATTCCTTGTGCAAAATTGCACTGTGCTGCACATTCAGAGACACACGCTGCGCATTTTCCCAGGAAACTCGACAAGCCCGTGCAGAGGAATTCCGGCAGGCGCTACGTGTTGGGCAGGGCAACCCAACAGGCATGAAACACGTGCAAGCACTGCGCTTTGGCACCCAAAACCTCGTTTAGGCCCGACCCGACAGCCCGACAACCCGTTCAGGGGCTGCGCCTTTGGCTGACCCAACAAGTCGAGCAGGCGCTGTGCCTTTGGCCAGGAGGGCCTTCCAAGCCCTAAAAACACTCAAATCAACTCAAATTTGCTCCAGGTCATCACCAAGGGTTTTTCACAAGTCTTTAAGGGGTAATAACAGCTCACCAAGCCCTCTCCAAGGTTTTTTTCATCATTTGGTTAAGGGAATGAAGGTTTAAGGAGGATATCAGCAGTAAGGCAGAGGTAATGATAATGATGACAGTCGAGACATTGGGACAAATGGTGATGAGGTACCTATCATGGATCAGAGGGAAATAAGGCAGAAAATATCAAGTGATAAAGAGGCTATTGAATATAAAAATAGTGAGACTCCTAGTGTTGATAATGGTAGTACATAAACCAATGATGCAGAAAACAACAAGGAAAATGAGACAAATGCTAACAAGGAAAATCACTCAATGAGGCTAAAGATAAAGAGAACCTTGGAAACTTGGTTGATCCATCCCCTACTAGCATCCCAAACACAATAAGCAAAGAAAATCCAAATTTTGGCAAGTTTTTGACTTTTTTGGTTTCTTGATTGATATTAAGGGTCGAAAGTGCAACACCCTTGGCGCTACGCTTTTCCTACAAGCATCCAATGGAGATAAAGTTTAAATTTTTGGATTCATCAGCCCAAGGAAATCATGCACACCAAATTTCAAAGCATTTGGAGCAGTTTTAGTGCCACAAAAGGCCCAAAAACATGCCAATTTTCACCTTTCTGCCATGTTTTTAGGGCTGGCGCTGCGCCTTCACCATCCTTGGGAGTTTTGATTTTTGGATAGGAAAATGAAGCCCAATCATAAAACCAAGGGAATTTCTGGAAATTATACTCAACAGGCTTTCCAACGAGCCATCGCAGAGCCCATTCTGACATCGGGAAGGCCTTCAAAACTTGGCTGCAAGAGGACCCAGTTTTCCTGTGCAAGTGTTGCGCCTTCAGACCTCACTGATGCGTCCTTGCATAAAAGTCAAAAAAATACGCTGGAAGTTATTTTGGGAGTTTAAATGTCATTTTTCTTGCCAAATGTGGTTGAAAATATATTTTTCATTTATTTTATTAGATATTTTGTGCCTTGGGTCTTGCATGGTCACAAAGGACAAAATTGATATTTATGAGCGATTTCTAGCTTCTAGAAGCCTATAGGGTTTTCTCACCTCCTCATTTGCATGATAAATACTGGATGAGGGCCTCATTTTTTATGTTGGTTGTTGGTTGGTTTTCACTTGTTGAACTGAGCATAGGCTCTGAGTTGTAAAGAGTTTTTGGCCTTGGAGCCTAGTAATCCTTTTGGACTGAATGATAATGGAGCCAAGCACTTTGTAGGATTCATGAACATGGCTAACGGTGATGTTTTCTCTTTTTGATTTCATTCTCTTATGTTTTACATATTATTTCATCCTTCCCTTGCATTAGAACAAAAGTTTTAGCTTAAGGTTTGCTGTCAAAAGTTCATTAAGTCTGTCTGCTTCTCTTGCTTTCATGTTTTCCTCTACTAGGTTAGTTTAGAGAATTCTTAGTTGCTCTCTAGACCCACTTATGCTTGTTTATCTTATGAATGATTCAATACAGTAGATATCAAAGATTTTTTATGGTTAGCCCTGCTTGTTTGATGTTACTTAAACATTTTTCTTGAGATATTTCTTTGAAGTATCACTGATTAGGTTTAGCCAAAGAGGTTTATGTTTTGATCATGCCCTTTGTCCATTCTTGAAAGGTTGCCTTGGAGGTCTTTATAGCTCTGTTAAATGATGTTTAGGAGTTCCCTCTTCTTTGATCTATGTTATATGTCCATCTTGCATGTTTTCTTTTTTTTGAAGGTAGATTAGCTGGAGAGGTTAGGAGTTCCCTGCTCTCTAGGGTTCACTAGATTGTTGTCTTTATGTTTTCTTGCTAGGGTTTGATCAAAGAAGTCTATGGTGCGCCATGTCCTTTGATTCTTTATTATGCATAGTGATCTTATAGGCCCTTCTTGTTAAATTATTTGACAAAGGATTCTTAACTGCCCTTTGCCCTACTTTGTTCACAATTTATTTTTCACTTCACTCACCTCAGCCTTGAAGATCCATTCAGCCTTGTTAACTTGCCCTCCAAAGCACCCTTGACCTATTGTTATACCTTTCTAGACCTATTTTAGACTCCATAGCCCAATGGTCTAAACCTCTCCTACCCTATTTGTTTTCCTTAACAACCTACCCAACTAATCAAAACAAACAAACAAACCCTAAACCTAATAACTAGCCTAAAATAAAAAACTAAAAGCTATCAAGTTACATCCTTTGCACAAGCATAGAGAGAGCCCTCTCTTAGTCCAGGAAGGCTAGGTCCTAGGAATCCAAAGACTGGTTTGATGTTACCCTTGTACATTTTCCCTTGCCAATCTGACAAATTACGGAGACCTAACAGGATCCAGGAACTAGTAACTCAACCCACATCCTTTCAGGGCTCCAAAATGTTTGTCCAACCCATCTCTAGAGACTAGTAACTCAACCCACCAAGGGATCTAGAGCATTTGTCCCAACCTAGGCTCCAAGACTAGTAACTTAACCCAAGTTGTTCCAGGGCTTCTAAAGTGTTTGTTCCAACCCACATCTGTAAGAAACATGAGCACCAATCAAAAAACAAGTGGACAACCCATAACACCATGGCTATCTAGGAAATGGAAAGGAAAGGCTAAATCCATTGTCAATCTAGGAAAATATCCATGTTAATGACAACACATAACTATAAATCACATGCATATACCATGCATCCATAATTCAACAAAGAAATCACACATGTAACATGTTACCTGCAAAGAAATCTAGTTGTAGTTGTTGATCCACCTTTTCCCTTGTGCCTTCCCATTTTATTTTGCCTTCTTTCTCCTAATTCAATGTATGCCAAAGTGCCCCAAGAATGCTCCAAGATTTCTCTAAGTGTGTAAGAGTATGAGAGAATGAGAGAATGAATGAGAGCTCCAAAATTGAACTGACAAAAGGTTAACTAACAAAAGTTGTGAATTTATCCTCAAAAACCTTTTATCATTAAGGCCTCTATTCTCTCTTTTTTTCCTTCAATTTCCCTCTCATGCAAATATGTGTCTCTTCACCTTTCTTTTGTCTTATTTTCCTTTATTTCATAAATAAAATGTCAATTATTTCCACTTTTCCTTTATCAAGTTCCATAGTCATTAATTAATCACAAGTAATACCCATAATTATGTTTTTCTCGACATTCAATTTGGAATACGTGTCACATGACCTTGGTCTTATATTTTATTTACATAAAAATCAACCAGGGTTGTTACAAATCCTCCCCCTTGGGGGAACACCATCCTCGGTGTTAAATGACACCTACGACTAGCATATCGCTGAAAACAAAATCATACTGCCCATGGAGATTTATAACATAGATCGATGAAGTATTTACAATGAACTATTGCAAACCATGACCAACATAACAAGCATGACAATCATACTACTTATTAGAGCTTTATAACACAACTCATGGCAATATCTACAACAACATATATACATATACATATACCAATAACTCATTTGCTCGAACTAGAAAATAATAAAGGATACATAGCCTGCATATGATTAATCAGCTCACATGTAGCTTCATCGGGTCCATAGTGCTTCCACTACAATTTAACATGTTAAATTGCTCTATTTCGGAGCATCAGGTTTTTCCATTTCAATATGCATTATGGTTCTAGATGGAATTCTCCCTTTGGTTCCACTTGCAATATAGACCAGTCAATCACATGATCAACATCTTGCACATACTTCTTAAGCAATGAAATATGGAAAACATCATGGAATTTCACTATCAGAGGTAGTTCAAGTCGGTAGGACACTGGTCCAATCCTCTTAAGAATCTGAAAAGGCTCACAATACCGAGGTGCCAGCTTGATACCTGATCCAATCCTTGAGGATATCTTCTTGGGCTTGATGTACGAGCTCCCCATAACTCTTTTGCATGTCATTTGATGCCTTTAAATTCCTTTTAATAACTCTTATTCCATCTCTTTCCAAAACTTGGAAGTGAACTTGGCATCTCTATCAGATACAATATTCTTAGGAACACCATGCAATCTCACTCTCCCTGATGAAAATCTGAGCTACCTCACTAGTTGAATTCGTAGACTTAACTACAATGAAATGAGCTACCTTACTTATCCTGTCAATTACAACCATAATAGAATCATTTTTTTTTTATGTCCTTGACAAACTTGTAATGAAATCCATGGAAATGACTTCCCATTTCCACTCTGGGATCAGAACTGGATGTAATAAACCACATGGATGTTCACACCCTGCTTTTACCTGTTTACCATCAAAACATCTCGAAAAAAACTCAACCACCTC
Source organism: Pinus albicaulis (assembly GCA_034641835.2). NCBI lineage: Eukaryota > Viridiplantae > Streptophyta > Pinopsida > Pinales > Pinaceae > Pinus > Pinus albicaulis. The sequence goes on along the minus strand of CM076584.1, from coordinate 728,739,644 downwards.
CTTCTTCAAGTTTGACCAAGGATATAATTTCTTAAATACTGTCAATGTCTTATGATGTACCGAGTGACCTGAATATGACTTGACATGAAACTCCTCAAGATAAGCTTCTTGAGCTCACTATCATCTAGTACATAAATCTTGTTCTTCAATCTTATCAAGCCATCTTCCGTGAGGTGATATTCATCATCCATATTACCTTCACCATGTTGTTACAACATGTGCCTCAACTGTTGATACATGTCATCATGTTATCCTGCTTGCAAGATCTGCTCCTGCAAGTTTGTCCCATAAGAACTCACTGGTGCAATGTGATTAACCTGCACTCTTATACTAAGTGCATTTGCAACCTTGTTCTCCTTTCCCTTGATGTACCTGATCTCAAAATCAAACTCACTTAGCGTAGCCAACCATCTAGCTTTCCTGACATTCAAAGTATGTTGATCAAATAAGTAACTCAGCCCACTGTAATCACTCATCAAGATGAGCCTCCTGTCAAGAATGTAGTGTCTCCACATCTTCAATACATGAATGATAACTTCCAACTCAAGATTTTGAGTCACATAGTCCTGCTCATGCTCATTCAACTTCCTTGACTCATAGCATACCACCTATCCTTCGTGCTTCGAGAATCCACCAAGTCCTCTCTTGAAAACATTTGTACATACCACAAACTCTTTATCTGGATCTACAATCTTCAAAACCGAAGAATTTGTAAGAAAATGCTTCAACTTCTCAAAACTAAATGCACACTCCTCAGTACATTCAAAATTCTTTTCTTTTCTCTACAAAGAAGTAATAGGATAGGAAATTTGTGAGAAGTTATTGATGAACTGCATGTAGTATCCTGTTAGTCCCATGAATGATCTGACTTCATCCACATTCCTAGGAGCTGCCCACTCCATGATAGCTCTGATATTTTTAGGGTCCACTACTATACCTTCCTTGGAGACATGTCCCAAGTAATGAACTTTAGTATGAAAGAAACTGCACTTGTTAAGTTTGGAATACAACTGATGCTCTCTTAACAATATTAACAATGTTGCTAGGTGTTCTGCATGCTCTTCCTCATTCTTAGAATATATCAATACTTCATCAATGAATACTATCACAAACTTTTCCAGATAAGGATGCAACACACTATTGATCAAACACATGAAAGTAGTTGGAGCATTAGTCAGACCAAAAGGAACTACTACAAACTCACAATGCCCATACCTGGTACAAAATGTAATTTTATAGATGTCCTCTTCTCTAATGCATACCTGATGATACCTTGATCTCAAGTCAATCTTCGATAGCACTACTGCTCCTTTCAACTGATCAAACAAGTCATCAATCTGCGGTAAAGGATACATGCTCTTTATCGTCACCTTGTTCAATTTTCCGTAATCAATGCACAACCTAAGAGTGCCATCCTTCTTCTTCAAAAACAAAATTGGTGCACCCCAAGGCGACACTTGGCCTAATGTATCCCTTATTGATAATTTCCTTAAGCTACAACTTCAACTATATTAATTCTGGAGTGCTCATCCTATACAAAGACTTAGATGTTGCTGCTACTCCTAGCATCAACTCGATAGAAAAGTCCACTTCCCTATGAGGCGATAAATCTGAAATCTCTACTAGAAATACATCTTGAAAATGCTACAAACCCATATACCTCTTCAAGATTGCAACATTCTCAACACCCTTCCCTTTGTCACTGTAAATATGAACTACAAACATTACACATCATTTCTGGCTACTATGCTTTTCCTATATAGTTGTAACCATTCTCATTGACGTAGGATTATTCTTACCCTACAAGATTCTCCTCTCTCCGTCGTCATCCAGGCACTCAATATCCTTATCATAGAAATCTACATTATTCTGTGAATGTACAATCAATCCAAGCCCAAAAACATAATATATGATCACAACATAAGCAAATTTAGATGTGTTACCGTTCAAGTCAAATGTAAAATATCTCAACCAATGATGAACTCTTTTCTTGGTACCTATAACCAAGTGCACCAACCAAGATTCTGCATGCACTTCTTTATTCAAGCAACACTTATCCATCAAGTAAGGACTAATATAATTATTTTTAGATAAATGGTCAATCAAAATAGAAACAACTTGATTACAAAGCTTACCTTTCATCTCGAAAATAGATGTCTGATGATCAACCTGCCTATTATCCAATGCTGAATAAATATGGGGAATGCTCTGTCCAACATCTCCAACAGTTTGTGCCTCTTGAGCACTTTAAATCTCAGGTCTATCACCCTGATGATGTGGATAATCTCTCCTACGATTATCCTTGCCACAAGTCCAACAATGTAAATGCTTCCTTCCCTCACCCTTGTTTTCTCCTCAGAATAAAACCCCTGTCTTCTGTCAACTGCATTGAAATTCTTATACGCTGCTACATTTTCCTTTTTACTTGCATCCTAAGATATTCTTCACTTCTTATCCCATTTTACCTTAGTCTTGTCATTACCTTTCCAACCCTACTTAAGCTTCGACTTACACTTAGACCACTCGTAATAATGTTTCAACTTCCCAATTACTTCCTCTAATGTCTAAGGATCATCATACTCAATATGATTTTTAAATACTAATGAAAATCCACTAACGAATCTATGAACCTTCATCTTCTCATCCTTAAGGTATGGCACATACCTCAATAAATCTAGAAACTTATTTGTGTACTATTCATCTGTCATAGACCCCATCTTCAATACGTAGAACTCCTTAACCTTACTGTCATAGTATCTCTATGACAAGTACCTTTTTCTAAAGAGTCTCTTGAATTCATGCCAACTCAACTCCTCTATCTTGATGCCTCTGACACGCTTCACATCTTCCCACCAAATGTTCGCTTTTAACTTGAGATTGGAAATAAATATCCTAACTTTCATATTCTCTATATAATCATGCAACTCAAAGGACTTCTTCATCCCAAGAAACCATGCTTTTGCATCTTTTGGTTTCTTCATCTCTCCATCAAAGGTAGGAGGCTTGGCTTTCTTGAACTCATCTAACAAGTATTGCTTCTCATTCCTCCTGTAAGCATGATAATGATGATGGCCATGTTGTCTCTTTGAACTAGAACTATAATAGAATCCATAACCACTACCTATCCTATCAGGTGTATCTATCCATCTACCACCTCTGACCATGTCATCCTTGTATGACTAGTGCCATCCACGAGACTTGCTACCATATGCCCCATTTGTTATTTCCTCCTGTCCATAATTGATCTGTGGTTGTCCCCGTTGCTAAAAATATGATAAACTCTAAAGAATCACTGCATTGACCTCTGCTTTCTTTTCCTGTGCCCTGACAAGTCTTTCTTGTGACTGAATGATCCTGTCACTATCCTCCTTACAACTTCTGATTTATGCCTTTAAAATTCTCAAGCTGGTACCTACTATATCAAGAGATTACTAATCTCTTTGATGCTCATTTGATCTATAAGGAGAGTCACATGAAATGTGATCCACCATTTTGCTTGTCATCTCTAATCTTCTACTTCCTACAAACATACCATGTCAGATAACCAAATGTAAACACAACTCAAGCATGCCTTAGTGAAGTTCAGGGGAGGTTATATCATTTGCGCAGTCAATCCAGATTACCACAACATATGTATATATAATGAAATCGAAATATCAATCATCTCAACATCAACATCATGACAACACAAGACCACAACAATGAACATCACAGTGCATGCATAACAATCACATCCCGCCCATCCAGTTCAATTATTTGAACCTGAGAGCTCTGATACCACCCTGTAACCACCCCTCCATGAGCCTGACAGGGTAAACATGATACGAAGAGTTACTATGACATGACCCGATCTCCAAGCTCTAGTTAAGGAAGTGGGGCCTACAAACTGACAACTCACAACATCCATCAGGCTACAGGACACTCAAAGGCCAAAGGACCACCCCAAGTGACAAAACCCTGAGCTATGGATCTTTTCATTTACCTAGACCCCCAACTGCATGCATGAAAAGGCCTCGGTGTGTTTATAGGCCTCCAACCACATGCAAAACATTGTCTCCATGCATTTGTGATCCAACTTGCCTAGTTCAGAGGGTGCAATCATGAGATTTGAGCCACCTTTCCAAGCCAGCCTCCAAACCACTACCCATAACTGCCTAAGACTTTCCAGAATCATAATCAACATGATAAAAAAGCTAAACATTCAAACTACTTGACCTAGACTGCCTAGAACACACTAGACATTTCATCAAGCACATGAAAAATATGTAAGCTACATATCATGAGTGCATATCTGATCATAATAGTATGTGATTCATTTGAGAATCACCAAGAAGGGCTTATGCCCTCTCCACATAGTTTCAACAACACTTATTATTCCATACATTCATCAACCAATCAATAACTGAATAATTCATGACAAGATCCATAGATAATACACATGATATAACCAACATATAACCAGACAATAACTAGCATAGAAACCATGTCAACTCAACCATAATATCACCAACATAATCACTAAGAATGCTCATAGATCACAGTAGGAAATTGTCTCGTATTAACATATGAAAGTACCAATCAAGTCAGGGACTTCCATGCACCACTCGACCATAGATTGGGTTGAACCAAATCTCTCTTTCTGACAATCACCCCCACGCCATTTTCCAAGCATGAATGTGGGATCTCATGGAATAAACCAATACAAAACCAAACCAAGGCTTCCAAAGGCCAAAACACATCAACCCTTAACCACAATGATTCCACCTCTACAGTCGGACATCATTAACACCAACTAGATCAGTCTCTACCCAAGTTGTCCAGGGCTCCAAGAACTAGTAACTCAACCCACAACCTTCTAGGGCTCCAGAGTGTTTGTCCAACCTGGCTCCAGGGACTAGTAACTCAACCCAACAAGGGCTCCACATCGTTTGTCCAACCTAGGCTCCAAGATTAGTAACTCAACCCAAGTTTTTTCAGGGTTTCGAGAGTTTGTTCCAACCCACAACCATAAGGAAGATGAGCACCAATCAAAAAATAAGTGGAAACCGCACAACATTATGACTATCCAGGAAATGGAAAGGCAAGGCTAAAACCACTGTCAATCCAGGAAAATCTCCATGCCAATGAAAAAAAAACCAAAAATCACATGCATATACCATGCGTCCAGAAATCAACAAGGAAATCACACATGCAACATGTTATCTACAAAGCAATTCAGTTGTAGTTGTTGATCCAATTGTTCCTTTGTGCCTTCCTGCTTTCCTTTGCCTTCTTTCTCCAAACCCAATGTATGACAATGTGCTCCAAGAATGCTCCAAGATTGCTCCAAGATTTCTCTAGGTGTGCAAGAGTATGAGAGGATGAATGAGAGCTCCAAAACTGAACTGACAAAAGGTTAACCAACAAAAGCTGTGAATTGGTCCTCAAAAGTATTTTTACCATTAAGACCTCTATTTTCTTCATTTTTCTTCAATTCCTTCTCATGCAAATATGTGTCTCTTCACCTTCATTTTCTCTTATTTTCCTTTATTTCATAAATAAAATGTTAATTATTGCCACTTTGCCTTTGCCAATTTCCATAAGCATTAATTAATCACAAGTGATACTCATTATTATGTTTTGCCCAACATTCAACTTGGAATAGGTGCCCTATAAACTTGTCTTATATTTTATTTACATAAAAAACAACCAAAAACTATTACAAACATAGACAACCTAACCCTTAATTCCAATATTCCTATAATAATAAAAAGAGAAAAAGGTGATATGGTCACTATCCAAGTTCAAGTTCACAATATAAACTTATGAAATGTATAAACATAATAACTCCCGTTACCTCATTTCTATCCCACATTTTTTTATATCAAATTTAACAATCTTATTCTCACTTTTGTTTTAACTTTTTCATTATTCTTCATTGAATTTAAAAATTTAATTTAGCAAAAAAAAAATCCATATAGTCACCCAACAAAAATACAAAACAATGTCAAATATATAAAAAAAAACAATGTAAAAATTATCTTTGTTGAAAAAACATCTAGCTAAAATCTCTCCCACAATCTAAGAGAATCTAAAATGTCAACCAGTCATAAAGATAGCTGATTAAGATATTCTGATACAACACCTTACCCATTTGATTGGATTTGCATATGCTTTTGAGCATCAGCCGAGTGCATTCTTTATTCCTCTCTATACACATGTTCAAATCTGAGGTGAGTAAATTGTTCTCTACTAATTTTTTATTTACTCAATTTTTATTTTCACTTTTAAATTTATATTTACTCAATTTTTATTTTCACTTTTAAATTTATATTTACTCAATTTTTATTTTCACTTCCAAAAAAACATTCTAATTTTTAAAAAGTATAATAAAATTTTGCTTTTAACGTATAATAAATTTGTATTTTTATATTTTCCAAAATGTGTAATAATTGTGAATATTCGTTATTTAATTAATTTTTCACCCAGCCATGAGTACGGGTGAAAAGCAAATGAAAGTGATATGGTGTGAGTAGTGGATTTTGTGCAGAGTTGAAGCATTCCAGAAGCGTAATTACAATGGGAAAAGATGACTGCCATATCTTATTGTGTGTGCTATGTTGTATCACCATAACGAATGCGAACAAAAATGCTTCCAAAAAAGCTACGTGAATGTATCTACCGTATGTAACAGTCATCTAACCCCAATTTTACTCATTAAAAAAAAAAACTTTTATCTTAACCCTTTTGTGGTTCTTTAACCTTGGTTTTCTAACATCATCGTCATTATTGCAGGTCCTATGCATCAATAATTTAATCATATTCACATTGATATTTAAGTTCCACATGCGCATTATCATATGGCTCAGGTTTATGATGTTTGTCAATCATTTATTTCTTGTGATTACTTATGGTTACACCGGCTCCAATCATTTATACTCTCGGAAATAAACATATGCATCCGGTTGTTATAATGGTTGGTTTATCTATACGTTGGATGGCTCTTGTTTAGCGTTGCACATATAAATATGAATTGGCATCATTGTGATTGTGATATGAGTACTCTCCCGTGCATTGATACCTTAGGTTTTACACATGTCAATCGTTATTTCCTCGGGCTGTCAACCGATCTTGGTTTTATCAATGGACATCTGGCTTTTCTCACGCCGTCGATCGGACTTGGGATCCGACGGTGGTAACGCTCTAGGGTTTGGTAATGACCTTGGCCGTAACGAATTTTCCAAGTCATTGTGTTTCTCCGTCGGTTGGCCTCCAGAGCGCCTCCGTCGAGGGTTTGGGCAGATTCTGGAGAATTTGTGGCGGTTGGTGTCGTCTCAGTCTTCTGCAACCTTGTTCCACCATGCTCAGGTATACAATTTCCCTCCTGGTCTGCCTTTTCCTTCTTAAGTTTTATAACGGGTCTTCTCTGTACAGGCGTAGCTTAATGGTTTGTTCTTTTATTCTGCTGGCTGGTTTCCGCTAGTTTGTTTTTCTGTTGCTTAACTAGCTCCTTCCGCCTATTGCTGACAGGGTTTCCGTAACCCGGCTTCCTACGCTTTCCAGAAAACCTACAGGTATTATTATTTTCCCTCTGGTTTATTTCTTCGTACTTAATTTTCATTGCTTAAACTGTGAATTGAATCAACGGAGCCATCTCTTCTGTGAGTAAACAACTCTTTTAATCAAGTACTCGGTTTCGTTTTCAGGTACTAATTCTCTGCTCCGTTCCATGTTCAAGTTCTCTTCTGGTTCTGGCCACGGCGGCTTCTTACCTCTCATTTTATCACAGGTACCCAGTTATTGGTGTGATTGGGGTTCCATGGCTCTTTGCAGACTGGAACCCTCGGTTTGAACCATGTTTATTAGAACAGCTAGGTTCTCTTAGGAACCAGAAGTTATTCTGCAGTTTTCCGGGTTGAGATAATTTTATAGATATTGTTTATTGCGCCTTCGGCGCGACTACCTGTCGGATGACTTGTTCTAGACTCTGTCTTCAAGATGTTCCTATTGGCTCGAAATAGGGTTTTAAGTTAAACTGTTTCTCTGATATTTTGACAGTGGAGTTGTATCGGTTCTCATGTCTGGTTTATGAATTCTCTCCGGTTTAGCTGTGACTTTCTTTAACTAAAGATTGTTTCAATTTTTGATGCCTAAGGTTGGCCTGCGAATTCGGCTGTAACTCCCTTTTTCTTTAATGCAATAGAACTTTCGTTTAAGCATACACTCTGTGATTTTAGATGAAATGTTTACAGAACGTTTATATTTAAGTTACACGAGCTAAAGAAATATATATATATATATATATATATATTCTATTTTTGGGTACTGTTTACTTCTCGTTTTCCATACTGTTTCATCTCTTTTCTTAAATACTGTATCTGCTTGCGAGATTCTCCAGAATTCTATTTTCAATGTTTCCTGTAGAGACAGAAATGGATATCTAAATCCCTATTTTTCAATAGTTAACTTGCTCTTTCTAAGAAGAAATATTTACTACGGTGACCGGACCACCTTCCTGTCCGAGGTTATCATAGGTAGGGGCGATTTATCGAGAAGCCCGAGTTTACTCAGGCATTTGGATTAACAGCCGCCTGTATTTATGTACTATCACATGTTTGCTTTTATGGATTGATTTCTGTATCACCACTATAGGACAGTGAACACTGACCAAGATGTTTTAACCTACTCAAGTCCTCTCTGACAATCTCCTTGTCTTATGTTCCTACTGTATTCCTGCATTAGCATCTCGGTGACCTAACATTTATACTTACAGAGTCTAGTTTCTAAATTACTTTTGGTTTATTATCTCTGAACAGTTAATTGAAAAGAATTAAAACTGCTGCTAAATACTACAGGATAATAAACAACTTCCTGGAGTACTGATAAACTAACAGTATAACACTTAATGAAGTACTGATAACTACTGCATCAGTCAGAAAATTAATCTTACACAAGAAATAAGAAAACCCATTAACAACTACTCATCTGATTCCGAATCCGAATTCCTCTGATGGTACTCGATTCCTCCCGTCCACGAACTGGGCAATTACGTCCACAGTTCTCCCCCGAGCTTCTAGCCTGGGTCTTGTTGAACACAGTTTCCTGGAGGCGAGTTCTCAGATACCGTCCAACTCGTCATCTCCAAGGAAATGTGATTTCGGGGAGACCCGGATGTCCTGGGCCCAATTCTCCAACCTGCAGAATGACTGTTCTGGAGTATCCTCTCCAGTTCTTACAGATCACTTCCTTCTCTTTCTCACCGAACTCTCAACTCTTCTTGGAATTTCCCTTTTATTCCAGAGTTTCCTCAGGTAACTGTAGAAACTGTTTTTCAGTTCAACTGACTCCAGATTTACTTTTACCATCAAATTTTACTCATAATAATTTCCACAAGTTAAATTTTTATTCAACATCAAAATAGTTTTGTTCAATATTTAATTAAACCATCCTTAATCACTAAAGTATAACCATTAGTCAACTGCTAATATGATGGTTACAGTTTTCCCCCTCTAGGAGAGAACACCGTCCTCGGTGTTCTCATTCTGGCTCAGAAAAAAGTTCAGGATAAGCCTCCCGGACGAAACTCTCGTCTTCCCAGGTAGCCTCCTTTGGTCCAAAGTGCTTCCATTGCACTTTAACCTGGGCGATGGCTCGTTTCCGGAGCATGATTTCCCTCCGGTCTATTATACTATGGGGCTCGACCAGAAATTCTCCGTCTGGTTCTACCTGCACACAATAAACTTAGTTTAATCAATTAATCCTTGTCATCCAGTTATTAATTGAACCATCATGCTTACCCTCTACCTGAATGTTCTGCCAATGGATAATGTGTCTTGTATCATGAACATATCGTTTTAATAACAAAATGTGAAAGACGTTATGCACCCGAATATGGCTAGGAAGGGCTAAGCGATATGCTATCGGTCCTACCCTTTCCAATATCCGGGAAAGCGACTACAAAACCGAGGTGCTAATCGCGCATTGCAGAGGCCCATCTTTGGCGCGTTTCTCTTGGCTTCTAATCCCGACATACACATGATCGCCAACCTCATACCTTCACAGCATGATCTTCTTTGTTCCCCGCGTACACCTTCGTCCGTCCTCTGCTACTTTCAAATTCCCCGTCGAATTTTCTTCACCTCTGCTTCCATTTCTGCTAGCATGTCTGGTCCTAGCATGAGTCTATTCTCGGGGCTGCTCCAATTAATGGGAGTTCTGCACTTCCGCCCATATAGTGCCTCGAACGGGCTCATCCTTAATGATTCCTGGTAACCATTGTTGTAAGCAAACTCTATCAAGTGTAGATACTCCTCCCATTTAATTGGTTGCTGCATGACATACATTCTTAGCATGTATTCCAGTACTTTATTTACTCGCTCATTCTGACCGTCTGTTTGCGGGTGGTATGTAGTACTAAAATGTACTTGAGTTCCCAACCCCGTAATCAGTGCCTTCCAAAAGGCTGATGTGAATTTTACATCTCTATCCGCGATAACGGTCTTAGGAATGCCATGCAGTCTGAAGATTTCACACATAAATAAATCTGCTATCTGTACTGTGTTATAGGTGGATTGGACATGTATGAAATGTGCCGACTTACTTAGTCTATCCAAAACTACCATTATGGAATCATTACCTCGTTTTGAATTTGGTAATCCGGTGATAAAGTCCAATGAGATCACCTCCCATTTCCATTCGGGAATGGGTATAGGCTGCATTAATCCAGCTGGATGCCGATGCTCTATTTTCACTTGCTGGCACTATAAACACTTGCTTAGATAGCTTGCTATATCCTTCCTCATGCCTGGCCAACAATAGTCCTTTCTTATAGCTGTCAGCATCTTTTGATATCCTGGGTGCCCCGCATAATTGCTTCTATGATATTCGTCAAGTATCATAGTTTTTAATTCCACTCTGTTTGGAATGACTATCCTTTTCTGAAAAATCAGCAACCCATCCTGATCAATCTCATAATCCCCTTGTCCACCTTGTCCTTTAGATTCTTGTGTCTGCTGCCACAAGTATTTATACTCAGGATCCTTGTCTACTTCTTTTCTGATTTGTTCTAAGAATCTGGTTTCAATTTGGTTAACATATAACCCATAAATGTTGTGCAGTTTTCTGCTTAATGCATCCGCAACCTTGTTTTCTTTTCCTTTTACGTGCTATATATCTATATCAAACTCACTCAGAAAAGCATTCCATCTTGCTTGTCGGGAGTTTAAATCAACTTGTTTAAAATAGCTAGTTAGACTACTATGATCAGTCTTCAATATGAATCTCTTTCCAAGTAGGTAATGTCTCCATACTCGGAGAGCATGCACAACTGCAATCAGCTCTAAATCATAAGCTGAATATTGTTGCTCATGATCTTTTAGCTTGCGAAATTCATAGGCAATTACCCTCCCTTCTTGTGATAGTACAACTCCAACACCTTCCTTGCATGCATCCGTACAAACCTCGAATTCCTTATTCGGATCTGCTACACTCAACACAGGTGTTGTTGTTAGCAACTTCTTCAATCTTTCAAAACTATCCTGACATTCTTTTGTCCACTTAAAAATTTTCCCTTTCTTTTGCAAGGAGGTAATGGGAAAGGCTATCTTTGAAAATCCTTTGATAAATCACCGGTAATATCCAGCGAGACCCATAAAAGACCGTATATCTGCCACATTCTGTGGCACCTTCCATTCCATGATAGTTTTGATTTTCTTCGGGTCTACTGCTATACCCTTTTCAGATATTACATGTCCAAGATATTGTATTTCTTCTTTGAAGAAGTCACATTTACTGAATTTTGCATACAGTTGGTGCTTCCTTAGCATCTCCAGTACCATTCGCAAGTGCTCCTTATGTTCTTCCACATTCTTAGAATAAACCAGTATGTCATCAATGAAGATTAACACAAAGTTGTCCAAATAAGGGTGGAAAATACTATGCATCAACCTCATAAAAGTGGCTGGAGCATTAGTTAATCCAAAAGGTAATACCACGAATTCATAGTGGCCATATCTCGTGCGAAAGGTAGTTTTATGTATATCTTCATCCTTAATTCTGATCTAGTGATAACCGGATCGCAAATCAATCTTGGAGAACATAGTAGCTCCCCTTACCTGGTCAAACAGGTCATCAATACGGGGTAGGGGGTACCTGTTCTTAACTGTCAGCTCATTTAACTGTCGGTAATCCATGCACATGCGCATGGTTCCATCCTTTTTTCTAACAAACAGTACAGGTGCTCCCCAGGGTGACACACTGGGTCGTATGTACCCCTTATCCAATAATTCTAAGCCGCATTTCTAACTCGGACACTCGCACACTCATACACAGGAGTTCGCGAAATCGGCGAAGCTCCCGTGCTAAATTTACCGTGAAATCAACATCTCTTTGTGGTAACTCGCATTTCTTCAGGGAATACGTCTTTGATCATTGCACTACGGTGTATGTTTTCTAACACACCGCTTTATTCTTAGGTTCAGATAGTCCAACTTGTATAGCATACAGTTGGCATCCCTTCCTTATGCATCTCCCCATTTGGGAAGCTGTAATTGGGCGCAGATGTACAGGCTTCCTTACGCCTTGAATCTCCTGGCGATTACCATTATGATCCCTGTAATAAAATATCTTCTCCTTGCAGTGTATAAGAGTTCAGTGCTTCTCCAACCAATCCATACCCAACAGTACATCATAAGATCCCAAAGGCAGAATATTTAAGTCCACTACTAGCTGTTGTCCACCGATTTGCAGTGCACAGTCTGGTATTTTGGCAACAACTCTTCATTTAGCCCCTGTAGCTAACTGGACCAACCATGTCTTTTTAAACTTCTGACTTGGCAATTTACATTTTTCTACTAATTTAGGACTTATGTAACTTAAACTGGCTCCCGGATCTACCAAAACAGAAATAGTTTGGGATAACAAATTACCTTCCAGTTCTATCATGGTAGGCTGAAAATCGGCTTGCCGGTCCTCCAATGTTGCGTTAATTCTGGGTATGTTTAGAGCAACATCTCCCACAGTAGAGGCTTCTTGCAAATTATTTACTGCCTCGGTTTTACCCCGCTGTGGGCAATCTCGGTAGTAGTGCGCTGCCCCGCAGCCCCAACACTGCAGAGGTGGCCTCTAGTTTTGTGGCTGTTCAGGCTTTATCGAAGCTTCCACTGCCTGTTTCTTCTCCTGGTTACCACATCAATCCTCTCATATTCTTTCCAAATTTTTATTAATCAACTTCCGTCGAGCTTCGGAAATTACCGGTTTTACCCTTTGAAACCAAAGATCGCTCGTTTTCTTTCTTTTCGACGCTTTCTACCCTTTACCTTGGTCCACTTTATTTTTTGCTTGCTGATAACACAGCCTTGCCTTTCTGATGGCCTCATCCATTGTCTTAGGGTTAACAAACTTGATACATTCCTTCATATGGGCAGGTAAAATGCTCAGAAATCGCTGAACCTTGGCCTTCTCATCTCTTAAGTACGGTACATAGCGCAGTAATGATATAAACTTAGTGATGAACTCATCCATGGTCAATTGTCCTAGCCTTAAATCATGGAATTCCCGAGCCTTTTCATCATAGAAACGCTCATTCAAGTACTTGTCTTTGAAGTACTGTTGAAACTTATCCCATGTCACATCCTGATCCTCTATTCCCCGCACATTCTTCACTTCTTCCCACCATAGGGTGGCTTTATCCTTCAGCTGGTAAATGGCTAACCGTGCCTTGAGACCACTGTCATAATCATACACCTGAAAGTATTTTTTCATATTAATCAACCATGCCTCTGCCACTTCCTCCTTTTCGCCATCGAACGTAGGTGGCTTTATCTTTCTGAATTCTCCATGCAGCTCCACCTTCTGTTTTTTGTTTGTCTTTCTTTCAGTTTCATTTTCAGATTCAGCCTCATTAAAGTTTCTGTTCGGATGACTTCGCTGTGACACGCTTCTTTCTCTTCTACCTGTACCTTGCTCCTCTGATTGTTGTTCGTCTTCTCCTTGAAATTCTCTGTCATCACTGGGCTTTTCAACCCTTTGATTCTGTTTATCGAAGAGGCTCTTTAAGATCCTCTCCTGTTCCTGCATCATCCTTGCATTATCTTTGCGTACTCTTTCCATCTCCTCCTGTAGCTGTTGTACTGTGTACAACAAAATGCGAGTCTGATGTTGCTGTTCTTCGATCAATCTGTTAGACCGCTGATGCTGCTCTATTCCCAGTTGAACCCACATTTCGGGGTTTCCTTCTGGTGGAGGTGGAATCTCTCCGGCATTTCGCTGTTGCTGTTGTGAGGGTGTCCGTCTTGGTTGTCATTCCATCTAATATCTCACTGTGCATGAAAGCATACAATTTTTAACGTCAGTTGACCCAGTAGGGCCCAGCGTTGTAACGCTGCTCTGATACCACTTGTAACAGTCATCTAACCCCAATTTTACTCATTAAAAAAAAAAACTTTTATCTTAACCCTTTTGTGGTTCTTTAACCTTGGTTTTCTAACATCATCGTCATTATTGCAGGTCCTATGCATCAATAATTTAATCATATTCACATTGATATTTAAGTTCCACATGCGCATTATCATATGGCTCAGGTTTATGATGTTTGTCAATCATTTATTTCTTGTGATTACCTATGGTTACACCGGCTCCAATCATTTATACTCTCGGAAATAAACATATGCAGCCGGTTGTTATAATGGTTGGTTTATCTATACGTTGGATGGCTCTTGTTTAGCGTTGCACATATAAATATGAATTGGCATCATTGTGATTGTGATATGAGTACTCTCCCGTGCATTGATACCTTAGGTTTTACACATGTCAATCGTTATTTCCTCGGGCTGTCAACCGATCTTGGTTTTATCAATGGACATCTGGCTTTTCTCACGCCGTCGATCGGACTTGGGATCCGACGGTGGTAACGCTCTAGGGTTTGGTAATGACCTTGGCCGTAACGAATTTTCCAAGTCATTGTGTTTCTCCGTCGGTTGGCCTCCAGAGCGCCTCCGTCGAGGGTTTGGGCAGATTCTGGAGAATTTGTGGCGGTTGGTGTCGTCTCAGTCTTCTGCAACCTTGTTCCACCATGCTCAGGTATACAATTTCCCTCCTGGTCTGCCTTTTCCTTCTTAAGTTTTATAACGGGTCTTCTCTGTACAGGCGTAGCTTAATGGTTTGTTCTTTTATTCTGCTGGCTGGTTTCCGCTAGTTTGTTTTTCTGTTGCTTAACTAGCTCCTTCCGCCTATTGCTGACAGGGTTTCCGTAACCCGGCTTCCTACGCTTTCCAGAAAACCTACAGGTATTATTATTTTCCCTCTGGTTTATTTCTTCGTACTTAATTTTCATTGCTTAAACTGTGAATTGAATCAACGGAGCCATCTCTTCTGTGAGTAAACAACTCTTTTAATCAAGTACTCGGTTTCGTTTTCAGGTACTAATTCTCTGCTCCGTTCCATGTTCAAGTTCTCTTCTGGTTCTGGCCACGGCGGCTTCTTACCTCTCATTTTATCACAGGTACCCAGTTATTGGTGTGATTGGGGTTCCATGGCTCTTTGCAGACTGGAACCCTCGGTTTGAACCATGTTTATTAGAACAGCTAGGTTCTCTTAGGAACCAGAAGTTATTCTGCAGTTTTCCGGGTTGAGATAATTTTATAGATATTGTTTATTGCGCCTTCGGCGCGGCGACCTGCCGGATGACTTGTTTTAGACTCTGTCTCAAGATGTTACCTATTGGCTCGAATTAGGGTTTTAAGTTAAACTGATTCTCTGATATTTTGACAATGGTGTTGTATCGGTTCTCTTGTCTGGTTTATGAATCTCTTCCGGTTAAGCTGTGACTTCCTTTAACTAAAGACTGTTTTAAATTTTTGATGCCTAAAGTTGGCCTGCGAATTCGGCTGTAACTCCTTCTTTCTTTAATGCAATAGAATTTTCGTTTAAGCATACACTCTGTGGTTTTAGGTTGAATGTTTTACAGAACGTGCTATGTTAAAGCTACCCGAGCTAAAGAAATATATCTTGCTTTTGGGTACTGTTTATTTCTCGTTTTCCATACTGTTTCATCTCTTTCTTTTAAATACTGTAACTGCTTGCGAGAATTTCCAGAATTCTATTTTCAATGTATCCTGCAGAGACAGAAATGGATATCTAAATGCTTATTTTTCAATAGTTAAATTTTCTCTTTCTAAGAAGAAATATTTACTACGGTGACCGGACCACCTTCCTGTCCGAGGTTATCATAGGTAGGAGCGATTTATCCAGAAGCCCGAGTTTACTCGGGCATTTGGATTAACAGCCGCCTGTATTTAAGTACTATCACAGGTTTGTTTTAATGGATTGATTTCTGTATCACCACTATAGAACAGTGAACACTGACCAAGATGTTGTAACCTACTCAAGTCCTCTCTGACAGTCTCCTTGTCTTATGAACTCCTGTACTAGTTGGTTAGCCAACACGGTTCCTACTGTATTCCTGCATTAGCATTCTCGGTCTTCTAAATTACCTTTAGTTTATTATCTCTGAACAGTTAATTTTAAAAGAATTAAAACTGCTGCTAAATACTGCTGAGTTAGCAAGATAATAAACTTTATGGAATACTGATAAACTAACTGTATAATACTTAATGAAGTACTGATAACTACTGCATCAGTCAGAAATTACTCTTACACAAGAAATAATAAAACCATTAACAACTACTCATCTGAGTCCGAATACGAATCCGAATTCCTCTGATGGTACTCGATTCCTCCTGTCCACGAACTGGGCAATTACGTCCACAGTTCTCCCCCGAGCTTCTAGCCTGGGTCTTGTTGAACACAGTTTCCTGGAGGCGAGTTCTCCAGACAGTCCGGTCCAACTCATCATCTCCAGTGAAAAACAAGATTTTTGGGGAGACTCGAGACAGTCCGGTCCAATTCTCCAACCCAGAGCTTAATCTGTCCTGGAATATCCTTCCAGTTCTTACAGAGTCACTTCCTTTTCTTTTTCACAGAACCCCCAACTCTTCTTGGAATTTCCCCTTTATTCCAGAGTTTTCTCGGAAGTAGCTGGCAAGCCCCATTTTTGATTCAGCGACTCTGATTTACTTTTACCATCAATTTTTACTCATAATAATTTCCACAAGTTAAATTTTATTCAAACATCAAAAAAATAGTTTTGTTCAGATATTTAATTAATTCATACTTAACCAATAAAGTATAACCATTAGTCAACTGCTAATATGGTGGTTACACCGTAACTTTTCAGAAAAGTTGCAGGAGAGAGAAAGTCCTGCCGGAGGAAAAAGACACAAGTTTTTCACGTTCACGTATGGTTTGTCAAACTAAGTAAGGCTGCAAGGCACCGGCATACTTTGCCGAAGAAATAATTTATTTGTTTAATAGATTATAAATGTGCAATACAATTTATTTGTTTAATAGATTATGAATGTTCAATACGACAAAGATAGGTTATTATGTTCACGTTAAATAATATAATAATTCATAAATTATTCATTGAATAAGTGTAATTCAATATCCAAATGAGTAATTATTTTTTATTTATTGAAATTTTTTAATACTATAGATTTATTTTAACAATGGATTCAATATCATAAAAACTTCTAAGGCATCTATTTTGAAGTTTATTGCAAGAGTTTCTATAATTTTCAAGGCAAAAAAATAAGTTGGTTAGATTATATATATATATATATATATATATATATATATATCGAAGACCCAAAGTGAAATATCCACCAACCAAGTCAACACAATGAAAATGTGATTATTAATGTTTTATAATGCTTTTAATTAGTAATTGCATCAGATGTTGCAAACGAAACACCATAAGACATATTCAGAAATATAAGATCACTGAATAGAAAAATTAGTAAACAAAATGTTATTAAAAGTTAGAATATAAAGAAAAATCACTTAATCAAATTTCAAGTTCCAATAGTAAATATGTAATAAAAAAGGTGCTCTTTTTCAATATTGAACTATCTCCCTTGATCAAAATCTTATAGTCTTTTATATTCAAACCTTCATTTAGAAAATGACTAATTCAAAATTTGCCATTGGATGAACTACTTCAAAGTAGATCTAAGAAATAGAAATATCAATAAAGCTAGTCACTCACATAACAACTTTACATCCTTAGGAGAAAAGTGGACCTTTGTCAAGCATTGATTAAATAATCATTTTATCTAACATAACAAATTTAATTCACTATTTAGAGATACCATGGTGAACTCTTATGGTATCATCCACAAGCTTTCATTTATTCCGCATGATATTCTGCTAAACTTGGCTATGTATTTGACAAACAAAGGGCCTATAAATAAATGCAAACGGATTTATACCATGGTGAATTCTTGTGGTATCATCCACAAGCTTTCCTTTGTTCATCATGATATTTAGCGATGTTGAAAAGTCAACAAGAAATGTGTGTCTAATTTAATTTCCCTTAATTAAATTGGACAATAAAATGTAATCTTATCTCATAATCACTTGTAATAGTTAAGTGAGTGTGATAAACTCATTTAGCTCATGAATTTCAAGTTGAGGGTGGTTGGTGAGGCATGCATAGTGATTCTATTAGTTATGGAGTTCGAGTTGCAGTTAGTGCATTAGTTTAATGCATGAGAAATCAATTAACTTAATTTATTGAGTTAAAGTCAAATGAACTAGTTGTAACTATTTGTTGGACTAGCGAGAGATCAAGTGAATTAAATTAGATTTAATTCACATGCAATGATCAACCATGCAACTGATGATTTACTATTAATAGTTGCATGCATGTCAATTCCAGTGGAGACCCAATTGAGACAAAGGTTAAAGGGATTTTAACTATCAGTTGTATCATTATTAGGTTGTCTGCATGCAGTAAGACAACCATAGGATTGCCCATGAGCATTGCGCAGTTTTGGAAGGTTGAAATTCCTAAATAATAGGGTTTGCATTCCACATGAATTTCACAAGCAAGGCAGGCTGAGCAAAGGCTCAAAATTGGCTATGTGTTGGTTGATTTTGTTTGGATCAGTGTGAGGCAGTTGTGAGAGTGCATGAGACTCTTGTGATAAGATTACATTTTAATTGTTTCATGATTCCTTGGTGAATATACAATAGAAGATAGAGGGGTTTTGAGCAGCAAGCTTTCCCCGAGAAAACATCTGTGTTGTGGTTTGATTTGCTTCTTTCTTTACTTCTTGTGATTGGCGATCGTGTTTATTTTCCGCAATTGATTTGTAGAAGGATTCAGTGTCTTGCTTTAGTAGATCGCATAATCGGATTGAATCCATTGTTATACATATTGTTGTATAATTTCTACATGTGAGACTTGGCTATGTATTTCACTAGGAAAGGGCCTATAAATAAATGCAAAAGGATTTTACACCTAAGACAACATAATCTATTTCGAAAAAAGTGGAAAAAGGCTGTGAAGTGTGCTTTTTATGTTGAGATTGTTTCCTTCCACATAGGTTTAGTGCATATTTCTTTCTCCTCTCATAGTCATTTCTGTCTAACTTGATCAAAATCTTATACTCTTTTACATTCTACATGCATATAATTTGATAATGTACCAACACATAAATTCAACATGTACCCATTTCATATTTCAAGTCTTTTATGATATCTAATTCCCCTAATTGTGCAAAATTCATTCAAGTTACAACTCAAGCTTGCATACCTATTAAATAATTTTATGTTAATATACAACCATCTTATATGGAATTTTACTGAGGAAATAATCTAAAACTTAAGTGGAAAATTTCCAATCTTCCTCTCATATCCATTTTCCCTAATGTAGAAATTTGAATAACTGAGATATTATTCACCGAGATTCTCCTGATCACACACTATTTTAGCTTCATGCATAATACAAAATCTCTTCTACCATTGAGCATCACATGCGGAAATAAAATCAATTGCATACATACATTAAAACCACAAACAATCACACATATGAACACAGTATTTAATGGGAAATCTTAAAGATGAAAACCCCAACTATATGTATATTATATTTCATGGAGATCATGTAAAAATCCTAGTACAAAAACTCCTCACAAGCTCTCATGCACACCCTCAATTCCTACACACTATCAAGCTAGATCTAGCAAAACACATGCTCCAATCTTTTGCCACTTGATAGCCAACCTCTATTGCGTAATTAATGCTATGGGATGGCTTCATTAAATAGATAAACCACCTGGCTTGTACTGTGCAATCCTCATGGGCTTCTCCACCTATCCGTGTGTTGCAAATAGCAATAAAGATAGTCGCTAACCCATAGTTAACTCCGTTCTTTCAACTATTTCGCATCGGTCTCCACCGAAACTATCCATGCATTCTGAAGTTAATCGATGCATTCTTTAGTTGATTAATGAGTTGATAATTAGGTGAATTAATTAATAATTAATTCACACCACTCTCACTAATCGTATCACTTGTTAAACCGAATACAAATAGTCAACTATGTTTAGACAGTTAAACCGAATACAACTCCACTAACTTCCTCAATCAACCTCACCCAAACTCTCGTTGTTACATGAGTTCTAACCGAAGTATCCATGCAATAGCTCCACTTAACCCTTAGGAATAGCGTAATTCCTTCACGTTCTTGTATACATCTCTGGTGCACTTAATCAAAGTGCTCCAAGAGAATAAGATAATGTTTAGAGTCCAAATATTATTAAGAGCTAATAATATTTGACATATTCATTTTTAGACTCGGCACCCAAAAATAGATTCCGCCCAATATGTCTAAAAATAGAAGTCCATCTATTTTTCCAACTTCACCAACCATCCACAAATAGCATCCCGCAACTCAGAATATGATCCATATGTCTAAAAATAGACTTTGCGCCAAAAATCACCTGTGTGGCCCCCACCTAGTTTAGGTGATCACTTTCCAACTAGGATCAGGAATGATGTTTCAGGATGCCTCCTTCACTGTTTCTTGTTGCAAGTTCAACACTCCCTCTCAACAAGAAAGGACTGTCTTTGCATGTGACATGCAACTCCATGCATTCGCCCTGCAACCTTCACAAGCGCCATGCAACTCCATGCATCTGTTCTGCAACTCCTCTGAAACTGAATAGGCTCCAAACAACTCAATCAGTCAGATGCATCTATCATCAAAGTCTTCGACTTCTGCTGGGCCCAATTGCACATGTCATCAGGAACCACTGCGTTGTTGAACTCTTGCACCCATGCACTCTTGCACTTGTTGTCAACTCTGATCCGAGCTCCAGTATCCGACACTGTCACTTTGATCTGCCTGCATCAATCCAACTGATCATGCTACTGCTGCGCTGTGGGCACCTCGTAGCCAGGTTCAATTCATGAGATCCACACCATCTCAATGAATCCTGCCCAGAAATCTCCTCTTGGTATTACTCATGCATGTCGCCCCACCTCTCACCTGGTGGTATAGCTGCATGCAATCCCTCTGCCCATCTGGCACGAAATTTTTCTGCATTAGTGGTTTCTTCCACTCCATGATCCTCATCACGTGGCTACTCCACATCCCGAGGTTCACTATTACCTGCATGAAAAACTTGCTCCCTCTCAAGCATCAATTGCATGTCTTTCTTGCACTTCCCAACAGTAGGAAGCTCCGTAGACATCCCATCTACTTCAAGTCTGTAGAGATTCTTTGCTCGAATCCCAACCTTCTTGACTTGTCCTTCCTCATCCACACTAACTCCTACACTACCAAGCTCATCCCTGCAGTGGACAAACTTTGTCAAGTATACCGGAATAGTGTCATTCTTCTCCATTTTTATTTTCCTGAGTTTATCCTAAAACTCAACTGCTTCAATGCTTTTCAATTGCTCCAATGATCAATATCGCTCTGATACCATGTAGAAATTTGAATAACTGAGATATTATTCACCGAGATTCTCCTGATCACACACTATTTTAGCTTCATGCATAATACAGAATCTCTTCTACCATTGATCATCACATGCGGAAATAAAATCAATTGCATGCATACATTAAAACCACGAACAATCACACATATGAACACAGTATTTAATGGGAAAGCTTAAAGCTGAAAACCCCAACTATATGTATATTATATGTCATGGAGATCATCTAATAATCATAGTACAAAGCTCCTCACAAGCTCTCATGCACACCCTCAATTGCTACACACTATCAAGCTAGATCTAGCAAAACACATGCTCCAATCTTTTGCCACTTGATAGCCAGCCTCTATTGCGTAATTAATGCTATGGGATGGCTTCATTAAATAGATAAACCACCTGGCTTGAATTGCGCAATCCTCATGGGCTACTCCACCTATCTGTGTGTTGCAAATAGCAACAGTATAGTCACAACTGATAGTTAACCTGCTCTTTCACCTATTTCTGCACTGATCTCCACTGAAACTGTCCATGCACTGAAGTTAAATGATGCATTCTTTAGTTGATTAATGAGTTTATAATTAGTGAATTAATTAATAATTAATTCACACCACTCTCACTAATTGTATCAATCAGTTAAACTAGATACAAATAGCTCAACTATGTTTAGATTAGTTAAACTGAATACAACTCCACTAACTTCCTCAATCAACTCCACCAAACTCTGTCACATGAGTTCTAGCTGAAGTATCCATGCAATAGCTCCACTTAACCCTCAGGAATAGCGTAATTCCTTCTGTCAGCTCTTGTGCCACATTTGTGCACTTAACTGAAGTGCTCCAAGAGAATAAGATAATGTTTATAGTCCAAATATTATTAAGAGCTAATAATATTCGACATATCTATTTTTAGACTGGAAATCTAAAAATAGATTCCGCCCAATATGTCTAAAAATAGAAGTCCATATATTTTTCCAACTTGACCAACCATCCAAAAATAACATCCTGCAACTCATAGAATATGATCCATATGTCTAAAAATAGACATAGTCTAAAAATAGACTTTGCGCCAAAAATCACCTGTGTGGCCCCCACCTAGTTTAGGTGATCACTTTCCAACTAGGATCAGGAATGATGTTTCAGGATGCCTCCTTCACTGTTTCTTGTTGCAATTTCAACACCTAACACTGCCAAATTTCTATCATTTACAGCTCAAGCTCATTTTCCCTCCCAAATTATTCTTGACCCGTGAAATGTTTCTAAGTTAATTTGGTCACAACCATTTTATATGCAATCTTTCTGAGAGCATAATTTCTAACTTAGGTGGTAGCGACTAAGCTACTATGTAGCACTAATTTATAGTTTTTTTCAATACCAAAGAAGCTTTCTATCCTTTATTAATCATTTCTCAATGTTAGAGTTGCAATGAATCTTGTGATGAAGGTCAAATCTAAGATATTTGGATGAATTAATTGCCTCCACATTTATAATCTCATACATAAAGATAATGTAAATGATCTTTTAAAATATATTTATCGCAACCTTTTTCTCATCAATGTTGTTTATTGGTAGACATGTATAATAAGAGAAATCTTGGAAAATTCTTAGTTACTTCATAAGATAAGAGAGACACTACAACAACCCTTCATGTTATGATATCAACCTTAAAAATAATTGTATTTGTATAGAAACCCATCCCCCCATCTCTGATCAACTAGGAATTCTCAAAAAAATGTTTTATAGCTTGTGAATGCCAAAAAAATCTAACAAAACAAAGGCTATATAATCAAATAAAAAAGATGAGTTACATTAATTTTGTTTATGACAACAACTTAGAGGAAGTTAATTCATACAAATATCTAGAAAAGATTCAAGATTAAATGAAATCTTAAGTGGAAATATAACAATGAGAAAATGAATAAAGAATGATGGAAGGCCTATTTTAGTTTTGATAAAATTATAAATAATCAAATGTTTTCTTTTAGGAGAAAATGAAACTCCTCTTTCACTTTTCTGGTTTTCAATGCATCCTTGTTAGTGCCTTTGTCACATGAGCTCATACTTTCTAGTGTGTATATTCACCCTTGAAACATGTTCTTTGAAAATTTTAAGACCTATATATTTCAGAGCGTCAAGAGTTTCATTAGTTGACAGATCGAATGCACTTATTTTATCTTCTAAGCTGGGTTCCTGATCATCATCCCAATAAGCAATAAATTACATATGAATTGTGTGCAAGAAAACAAGAAACAATTATGCAATCTAAAAATATAATTATGAAGAACAGTACTGCATTTTTTATAATTAAGACATGCAAGAAAATTAAGGACCCGGTTTCTTAGATAGTTATCCGCTAGGTACAATCCTTGGAACATGACGGATGCCTGAATGTCTACAATAGCTGAACTCACTTGCATAGTTATGTCCATTATAGGTTTTTTACCATCCTTAAGTAACCATCCCAATAAACCCCATTTTGTAGCATCTATAGCATGGTAACTATTTTTTGACTCTCTAGTTCCAAGAGAAAGCACTAAACACTTTGTCAAAACGTCTTGTTTTGATTTCAGAGCCTGCAATACTTGAGTCAATGCCCAATATTGATAACTTCCATCTTCTGGCTCTAGACTAGTGAAAACTTGTTTGGTCACGTGGTTTATCGCGAGTAACATCTGCAAAATTATTTTGGACAAGAACAAAGTTTAGCAGGGTTGATTACTTTATTGCAAAATTTGTATCATATTAGTAAATATTAGTTAATTTACTAAAAAAACTAATAGAGAGATATATTTCTTTACTTTATTGGAGCTTCTTGAATTACCTCCTCATAGACAGATACATTTCTCTATTGAGTTGGTACTTAGAGCAACACCAACATCCAAGGCACCAAACCGGATGAGGATTCCTGAGTTGGTCGATCTATGGTTGCAACTTAAAAAGAGATACCGGAAAAGGGCTACATAAGGCAGAGTGTTTCTCCATGGGGAGAACTTATGTTATTTGTAAAGAAGAAGGATGGAACCCTTAGATTATGCATTGGCTACAGGAAATTAAACAAAGTGACCATAAAGAACATATATCCACTACCACAGATCGATGACCTCTTTGATTAGTTGTGGGGAACATCAATCTTCTCCAAGATTGACTTGAGGTCAGGGTATCATCAAGGAAGTATCGAGGAGGAATATATTTAGAAGATCACATTCTAGATGAGATATGGGCATTATGATTTTTTGGTGGTACCATTTAGGCTTACTAATTCCCTAGCCAATTCCATGAGCTTAATTCACAACGTGTTGCGTTCTTATTTGTGACAATGTGTTGCGTCGATGCCATATTGGTGTATTCAAGGACTGAGGAAGAGAATGAGAAGCACTAGGCTACAAGGCTATAGTTTTTTATAGAGCATAAAATTTACGCAAAGCTTAGCAAGTGTGAATTATTTCGGTCATAGATACATTACTTAGGGAACATTATCTCCAAGGAGGGGATATTAGTTGATCGAGAGAAGGTCAAGGCCATCATGGAGTGGTCCACACCAAAAAATATGTATGAGGCAAAATAATTCATGGTGTTGGTAAGCTACCATAGGAGTTTCATCAAGAAATTTTCTAAGATAGGCCACCCTATCACATCCTTTCATAGAAACGAAAAAAAAAATTGAATGGATCGTTGAGTGTGCAACCGGTTTTGAGAAATTAAAGTAGTTGCTCACTAATGCTCCAGTGTTGAGGATTGAAAATCCAAGCAAGGATTTTATGATTTGCACATATTCCTACAAGGAGGGGCCAGGTGGATTCGTTATGCCGGATGGGCATGCAATGTGTTATCAGCCCCAAAAATTGAATGAGCACGAGGAAAACCATGTGACTCATGATTTGGAGTTAGCTGAAATTATTCATGCATTGAATATGTGGGGGTCTTACCTTCTCGGCAAAAGATTCATGCATATGAAAGATCATGGAGGACTAAATTACATGTTTTATCGACATAAGTTGAATGCTATAAAAACTAGATGGATGGCTACACTTAGTGAATTTTACTTTAAAATCAGGTACATTAAAAGCAAATAAAATCAACTTGTTGATGAACTTAGTAGAAGGATTCAGTTGAATCACTTGTAATCTATAAGTTCTTATAAAGTAGACCTGGTAGAGTGGGTCAGACATGTAGGGAAACATGATGAGAAGTATCAATAGATTAAATAAAATCTATGAAAAAAAATAAGAACAAAGGAGATGAGGGATACCATCTCACAGATGATTGCTTGATTAGATTCAAGAACAGAATCTATTTGTCGAACAATGTTGTTTTGAGTAGCCTCATCATGAGAGAGTATCACACAAAGCCATATTCTGACCACCTGGGATAACAAAGGACTCTCATGGAAATTAAGATTTTTTTTTTTTGACCTAATATGAAAAAGGAGGTGGTTGACTTTGTTGCTAAATGCATAAAGTGCCAGCAAGTGAAGATTGAATGCAAGCATCTAGTAGGATTATTGCAACCTATTCCCATTTCGAAATGGAAATGGGAAGTGATATCTATGGATTCCATCACATGTTTTCCTAAAAATTCCAGAAAACATGATGCAGTTATGATTGTTGTTGACATATTGAGCAAGGTACCTCATTTTGTAGCAGTAAAGTCTACCAACTCGGCTAATGAAGTGGCACAAGTCTTCATAAAGGAGATTGTGAGAATGCATGGAGTTCCCAATAAAATTATTTCGAACATAGATTCCAAGTTCACTTCCAAGTTTTGGAAGGAAATATTTGTAGGATTGGGGATTGAATTAGCATTAAGTACAACATATCATCCACAGATGGATGGACAACAGAGAGAGTAAATTGAATCCTCAAGGAAGTGTTGAGGATGTATGTAATGCACCAACAAAAGAAGTGGTAAGAGTATCTTCCACTTGTAGAGTTTGCATATAATAATGGATATCGAGATTCTTTAAAGATAAACCCATTTGAGGAAATGTACGTAAGTAGTTGTAATACTCCTATCAACTGGAGTGATCCAGTGATTAGGATCCTTATCAGACTTTATATGTTAAAAGAGGTGGAGCAACATATGCAAGTTATTAGGTATAACTTAAAGGCAGTACATGACATACAAACGAGCTATGCAAATCAACATAGGGTGCATAAAGAGTTCCAGTTTGGGGAACATGTTTACTTGAGAATTAGACCCAAGAAGAGATCCTTGAGGATTGGATCATGTGCCAAGTTGGCACCACGATTTTGTGGACCTTTTGAGATCATTGAGAGGATTGGACCAGTGGCCTCTAGGCTGGCCTTACCTCCTTTTGTTAAAATCTATGATGTTTTTCGTGTTTCTTTGCTTAAATATATGTACAAGATTATAATCATGTTATTTATTGGTTTGTGCTACAGGTGGAGCCAGAGGGAGAGTTCCAGCTAGAGCCATTGTTGGACATTGGATAAAACAACGCTCCACGTGTGTTTCACAACATGGACTAACCGCCTCTTGTGGATCCTTATCTTTAGTGATGCGATCGTTGATCAACAACTGCAGTTTTTGGTCTAATGAAAATCGTGATTCCAACAAGTGGTATCAGAGTGTAGTTCACGATTTCAATACACACCTGGCTCACATTGGGGGGGGGGGTATTGTTGGACATTGGATAAACCAAAGCTCCCCGTGTGTTTTGTGACATGGACTAACTACCTCTCGTGGATCATTATCAACAACAATGTAATCGTTGACTAACACCTGTGGGTTTTGGTCTAACGGTAATCGCGATTCCCAAAAACCATTGTTCATTCTAGACCAAAGGATTATCATTCTAAAATCAAGTCATAGAGAAAGTGAAATAGCAGTGGAAGCACTTTGGGACCGAGGAAGCCAATTGGGAAAAGGTTGATGCCATGAAGACAACTTATCTATTTTTGTTTGTTGGTTGAGGCAAATGTTCATATGTATATGTAAATACTGTAAATAGTTGTAAATATAAATATCCAAGGATAATATGTTTTTATTTTCCCTATTTTGCATGTTTTCTCTGTGTATATGGATAAATGACAGTGAGGATGGTGTTCCCCAAAGGGGAAGGGGTCTGTAACAACCCAACCCATAATTGGCTTAATCTTGCCATGTAAATACCTCATGTATTTGAATTTTGAAAATTAAAATGGGAAAAGTGAGGGACTAAGGGAGGTCAATTTCTTGGGATATTCAACTTTCTTGCTAAAGGAATAAATTGGACAGAGTGGAAAACAATTGAAATCTAGTTGTTGAGCTTTCAATGCACTAGAATAATGTTTTAAATAGAATTTATATTGGGAATTTATGGACTGCTAAACAGGGTTCAAATACCATGTTGGCTTGGGAACCACAACCGAAAAAAAATAAAATTAAAATTAAAAAACAGAAAAAAGAGTTAATGCACAACAACTATGTTGTGCAGTTGGAAAAATACCAAGGGGGTCGACCTGGGGAGAGGGAAGTTAGATAGTATAGATGAGGCATACCCGCACAACAGGGGAAAAGAAAAAATAAACAAAACAAAGCTTTGGGAAAATTAAGACGAACTTGAGAGCAGAGGGGAAGAACTATGCAGAGAAGAGGAATAGTGTGTGCCTATCATCTTGTGATTTTGAGACTTAGATGCATAGGAGGACACCATAGAGGCTCATTGGTGAGCCTTGACATGTTCATGACTATGTATTAAAGGAATATCAGACACACAACACAGAGAAGTGTCTAGCGCTTCACAAGAAAGATCAAAAGGATGTGTCTGGGATATGAAAAGTAGACAACGATATTTACATGCAATGTGGAATACATTGGATTATTTCACCACTCTCAGAAGGTTATCATACCTTCAGTTGAGAAATAGGAGGGCAAGAGGAATTCTCCTTTAGGTGAGGATAAATCTTAGGATACCTCAGGGGGTTGGAGGGTGGAGATGGTGTTCTCTAGAGTCCCTTGAAAACTTGGGGTAGATACTCGGTCCTTGAATTCCTGGTAAAATAAATTTTGGAGTCACCTTTTCTTGTTTATCTGATTTGGTAGTGGGTTATTTATTTTCTTCATTGGGTCAATCCACTATGTTTCACGCTGCTAGGGTTGAGGTGAAGCCTCTCGACTCCTTAATATGTGTGAGTGTGTGTGTGTGTGTTATTGGATAGCTAGAGGGTGGAGGCAGTTAGCCTCTAGATTCTCTATGCATTGGTTAATCAATAAGTGGTTGGTGGGTAGAGGTAGAAGGACCTATAGAGTCCCTAGTTCAATGGGCAGTAGGTGTTTATTCAATTGAGAAAAACCACCTCAATCCTTGGAATCTGGCTCAAGGGTGACAGTTGCAAGTAGCTTGGTTGCAACTTGTCTATGGTTGGCTGGAGAGTTGTAGTCCCGAACTTAGTTTCCCATCTTCAATATAATTTCCAAGATAAGTTATTCTTATGCATTATCTTGTATGGATTTCATCTTAAAGTGTACATGAATGATGTGTTGTTGGTTTGCATGACAAGCCTTGTTTCAATTGTATACACAAGTTTAATGGCATGTTATGGTCCATATGAGGATGTATTGATAAGCATGAACGTTTCATAGGATTAATGGCCTTATGATAACATTTTTCTACAGAGAATTTTTCACTTGTGGAAGTGTTGGGATTGCACTAGTTAAATGTTTGCACAGGGAAGTCAATGGTCACTATGGGATGTTGTCATCTTGTGATGACTGGATTTTAAGGGTTGATAAAGCCTTGTCATGGATCGTTGTATACTTTTTGTTGATAACTTTCATAGTTACATCATTATATACTTGTTGTTGATAAATTTCGTAGTTGAATCCCTCTTCATTATTGTTCAGCCGGTGGAGATGATAGATTCAAGGAAGTAGGTTTCTTTTTGTTGAAGAATTGGTCTACTCTCTGAATTCCTAGGAAGAATTTCTCTTGGAATTGGTCCTGTTTTGGTGAATTTCCTTAAGGGAATTCTCATCAAGTTGTCCTTATGATTTCTCTAGAATTTAGTGTCCCTGAAGGGATGTTATTGACGCTTAAAAGACCTAAGAAATAACCAGAAAAAATTATGAAGGAAGTGGCCTCTGGAACTCTAAAAATGATGAATCAAATGGCTTGGAATTCAAGTTACAGGTTGGACCCGCAGGTCAGGGGTCAGTAGGTCACATAGGTGGGTTTAACATCGAGAGGTCTCTACCCTAACCTGAGTTGGGATGATAGGGTGGTTTGTATGATTTGGGTGCAGGTGAAGTTAGGAGGTCGGTTAGGTAGAAGGTCAGAGCTAATCCAAACCTAGCATTTTATTGCACCAAGGGGAGGGTCGACCCTGACTTGGGTCAGAGGCCAGGCCCAGAAATGGAAATGAAAATACATGCGTTAGTGGGACGGTGATCCTAGTAAATTTCGCTACCCTTTTAACCAAGACCTTTTACTTCGGTTGATGTGTTAGAATTTCATCAAAGCATTAATGAACATAAAATAACATATCTTCATGCTGCAACAAAGAGGAACATAAAAAGAATTAGCAACATAAGAGATAGATAACGGAGCTCGTCCAGGAGGGACTACGTCTCTGGGCCTCAGTGTCAAGATGGTGTAGGCCGCTGCATTAAGTGATGGAAATAGTGCAGATGTACATGGATGGTATTTTCTCTGTCATACAAGAAAAATTCCCTCATGCAGGGTTGGATGGACCTCTCCATGAGATGTTCTACTATAGAAACTCTCATTCACAAAAATGACTCCTATCAATATAACAATAACTCACACATATTGACTATGAGTATCTCGCGAGCATGGCGATAAAGGGATCTCAATCAAACATACATGTGACAATGAGTATCCTGCCAACATGGAAACAAGGGGATCTCAAACATAAAACAAATCCATGATATAAATTACATCCCACATGAAGAATAAAACAATATCCCACATCAAACATCAAAACGAGATCTATACAACATAATGCATCTCATAGCAAAGAGATAAATAATTACATGATCACACATCATATACCTCACATCCTGGAGCTATATGAAGAAAAGGATGATAAACTGTTGGATCTGGCTGTACCATCAATCTCGTGGCGTCGAATATCCTGAAAACGACTGCTCACACATTGAATGCTGACACCTGCAACTCCACATTGAAAAGTGGCTGAAAAACATAAGGCTCAAATGGAAAATCTGACTGCACCACTAAAATCGTGTCGCCGAGGGATGTAGGATCGACTGTCAATTTGCTGAATTATGACAAAGTGAAAATCTGGGCCTTAGGGGATCTTTTAGATTCCCCTAGATTCCTCAAAGATGCTTCTCCACAGGGAATCTAGAAATCTGCAACTCAAAATAGGAATATGATCTCACCATTGAGAAGAATGAGTATAAGGTTGACCTCATTCTGACACCGGTGAATTTCAGCCTCCAAGGAATCTTAAATATTCCCTCAAGATTCCTGAATATTCTCCTCCATAGGGAATTTTCAAAATCGTTGCTCAAAAGGAAAATCTAGCTGCACCATTGTGCTCCCTATGAAATTCCGGTTAAAATGCACATTCCCTTGGCATCAAATAGGAATATGTCTTGAACTGTGTGCACCATCCCTGCCTCGAACTGCATGTCAGGTCTGCTCCGCCTGGCCTGGGTGCAGTGGTGAAATGTCGAGTTTAAATAATAAAATTTGGGTAGATAACCCAAAGCCCGATGGGCTGGCGCCATGGTAGAAAATGCATTTGGTTAAGGGGAGGTCGGGGGATAAAATCCTGCCTCCCCCAAAATCCACATATAATAGTTTTTTTTGGCGCGTTTTTAATTTCTTGGGAGGGGTCGGATCCACCTTGGGCAGTCCGCTCAACTCCCCGCCATGTCGTATTACATATGGTGTGGATTGGATGGGGTGACAGGGTTGACCGCCAACCACCCCACCATTTATGCTATATGTGGGGTACGGGGCCCTCGGGGTCACGGCCCATTGGACACTTGTTTTAATATGTGTCATTGTAATGTGTGGGTGGAGTGGTAGGGGTGGTGGCCCGCCACCCCCCTTTTTTTAATTATTTTTTGTTCATATAAAACAAACCGACATTTTTTTAAAATACCCAATTTTGACAGAAGGAGACGAATTAAGGGGCCCACAATTTCGCCTGGAATCGAGCCGGAAGCTGGCGACTGTAAAAATTCCAAATTGTGTCCCCCATAGCCTACCAAGTCACCAATTTAACCCAAAATTTTGACTGGATCTAACTTCTCCATATGGACTCAGTTTGACGAACTGTTCACACCGTTGCGATCAGGACGACAAGATCTTCAACTTGAACCTGGTTCGAGAGAAATCCAAACACTTATTATTTTTGAGCTTTTATAAGCTCTCTTTGTCTTGTGTGTGTCTCTGGAGCCACTTGGATCAATCCTCCCCACTGAGAATATTTTGGTCCTCCAAAAGAATCAACAATAATTTGCAACTGTTGTGTACAATGTGTTAGTCATCAGTAATTCTTTCTTTTGTAGATGACTAAATACCTATCCTAGATTTCCAGAAACAAAGTTCAAGAAAATTGTGAGTTCTAGAAATCTCACTGCCTTCGTTATCCTTAAGATAATTTTTCCACTATTTCATCATCCCATCATGTCAAGCTCAGCTCACCAATCCGAGAAGACCCATCATGGGCTCATGTCACTCATTTTGTCTATGTTTTTTCACCTTTCGCCTCAATCCTCTGTTTTGTTTAGCCTACACCCTCCACTACTACCTAGGGCTACCAATCAATCAGCTCTCTTATATCTCCAAAATACCTCAAGCATTGATGGTCTCAAAACTATCTCTATAGGCACTTTAGATAAATCAAGTACATTGGATTTTGGATCTTCAATACATAAGTCATTCAAAAGCTCTTTTTTACACTTAATGACCCCAAAATCTAAGTTTTCAGTCAAAGGCCAAGTCCAAGGAACCTTCCACTAGGTCACCTAGGGTTTCATAGGTCATAGGGTTGTTTTTATGCTCAAAGTCTTTGTTTTTCCTGTGTCAAGAGGCTGCACACAAAGGAGAAGAAGGTCAAGTAACTTGTCCAAGATTGATCAAAAGCCATTCAAGAAAGGCCTCCTTGGCCAAAGCACAAATTCTACAAGGGACAACTGCCCTTGTTCACATTTCTGCAAAAATGATCAATTTGGTCATCAACATAAAAGAGGTAAGGTAATAAAATGAATCATCACAAGAAGACATCCACAACAAAGAGAAAGGCAGCAAGCCTATGTTTAAAGAGAATCAGGGTTTTTGTGATTAATTGACAATACGGTGTTGCCAAGAAAAGAAACATCACAAGGACCACAAGGACAGAAGACACCTGAACATAATCAAGAACAAATTTAAGATCTTCAGAAATCATGAATGAATAAGGGAAAAAGGTGAGGTGAACTAAATAGAAATGAATGAACTTGAAAGGGTTATAGAGAACTTAGAAGACAACACTGTTTATTTTTCTCTAACAGCCCTAAAACCTAAGATTTTGGAAAGATGGACAGAAAATTTCAAAAGAAGATGATGAGTCCTCCTTCATAACAACAGAAGGCATTCAAAGGGTTTTCAAGGTGGTTTTTGAGGTTTGTCAAAAAGCAACACTGCTTCACCTGCATCAAAGGGAGAAATGGCAGAGAGTATTAGTGTGATGAAGCCTAGGTCTCCCAGTATAGTCAAGGTCTTCAAAATGGTCAAGACAAAGAAAACATAAGGTAAAGGGCCAAAGAAGAAAATCATTCTGAGAATAAGTTCACTCTTGAGAAAATGAGGTGTCAAAGTCCAAACAATGACAAAGAGACCAAAAATCTTGTGTTATGGCACCAGTAGAAATCAGAAGTGGCCAAGGGGAAAACATGGTAAAACTGATTCACACATCTTTGCCAAAAAGACCTCACTGTCAAAAATATCAGAAAAAGATGAGAAAGTCATGTTCAGGTCAATTACACTTAAGAAGGCCAAGAAGGATAAACACAGTGTTCTCAGTTTGTCAAAAGCATGCCAAAGACAGTTTGAACAGTGCCCAAACTTTCAAAGGGTAAAAAGGGATGAAAAATACATCTACATCTCATCAGCCAGCCACCACCACAAAAAGAAGAAGAAAAGATGCCTTGAGAAAGTCTCTATAACCCTGCAAAAGATAAAAGGTATCAGCCAAAAGAAAAAGAATAGAAACATAAGTAAAGTGAGTTTTGTAACTTTGATTTATTCCTTAAGGGCATAAAGGTCCTCCTTAGCCTTTTTTCCATCTCATTTTTCCATTACAAGAGGAGAAATTCCTCAGAGAGAAAAACAGGGTTTTTTGGCCGTTTTCTGGGCAAGTGTTTCTGGCGCTCCGCAAATCACTGGCGGTATGCAAATAAAGGCCAACACTGCACTAACCGACCCTCCGCCCATTCAAAATTGCACTGCACTGCGCTAATTAGCCCCGACGCTACGCAAATCCCGGGCGTTGCACAAACACGGGCCCGACTCGCCTAGAGACCGGCAGACAATGCACACGCCCGGCGTTGCACTAACCATCATGCATGCCTGCCAACACTGCGCAAACGGGTCGACCCGGCAGCGTAGAGAACCTTCAAAAGGCAAAATCTCTTGCCCTAATTCAAATTTTCGTCCTCCATTCGCCTCCAAGATCTGTATAAGAGACAAGAATTGGTAAGTGGCCTTTTCTCCTTGTTCCCAAGCAACTTTTCAAGTTAATTTTGGTCTTTTGTGGCTTTAAAATTAAAACCCTAGGTCTTGCATACAAATGAGCCTTTGTGTTTAAAAACCTCCTTAAAACCAGTTTTGATGTCATGTAAGGGTAAATGAGTTAAGGTGATTGCAATACACCTTTGAGAAGGGCCTCCTTAAGCTACAAGGCAACTAAACCCTAAGAACCCTAGCCTCCACACCACTCATTCTCCAAATTTGATTCCATCACCTTTTTCACCTTGCTTCACCAAACCGTATTTGAAAACCAACATCTCCTATCACCATGTCAGGAGCTGAGAACAACAGTGGTAGTGATAAAGGTCAAAGGCCTTTGAGACCAAAACATAAGGGAGGAAAGGTGAATATATTGGAACCTCAAAGCATAGTGGCCATTACCTCCTCTCCTAGGATCTTGTCATGTTTTCAAAATGCAAGATGTTTTCAATTTTGTGAGAGGATGAAACAAGTAAAGAGCCACCCTGAGCTTACAAGGCTCCTCATTCTCAATTTACACAACAAGCACTCAAGCCTTACAGAAGTGGATTTTGAGATCTCAGCAAGTGCCATCTCTGAGGCCACGGGTATCCCAGCTGTGGGTGAAAATTGGTTTAAAAAGGGAAAATTGGACAAAGACTTTTTAGAGCCTTTTATCAAAACAAGGTATAGAGGAGGGAGAAATTTTTTTTCCCTTTTCTCACACCTCAAACACAGATTTTCCTCCTTGATGTTGGTTATCATAAAGTACTTCACCTGTGAGGGGAGGTACTCCAGGATTTATTCTTATCATGTCAGACTCCTCATGCATTTCACTGGGGTTAAGGTGCTAAACTTACCTTACTATCTCTATAGGAGCATTGAGAAAATGTCTTCTGTTGTCCAGAGGAGGAATCACTCACAACAAATGCATAGCTTGTTCCACCATTCCTTGTTCAAGATGGTGGTATCACATTAATTGGAGCAGCAAGGTATACCTTGGGATGTTTTCATAACCCATGAAGTCTTTACAAACCCACAGCCTCCTCATCAACCAAATCTGCCTTCCTCATCTGCACAAGTACCCTCACCACGGGCAAATCTCCCTCCTCTCCTTCTCTTGGTGCATCAGGTGAAGCAGGAAGTGGTAATGAAGAATCACGTGAAGATCAGGGTGAAGGTGATGAAATCAGTGAGGCAGAGGCAGAAATTAATGAGGAAGAGCAAGAGGGAAATGATGGTGAAGAGGAGGGAAATGAACATAGCAGTGATGAAGACAATTTAAACAATGAGCATTTGGAGGAAGGCAGTGATGGTAATAACACCAATGAGTCAGCCCAAAGTGAAGAAAAGGATAATCCAGGTGAACAAAGTGATCACCAAGAAGATATTGATGAAAATAAGGAGGCTGACAGTCAAAAAGGTAGTGAACAAAACTCTACCACTATGGAAGAGGATGCTGGAGGAAATTATGATGAGGCAGAGTCCATGGAAACAAATGATGAACATAAGGATGAGCCAGCAGATAGTGAGCAAGGGGTAGAAGACATGGAAACAGATGAAGAAATTAATGATGAAAATAGGAGCAGTGATCATGACAATGAGCAAAGTCATGATGAGAACAGTGACAATATGGAAGAAGATGATGAGGCAGAGACCGAATTTGAAGAAGATGGCATTGATAGGACAAGCAGTGAGAAACATGACAGCAAAGGAGATAGTCATGACAATCATGACATTCATGACACCAATCAGCCTCCTAATGAACATGAGAATGATAGTAGTGCAGGAGATGATGAAGAAAAGGACCCTAGTGATGAACAAAACCAAAGTGAAGAAAGTGTAGAGGCTGATAATCAAATTAAAGACCAAGATGACAGTACAGAAGGCAGTAAAAAGGGTAATGATGATGATGGTGTTGAAGGTCAAGAAGGCAGTAATCCAATAGAGCATAAGATGACTGATGGGGATCATAGTGAAGATGAAGGAGCTGGTGCCAACACCAAGGGTCACAGCCATGATGAAGACACTACCAAAACCACCCTCACTCCTCTTGCATGCACATACCATAGAGGGCCAAGGCAAGTGCTTTTTGCCTCCAAAAGGCAAAGGGTCTTGACATCTGCATCAACTTCAAGGCTTGAAAAGGGTAAAGAAAAGATGGAAAAGGGTAAGCAGCAGGTAAAGGTGGAAGAGGAGGATCCTGAAATAGAATGGGAGTTTGAACTTATCCATATAGACAATGATGAAGAAAATGAAACAAGAATTTCAAACTCCCTCCTCCAAGACAATAATGCACAAATAAAAGACCCAGAAGCTGAGTTGGAGAGTGAAAAGGATGCCATTCACTTCTATCAAATGCAAAACAAGAAAATGAGTGCACAACAAGCCATCTATGAGGATACAACACTCAAAGCCCGAAAAGAAGCCCAAAGAGCACAAGTCAAACTAGAAGAATACATGGGCCCATATGAAGAAAGTGAAGGTGAAGAGGACCAACCTAGGAAGAGGCCAAAAACCATGGGGTTAAGGTAAGCATTAGCAAAACAGAAGGAAGAGGAATCAACCCTAGTAGAGAAACTTTCCCTCACTGAAATCCTTTCCATGGAAATTGAACATGATCGGGAGTCATGGCTTGAGAGGGAAAACATACACCTAGAAGGCAAGCTGAAGAAGGCAAATGAAGGCTTAGAGCTGCAAAGAAAAATGACAAAGTATTATGCAAAGAAGCACAAGCTTGTTTGTGCCAAACTGAAGGAAGCCCTCCTTGAAGCGCAAACCCTAAAGGAGGCAAAAGAGCATGAAAATCTTGGAGTTTTGGCTGAGGCTTCTCAAAAGTTATCCAAGACCCCTCGAAGGAATTATCCACAAATTTTGAGCAAATTTGGAGCAATTTTTGTTTTTTGAGATTTTTAACGCACATTAGCGCAGTGCCACTGGTGCTACGCTAATACATGGAGCATCCTCAGGAGGAAAACTCAGCATTTTTTGACTTCTCACACCTAGTACATTATTCTCACCAAGTTTAAGATGATTTGGATCAGGTTTGACCCTTCAAAAGGTCAAAAAACCCCTCT
Organism: Pinus albicaulis; assembly: GCA_034641835.2. Taxonomy (NCBI): domain Eukaryota; kingdom Viridiplantae; phylum Streptophyta; class Pinopsida; order Pinales; family Pinaceae; genus Pinus; species Pinus albicaulis. Next base: position 728,702,068 of record CM076584.1, on the reverse strand, counting down.
TTTTTCACCTTTCTGCCATTGTTTTAGGCCTGGCACTGCACAAATGATAGTCTTGGGATATTTGAATTTTTGACTAGGCTACAGGAGCTGGATTAGGAAGATACAAGAATTTTTGGAAATTATACTCATCAGGCTCTCCAACAAGCCATCACGGAGCCAAATCCGACAACGGGAAGGGGTCCAAAACTTGGTTGCAAAAAACCCTATTTTCTGTTAAAAGTGGCGTTGCGCAAATAGACTGTTTAGTGTGTTTTGGACCAAAAGTCAACAAAACACACTCATTTATTGAAAAATCATTTTTAAGTGTTTTTTGAAGCAAATCACTCTAGAATTAGGTGCAAGAAGTTATTTTAGCATTTATTTCATGAGATATTTTGTTGGGCCTTGCATGGTCTCTTAGGCATAAATGACATTTATGGGTGATTTTGACTTTTTCCAACCCTATCTAGGGTTTTTTCCCTCCTCTGCTGAGTTAAATAGAGCATGAGGGTTTCATTGTAAATGTTGGCATTTGGTGAGCTTTGAGAGCAATATATGGTTTTTATGAGCTTGGAGAAGAAATTGGTGTTGTGAAGTTGATGAATGGCTTGCTTGGATTGATGATGGAAAATCTTGTTTGCAAGATTCCTTAGCTTGATTAATGGTGATGTATTCTTAATTTGTTCATGTTTTCTTGTTATCATTATATTTCATCCTTCTTTGTTGCTATAGAAAAGAAAAGTATAGGTTGAGAAATGCTCCTTGAAGCACCTTAGTCCTCATGTCTTCTATGGCCTTGATGTTTTCCTCTACTGGGTGTGTTTAAAGAATTCTTAGCTGCTCTTTAAGCCTCCTTATGCTTGTTTGTTTTATATATGGATTAATATACTAGTTTACAAATATGATTCATGGTAAGCCCTGCTTATTTGAAGCTATCTAAACTCTGTCTTGAAACCTCTCTTTGAAGTACTACTTGCTAGGTTAAGTCAAAGAGGCCTTGTTCTGATCTTGCCCTTTGTCCATGCCTAGCAGTTTGCCTCAGAGTTCTTTATAGCTTGATCAACAATGTTTAGGAGTTCCCTCTTTGATTGATTAAAGTTATTGTGTCATCTTATATGTTTTCCAATTTTGAAGGTGAAATTACTAAGTAAGATAAGATTTTCTTGCTTTCTTTGTTTCATTGGAATGTTTATCTTGGATATTTATTTATTTAATTATTGCCATTGGGTAAATGGTGTGCCCTATCTCATTATTAGTATCTTTTGCTTATCATATTGAAGACCTTCTTTTTTATGTGTAAATTACAAAGGATACTTTACTGCCCTTTGCCCTACCTTGATTTTCCCCAACTTGATGTCCACCCCATTTCACACATCACCTCAAGGATCCATTAACCTTGCTAGATTGGCCTTGTAATGCACTCTGATTCATTATTGAGATACTCATGACTTTCATTGACTCCATAGCCCAATGATTTAAAGACCTCTCACTCCACCTATTCTACCTATTCATCTTACCTAACCAAAACAATCAACAAACCCTACACTTAACAACTAGCCTAAAATCAACCATCTAAAGAAAACAAGAACATATCCTTTGCATCTAATAGAGAGAGCCCTCTCCGAGTCCAGGAAGGATGGGTCAAGGACTCCAAAGACAAGTTTCATGTTACCCTGTCATTTGATTTATTACTAATGATGGTTTTCCTAGCTTGGTTCTTGTAGTTTCTATGCAACCTCTAGGGTTATCAAGTGTCATTCTAGTTACCAAAAGCACACAACAATCCAAATACCAAATGCACAAAAAAATCTAACTGCTTGAAGTTAAAGATGGCCGACTTACCAGAAGTGCACAAGCTATGCTAGTCCAATTGAACTATCAAAAGAAACTAAGTTACCGAAAGTTGGGGTGCATTATTACAGTAGCTACACAAGGGTTTGTACATGTTTTCAGTTACCGAAATGTCTTGTAGCTAGCCACTAATGGTGAATTTGTAGTCCAAGATATGGAGGCAATAAAAAGGAAGCTCCAAGACATTATCCATTTTGACGAGGAAGGTTTTAGCTCTCCTAGGTCCAGAGAGGTCCTCATCAACCTTGAAACTTGGAAAAATGATATCCTTTCTTCTTGGGAGGAGGAGTGGCGCCTAAAAAGTAGATCTATATGGCTAAAGAGCAGATATGAAAATACTAAATTTTTAAGGCCTTTGCAGAGGGTGAGAAGATGCCTAATACCACTAGGAGCCTTTAAGATGGTGATGGAAGAGAGGTTCCATCCTTTGAAGGTCTGGACACCATGTGAAAGAGCTATTTTGAAAACATCTTTCAAGCTTCGATGAGATCCTCAATTGCAAAGTTATTCACATTTCTCAATTCTTTCCTAGAATGGACGATGAAGAGGAAAGGAGGGAAAAAATGCAGGAGGTATCAGAGGAGGAGCTACAATCGATGTTGCATAGTTTTCAGAAATACAAGAGCCCGAGGCTAGATGGGTGGGAAATTTATTTTTCCCTGGGGCTATATGAAATTTTGGGATCTGATCTTTTAGCATTTCTCATTCCAAAAGAGGTCTTGGGCACAAGGGAGAAGAAGTTAAGGAGTAGGGTCATCCAAGAATATTTGATTTAATGGAAAGGCTTGTTGGTAGAATACATGGGAAGGAGAGCAAGTGGTGCAGTTGCTTGAGGACAAGAAAATTTCTAGAAGGGAGGATTATGATGTCCCTTTCTCGTCCCTATAAGCAAAAGTGGGTTAGGACATAGCCCATCTAGATCCCATGAGCTACTAACAAAAAAAATTGGGGGCCATCATTATAAAATAAATAATAATTAAATAAAAAGGGTGTTAAAAAGTCCCTTTAGAAAAATAAAGTGACTCGTGGTATTACCCATGTTTTTCTACGGAGGAAAAATATTATAAAAGGGAGAAAGAGATTAAAGAGGGCACACGAAGAATTATTAGAGAATTTGTTAGTTCAGGTAGCTTGTTGAGAGAGGTGAAACTTTCATTTGGCTCACAATTTTGGTGTTGAAATTTAAACCTTATTTGGTGGAATTGGTTTCAGTGGTTGCAAAGCCACCCTAATCAATTATTGTATTACAAGTTGATCTCGTTTCCAAGGAGATTGATTCAAGCAGAGGATTTCTCAATCCATTATGCAGGCTGAATTCATTGAATTTCAAGGACCAAGTTTATTTACAAGGACCAAGATCATGATTAGCAAGGGCTTATTTTGTTGGTTTTGTTGGGCCGAAATTCTATTGAATTGATGGGGTTGAATTATCATCTCATTTGGGGATTGAATTGTTGCATTAACTAGGGTCAAGTTTTCTTTATTTCCTGGGTTGAGCTTACTAATTTTTTTGGAGCCATATACGACTGATAGATAGAAATGATGAGCTAATATAAAGCATATCCCCTTATGGCATTTACACCCCAAAGCTTGGCTATATCTCCTTTATCGTAGAAAGAGTTATAGCTGACCAAAAATGGTGGTGGAAAGCGATCTGGAAAGCCAAATGTATTGTTAAGTCAAAAGTGCTAATGTGGTGTTTAATGGTGAAGAAGGTTCCCACCTGGGACATCCTGTAAAGAAGATTCATGATTGGGCCAAGTTGGTGTTCCTTATGTAAAAACAATGATGAAAAAGTTCAACATCTATTCATGACATGCCCTTTCTACCAATAGATTTAGAAAGAATGTGAGATTGCTCTGGGTCACTCACATTCATGGGAATGTGTGAATTTGGAGGTGCCATGGAAGGCTTGGCTCTCAAATCCTATTTTTCACTCTGTTAAAGCACTTCCCTAATCATGTGTTGGGGGTTGTGGTTGGCCAAAAATAGAGGCATTTTTCAGGAAAAACTCTTGGTGCCTTAACATATTGCAGTAAAATTTATTGTTATCTCAAGCCTCATTTCCCACAAGAAAAAAGTATGGCTCCCCCAGAGTGAACAAGCTAGAACGTGTGGATCAAACTAGGCCATGGGCTTACTTTGAAGGAGTTTCTTCCAACAACGAACAACAAAGTAGAGGCAACTTCATCATATTTCTCTCTAAAGCTCACTTTTTCCAAGTACATATAAGATTTGGCCAAGGGACCAACAACGAGGCAGAGCTCTTAGCTTGTAGAAATTTGTTACTATTTTCCTTAGAGAAGGGATGCACACAAATTGGAGTTTTTAGGGATTCCATGCTCACAATTAATTGGTTTAACAAAACTGAAGTATGTAGGAACATTATCCTCATGTCTATTCTAAAGGAAACCTTGAGACTTATAAACTCATCTCCTCGTTTTCTTGCTCTCGTATTTACAAAGAGAGAACCACTACAATTGACTTCCTTTCAAAAGAAGGCTTAGATTTGGATCAAGGTTGTTGGGGTATAAAAGAGCAAAACAATGGGCAAGCTTGAGAGTTTTTTCATAAGCCATATAGGGAAAATCAACTCAGAACATTAGAAACATAACCTATAGGCATCAAATTATTTTGATTTTCTTATGGTATTCCAAGTCTATTGACATAGTTTTCCTCTTCTTTGTCTTTTTCAACTAAAAATACACACAATTTATGTATATAAAGAATGTAATTTTCAATCATTTTATAAATAAAATTAGTTTTTTTTTTTTTTTTAAATCTATCTAAATTTCATATTAATTTACATTTTGTAAAATTTATTTTGATTCAATTTTTTTTAATAAATTAATAAATAACATTTAACAACATCGTTAAATTGAAAATATATATTTTTTAACAAAATACAACCCATTTATGCTTAAACTACTCACTTACAAATTAATTTAAATGATAAAATACACCTAAACCTAAAGTTAAAACTAACGTAATGGCTAATACATATAATCCATAATCCATTAATACACAAGATGAAAAAATAGCTTATCATCTTCCAACATTAAATATATCAAGCATAAGCATAATGTGCAAAGGCCATGTAGTACAACTATTTTAATATCCATCTCATCTTCCAACATTAAATATATCAAAGCATAATGTGCAAAGGCCATGTAGTACAACTATTTTAATATCCATATGAGACGTATTATCTTTATAACTAAGTAGCCCTAGATGATAATGGTGGCAGGACACTCAGCAGCTTTCCAACTATAAAGTTGCCTTAGCAACTTTCCAACTATAAAAGTTCCTTGGCATTCAACTTTCTAACTATAAAAGTTCCTTGGGATTATAGTCTCTCGTATACCCTTCGTTAATGAACAACTCACATCTTACACTCTGATATTAAATTTCCCATAGAATATGGAAGTATAAGCCAATGGAGGGGTGTTGCGGACGAATGGAGAGTCTTTCTATCTTGGATATACCAAACTTAGTATTCACTCTTAATTCATCAACAAATCAGCTTTACAAATTGACCATAGTAAAGAGATAATTTTTTGAGCTCTTTCTATCTTGGATATACCAAACTTAGTATTCACTCTTATTCATCAACGAATCAGCTTTACAAATTGACCATAGTAAAGAGATAATTTTTTGAGCTGAAAGCCTCATATTTTTTGTTTTTAGGGCCATATGAAAGAGATATGTAATAAAAAACAAAAATAAATATATATTTGATTGGTTTAACTAAATGTATTATAATACATTAATAATCTTATTTTTTGTGGTCATAGTAAGAACAAGTGGTAAAAACATTTCAGTCATTCTCAACCATATATAATATATAATAATAATAATAAAATTGAATTAAAAGTATAATAAAACATCAATAATCTAGCTCTTTGTCCATATTAAAGAGAAGTGGTAAAAGTATATCACTCTCACTCTCAACCATAAATAAAATATTCCCATATCCATATGAGACAACATAATCTTATATAACCTTTGTAGAGAAATAAAGTAGTTAAAGTTAAAAAAATTAAATGAAATTGGAAAAATTCAAATTTTGCACTCTAAATTTTTTTACCCCAAGAGATCTTATCCCTCTTGGCTCTAGCTAGATTTGCGGTTAATATGGATTCTATATTGGTTTTTTTAATAACAAGTGTTGGAGGGTAGCTTAGTTCCTACCACTAAATTAGACATTATGATTTTGGAAAAATTGCATAAAAGATTATAATCTACATTGGTGAATGTTAAATTAATAGTCGTGAATAGGTAAATTAAATCCTATAGTCTTGCTTTGGCAATAACTAATAAATTAAGATGTAAAGTGATTGTTTGTACATGTCCAAGGCCTTACATAAATTTTTGTGGTTAGTAATCACTAGTAAATTCTACACATACAAGCTTACTCCTACATAAATGTTGAGAAAAACATAAATAATGTTGGGCAATAACTCCCAATAGGTATATATATTTGCATCTTAGTCCTATCAATTTTTTATGCAAATACTTTGCTTAAATTATGGTGGGAAGTGATTGTAAAAATGTTATTTACCTCAGTATGAGTTATTAGTCCCTGCTATGGCAGGACTATAGCTGATCCAAGTGGATATTGGTGGCCACCCACCTATTCCATTTGGACTCGCACCATCAGTTCTTTCAGTTTTTTAGTTTCAGCACAACTTACTATTTCTAGGAGGTTTTTAGGTCATACACATTTGAAGCCGTTTGGAGGCCCTAATGATCTAGGTGGTTATTGGTGGCCACCCACCTATTGCATTTGAACCCCCACCATCGATTCTTCAATTTTTCAGTTTCGACACAACTTACTATTTTTAGCAGTTTTTTGGGTCCTGAACATTCGGAGTTGTTTTGAGGCCCTAAACGATTTTTTTTTGGGAAAAATGGGAGCAACATAGGTCCATGGATCAATGATGCTCACATCAAATGTTGTAGTCCTCAGATAGATCTTTCTATCGAGATATGGTGCGCGTCAAACGAATATCGTATGCCAAAATTACGTCCCTGGGAAGTTGAAACACCAATTTACCCAAACGGGGCCCATAGTTTTGGCGCTTCATCTTCTAGAGTTAGGTTTTTGGATGTTTAGGGTTTTCCATTGTTTCTCAATAATAAATAGGCCCTCGAGCCTCATTGTAACACAGTTCAGAGGCATGTAGTCACCACATCTCTTCTCAGAGATAAGCTACCATCGCCCTAGCTATTTTAATTCCATTCTGTCTGTAAACGTATTTCAGTTTCTTGATATTAATGAAATGAAGTATTATTTCCACCGCATCTCTCTGTTTATGTCTATTTCTGTATTTTATTGTGTTCCTGCATAAATCTAGATTAATGGTATCAATAAGATCTTCTCTTTCTCTTTTTTTCTTTGCATATCCCCAACGTAGTCAGGGTATAAGGAGTTAGGGCTCGATCTGGTTGAACCCCTGCAAGATTAGCATCGCAAACCTCGACCACCTCCCATGGCGGAAGAAAAGAAAGACGAGGGAGCAGGAGATCCTATCAAAATATTGCTGAAGGAGGCCCTCGAGAAACAAAGGAACACGATGATGGATAACTTTGCTAAGATATTTCAACAACTGCCGACCTATGGTGCATCTACATCCAACAACCACCCTGGAGGCACCACTCCTTTCAAGGTACGGGTAAACTTTGACATTCTCATATTTGAAAGCCAGATAGATGCAAACGCTGTAGATAGATAGTTGAATTTGCTAGAAGGGTATTTTTCAGTCCATGATTTCTCCAACCAAGAAAAGATTATTTTTTCACTCCTCAAAGCCACCCCCCATGTCAAAGACTGGTGGGAAACCTACTGTGAGAAAAAGGACGAGGGGGAACCCTCTCTGTTCTCAGCCACACCCACTTGGAATTAGTTCCTAAGACGACATCAAGGAACAATATTACCCTGTGGGGAAATATGAGGACAAGTACATCTAATGGACCACGTTGCGACAATAAAGGGATCAAGATGTGCACGAATTGACGTATTTGTTCCATACCCTGTGCACAAAGTTGGGTATTAAAGATTCAGAGAGACATTTGATCATCAAGTACCGTAGTTTTCTGCACAGACACATTCAAGAGGAAATGGAGTTCCTCGACATTACCTCGCTTGGCATGACATATCGCTATGCCGCTAAGATTGAGCAGAAATTTAAGCAGAAGAAGCGAGACTTTGGATCCGCGAATTCAAAGCCAGGGAAAGGCGCCCCAAACCACAGAAATTGGGGTAGAGCCAAAGTGTGGCGACTCAGAACGCCACCACAAATCCAAATAAGGACATGGGGAAGTGGTGTGAAATTCATAACAACCCCACTTACAGCACAAACGAGTTTTGAGCCAAACAGTCGCTGGTGGCAGAACTAAAGGCACTCGAATTAGATGCATGTTATAATCATGAGCCAGAACCAGAAAAGGGAGATGAAAAAGGGAAGCAGACCATTGATGTGGACCCCAGTGCCATTGTTGCCACCAACAAGCTCCAGAGGGAGGATCCCGAGGATCTAGAGGAGGAAGAATGCCTCTTCCATTCACAGATGTGGGTGAAGGGTTCTCCATTGCAATTTCTTGTCAATAGCAGAAGCCAAAAAAACCTCATTTAAACAGAGGTTGTGAAGCGGCTCGGCCTACCGACCTTAGCACACCCGCAACTGTATTCCATCGAATGGCTTCACCCCCGGAGAGATCTTCGCGTCCGCCAGCAGTGTCGCCTTCCGTACAACATCAAACCATTCATGGATGAGGTAGTGTGTGATGTTGCTCCTCTTGATGTAGTTGATGTATTATTGGGCCAACCATACTTGTGGAGGAGACATGATGTGTATGAGTCTAGGCCTCGTTTTGTTGTTATTACTTTGGGAAATAAATTGTACAGGATACCAGAGGTAGTATTGTCTCCTGCCATCTCCTTGACTATTGCAAAACAACGCAGTAAGATTGTTTCCCAAACTAGGAAATTTATTTTCTTTACAACTTGCTCACACGGAAAGAAGAAGATTGCGGCCATAGCCTTGAAACAGGACTCCCCTGCACGGCTGCAACATATGGACAAAGTCGTGGAGGAATAGGAGAACATTTTCTCCTTACCCACAAAGGTTTCCCTACACTGTCCGGACAAGCACTCCATCGATCTGACCCCTAACACACTGCTGCCTCATATTTCCATACCTCATGTGATTACACAGACAAAATCCACACATGTACTTTCTGAGGAAACCAAATTTATTGAACACATCCAGCACGTCCACTAGCAGGTCCACGACATCCTGGACAAATCCAATACCAAGTTCAGCAGAATTTGCCTCTCATGGAGGAACTTAACACAATGGGGACCATTGCTTCCTAAGGAGGGAGGAATGATCTAGGTGGATATTGGTGGCCACCCACCTATTCCATTTAGACCCGCACCATCGATTCTTTTAGTTTTACGGTTTCAACACAACTTACTATTTTTAGCAAGTTTTTGGGTCTTGAACATCAGGAGTCGTTTGGGGGCCCTAATGATCCAGGTGGATATTGGTGGGCACCCACCTATTCCATTTGAATCCCACCATCGGTTCTTTTAGTTTTTCATTTTCAGCACAACTTACTATTTTTAGCATTTTTTCGGGTCCTAAACTTCCGAAGCCATTTTGAGGCCCTAAATGACGTTTTTTGGGAAAACTGAGAAAAACATGGGTCCATGGACCGATGTTGTTCACATCAAAATTTGTAGTCCTCGGATAGATCTTTCTAATGAGGTATGGTGCGCGTTAAACGGAGATCGTATGCCAAAGTTATGTGTTGAAAAACCACTTTACCCAAATGGGGCCCATAGTTTTGTCACTTCATCTTCTAGGGTTAGGTTTTTGGATGTTTAGGTTTTTCCATTGTTTCTCAATAATAAATAGGCCCTCGAGCCTCATTGTAACATAGTTCAAAGGCATGTAGCCACCACATCTCTTCTCAAAGGTAAGCTACCATCGCCCTAGCTATTTTATTTCCATTCTGTCTGTAAACATATTTCAATTATTTGATATTAATTAAATTAAGTATTATTTCCGCTGCAACACTGTGTTTATGTCTATTTCTGTATTTTATTGCGTTCTTGCATAAATCCGGATCAATAGCAATCAATTTGTGTGCTTACCGCTATTAGTTAGCATTGACCAATCAAAGTTATAATGTTTAATTTTGAAAAACAAATATTTTGTTTCAATATTATTGAAAAAAATATTTTCAAACATTTTGATTGAACCATAACTTTGAAGGTCTTATTGCAGCCTTTGTATCATGTGGATAATTGCCTCAGATTTTTTTTGCCATAATTTTTGGATGTAGTTGCAATATTTATGCCATGATTTTTAAATATTTGTGCAATGATTTTTCATTGTTAAGCTTCATAATTTAAGCAATTATTTGAATACAAAATGAATAGAAATAAGATGGAAATAAATATACCTACCCCATTCATTTACCCATTCAAAAATGTATTTTAAACAACACAAATTTACATTCTTGCTTCTATATTATTTAAAATAATTATTTTATGGTTATTTAAGGGAGTAGATTTTCACATTCCTATAATGTTTTTAGGTCTATAAAACCACACCACCTAAAAATAACTTAATCATGATTCTTAATGGGCTGGGTTTTCATGCTTAAAAGATTTTTTTGTGCCTTTGGTTTTTAATTTAATTCTTCACCTATTAAGAAATCAAACTCTTAACTAACTAGTGCATCCATAATAATTAAATGGTTGGTAAACACTGATACACATCAAAACACTCAATTCATGATAAATTTCACATTGCTAAAATTAGAAAAAAATTAAAAATTAAACTAAATTATAACTACTTCTTTATTATTATTAGTGATTGTTGTTATAAAAAAAATATATATATCTAAATTAAACATATACATTTAAAAAAAAATGGAAGATTCTTAACCATTAACCATGGAGATTGACTTCCACTTTACTATGGAGATTCTTAATCTATAAATAGGTTGTGTTACAATACCATGGGTTGATACCATGGTTTATCAATAGCACATACCCAAAAATCCATAACTTACTCATATGACACTAGTTCATACGACAAATTTTTAACTAGTCAACCTAAATACTTTCTAAACAAATCTCAACCATTGATTTAATTTAAAATAATCTACAAAATTAAATCTAATATCCATTTAATAATTATTAATAATTAATTAAATTTGTGAAACCTATTTCAAAACAAATAAACTTATCCAAATAATTAAAAACATTTTTAAATCTTATTTTAAAATAAAAATCAATTTTAACTTTAATACTATTTATAAAAAACTTATATCTCAAATTAAATTACTCACACCAAAAATCTATATTTTTTAATAATATTTAATATACTCGCCAAAAAACATATTCTCGCCACCATTTTTTATTATAATTTAGTGGGAATAATATTACATAACCCTACTTAAAGAAAAGGTGGTTTTAACTTTTACACAGTCCAAAATATTAAAAAGGTCTGAAATTCACACAAGTCGGCACCGACAGCTCCACCTTTTGCCTCTCATCCATGCACTTTCGCCAATGCTCCCCCTACCAGTTACGTAAACAATTCAACTTCTTTCTAACCCGGGGTGACATTCATGTCCTTGAGTCTCGATTCTTGGACCTTTTTAAATTAAAATATTTGTTATTTCCACCGTGATTTTCGATTTGCCCACCATTTTGGAATAAAATAATTGTTATTTCCACCGGTATTCTCCTTTCTTGAAACATAAATTCAATTATTGACCACGTAAAACTCTCAAAAATAATGAAGGGACATGAACACGGAATTTGCGGGAGCATTCCAATTTCTAACATGTAACATTAATGCTTACGTGGCATGGTATTTCCATGTCCGTCGTCGGACGTAATCTGATTATGCTTTGGATTCTTTTTTCTCGTGATAAGCTTCCACGTGTAATGTAGCCATTGGGTGATGGCTGCTTACGTCAGTGCTCAGTACACTTGTTACGATACGGACTTCTCGTTCTGGGTGTAAATTGATTTGACAAGATTTCTGATCAGCATGGAAACTGGTAGTGGTGGGGTCAGGGTTCCAACTCACCATCCCCATTGTATCACAGGCAAACTTGTGAGACACGGCACATATGATACTCTTATTTAATTATGTTTAAATAGCATGTGCATATTATCATTTTTGACCCACTAATTACTTTATTTAAAGTAACCCCAATTATTAGCCCACTAATTATCATTTTTGACCCACTAATTATTAGCCCTATTCGTTATTCGTTATAATCCTGGATGGAATAGGATTCAACCAACATTTTGTTGTCACCCACCAGAAATCGGATACTGCTATTTGCTGCGGTGTATTGCGGCTGTGCAGTTCGGTAGAAAATGAAAAGGAGGCTTACGAAAGGGATGGATCATATTTGCTCCCCTACCCGAAAATTTCGTTCCACAACTAAGTGGTCCCTCTTTATCTTTTATGACAATGAGAAAGTTAGGAACGTTAAAAAATATTTAACAGAATAGATTCTCCTTGAAATTAATATTTTTAAATAATGAGTGGTAGAATATGAGAAAGTAGTAGAACATGGGATTGATTCACGTCAATCTCCAGAAATCTTTTCAATATTTCAATTTCTTCATATTGCATAATTTTAACAAAGTTTTCTTGTTATATATATATATATTTTTAAAGTAATATTGTTTTTTTTTAATTAAAACATGTTTGTGAATATACATATATAACATTGCAAAATCACTAAATATTTCGCATATACAAATTTTATAATTTAGAATTTCCATTCTAATTTTTTTAAACTAAATTTAAGACAAAAATACTTAATAAAAGACATAAACTTAAAATATTTAAACCAATACTGTTCATCTTTCTAAATCTAAAGGTTAATAAACAATAATATTTTATATTAAGATACATAAGCCTATCTTTAATTCAAATGGTATAAGTTTATAGAGTAGTTCTTCCAACTTCATCTATGTATATTTATAGTTGGAACAGTAACAATGACTCATCCAATTCATGAAGTAAGTTAGACTCTAGTTATCTTGGAGTTACTGGGTACATCTTGCCCTACTCAAAGCTTTGTGGTTCTAACATGGCATTTAAACATATCAACATATTTCTTAAAAAAAAAAACTTTTTTTAGATTTGCTCCTTTAACTCACAAGGTATGTTATAAGCAATGTCACATGCTTTGGGTTAGACATTGATATTTAAACATATCACCATATTCCTCAAAAATATAGATTTTTTAGATTTTCTCCTCTAACTCATGACATATGTTATAAGCAATGTCACATTGTTTGGGTTCGACGTTGATTAGGTTCAGTTTGAGTTCGAATTTTTTGATGAGGTTCGCCATTAGGTTCGTCCATATATATACACATATAGTAATTTAAAACGAATTATGGGATAAAATAGTAAGAAATCAACATAGGTTCAGTTTGAGTTTGAATTTTTTTTTGATGAGGTTCACCATTAGGTTAGTTCATATATATACACATGTATAGTAATTTAAAATGAATTATGGGATAAAATAGTAAGAAATAGTAAGAAATCCACATCAGTAAACATCAAAAATTGTTATCACGGACATGGAAGCTGCAACGATAAATTACAAGCTTGAGTTGTGACATAAAGTTATGAGTTTTGATCTATGGACTTGGTCAATGGCTATGAGGTTAGTGGAACCTCAATTTTTTTTTAAGGTTCGCCAAAATTCAAACCTCAAAGTTAAAGTTCCACATTCAAAGTTTTCTCCACTAACATCATTTTTAAACATATCACCATATTCTTCAAAAATGCCTAATTTTTTTGATTAACTCCTTAGTCTCAAAGTTGGGAACATTTGCTATGTAAACATAGGTTGTATGACAAGATTAGAAAACACTACTTTTTCTTCTTCAAAAATCCAAGTGGTTCTCTCCAAATATTATTGGCACCAAAGATTGTAAGCCTTTTTCTTTTGAGAAATGTTTGACTTTCACCATTGAATTACTTAAAAACCAATTGAATTACTTAAAAACCAATATCATTGACTAAAAAACCCTTAATTCCAACACTCTTATATTAATAAGAAAATAAAGAGACCATATGAACATTGTCAAAGTTCACAAAATAAACTTGTGAATCACTTAAACATAATAACTCTAGTAACCTCATGTCCATTACACATTTCTCATGAACATTAATATTAAAAATGTTTTTTCACAACAATAAATTCAAAAAAAAATCTCACACAAACATTATTTTAACTTCTTCATTATTCCCCATCTCACTAAACACTCATTTTTTCTTGAAAAAGTAAAATCCAATAATTGTTTTATAATCTAAACAAAATTACATCTATAGATGGTTAGACAACGATATAGATGGTTAGACAACGACATATATGTAGAGGCTCTCACAAAAACAAAGTGAAAATTATAGTGATTAAAAAGACATTTAGTTTGAATCTCATATATATATATATATATATATATTTTTTTGGCATAATCATGTTATATAATTTTGAGATTGTGATATTTTATGGTTTAAAATATGTTTTGAATATACAAATATATTTAATATGAAAAAAATCTTTTGAAAGCTTTAAATTATTTATACTACATAGTTCAAAGTTGTGATTTTAGTAAATTATTCTTAAATTTAAATTTAGGAGTTGTTTACCAAAATAGCTCGATAATTTTTTGTTGGAATTTGGTAATTTTTTTTGAAAAAATAAGATAGTTGGAGTGTTTGAATTGCATTTTTTATGGTGGAAATGGATTCAACACCATTAAAACCTATTAAAACACCCAAAATACTAAAGTTTAACATGTAACCCAAAATTTCAATAATCTTTACTAAAATTTTTCATAATCTTACAAAAATTTCCAGATTATTCTATGAATTTCTTAAACTACTGATTAAATTTAAAACAAAATTTACTTAAAAAAAATACCCCTAAATTTAAAAAATCTAAAATATAATTAAACCAAAAAAAAATACATAATCCAGGCCAACTTTGGAGAGGTTGTCTTCTTCCTCATTCATTTCCTTATACACATCCTCCAATGTGAACTAAATAAATTGTTTTCTAACGAGTCTATCACTAAACTCATATTTTCCATAAGTTTCTTTTGCAAATTTATTCTTTATTTTTAATAATAAAAAAAAATATATATCTTAATTTTAAATAACTTTTATTGAACTAATTTTCTAATATATTTTGTACGATCATCAATATCTAAATTTAAATCATTAAAGTAAACCGTTTAAACGATTACATATTAATTTAAATACCCTGCTTTTATTAAAATTGGGTAGTAATCTAAAAATGTGATGATTTGAATTTAATCGCATTTCATTTTTATTTTTTAATTCAAAATTGAATAATAGATTTTAATTATTAAAATTGTAGTTGGTATAATCAAAATTGGAATTTATAAATTTATTTTTATAATAAAAATTTAAATTTAATTGTAAAAAAAATTATAATTTCAATAATTTATAATTATCATTATTTTTGTCTAATTTAATTAAGAGGTATATGGGTTTTGGTTAAATTGTGATAGGGTGAGTTCTCATAGCACTTATCGCAGGTTCAATTCCCTTATCTGGTTGGAGTAATGTATTTGGATATGTTAATGAAGATAGAGTTAAAAAAAAAGAAAAAAAGGTACTACCAAGTTTTTTAAAAAAAAAGATTTTTTTTTTTCAAAGTATTATTTTTTAATTACTTTTAATTAGAATTTGACAAAAAAAAATTGAAAATTAAATTTAAGTTATTTAATCTATCCAAAATTTAAAAAAAAAAATCATTTATACATTCTAAAATATATTTTAAATAACAAAAAAAATCTCAATTTTACTTAAAATTATATAATCAAATTCTAATAAAACAAATAATTTCACAAATTAAATTTTACCATTCAAATTAAATTTTACCATTTTTTATCACCTTATTGTAGTAAACTACTAAAAATACCTTTTGAATTATATAAATTTAATAATAAAAAATTTCAATTTCAATAATATTTTATAACCCATTTAAAAAAACTCTACATTTAATAATAAATAATTTCAATTCCAATAAATTTTTTATTACCCAATTCCAATAATTAGATTAATAATAATAAAAAACTCCAAATTATAAATCGTTTACCCTTCTTTGTAGATTTAATTATTCACTTCCGTTGAAACGGAAGTCACACGTGTTACCAGTGAACCGAAGCGAGGGCAGATTAAAAGAGGAGGACCGAGGTCAAGCGTTCGAATCGAAATAACCACCTGAGGAATCATTAAAGCGTTCAAATACGACGACCTGCAATAAAGCCTGGCACGAACGTCCAGCGAAGCTTCACTCCCAGCAACCCGCTGAAAGAAGTGGGCGGTTTCTAAGGAATCGTCCCTCTCTATTTTTCCCTATTAATTTCCTTACCCTCTAAGCAATTTTCTCGCAGAAGGTCCAACCCTACTGTATTCGTAGATTTAGACGCTCGACCAATCTTGATTTTACTATCTGGTTTCCCTCTCCAGCCATTGCAAAGCAAACGATGGATCTCGCTTTCGAATCCCTGCAGGTCCTCTTACTGTCTCTGTGCTGCCTGATTTTGGTACCCTCAGCCGCAGGATGGGCTTGCAGGGACACTTGTGGGAACCTACAGGTGAAATACCCGTTCGGAACAGGCCCCGGCTGTGGGGATCCGCGATTCCAGAACTCAGTAAGCTGCGTGAACCAGAAGCTGATGTTCAGTACTCACTCAGGCTCTTATCCAATATCTTTCATCGATTACAGCCAAACCACTATTTATTTAGCCGATCCACGGATGTCGAGCTGCGCCAGCATGACCAGCAGTGGCAGCTTCGGCCTTGACACCACCGCGCCTTTCAAGTTCAAGAACGACATTTTCGTCCTCCTCAACTGCTCTCTTTCCTCCTGCCTTTACAGTCCCACAAACTATATGTGCGACACCGGAAGCTCCCAAATCTGCAGTGCTCTCTACAGCTGCCCTGGAGTGGTAGGCCTCGGTTTACAGCCATATTCCCCAATTTCCTCGTGCTGTGTATATGCGCCCATCAATCTGGGCTCCGCCGATGAGATAAACCTGGCTAAGCTCGAAGGCCAGTCCTACACCAGCATTTACAGCTTCGGCAACGATGCCACAGATCCCACTCGCTGGAATTATGGTATCGCGCTCAAGTACAGCTTCAATGTCGGCAACAGCAATTTCCCCACTGCCTGCGTAAATTGCGAGCAGAGCAAAGGCGTCTGCGGCTTCACGGGGGTGTATAATTCTTTCACCTGTGTCTGCAGGAATGGAGTCAATACCACCACAGACTGTTACGGCCAAGGTATTTTCTTTCTTTCCCTTTCATTCTCAGATTTCCAACTCGTCAAGAAACTCTGGAAATAAAAGAAAATGTCAGATTTCGAAGCCTTCAAGAAACTCTGGAAATAAAAGAAAATGCCAGATTTCGAAAATGCTTAAATAAGACAACAATGTGTATGGTTTTGCAGAGGACTACTGGAACGGAGCCCAGAGTCACAGATCTGCAGCTTTTGGGCTCTGGATTGCAGGTCAGTACGGGCATTTTCTTGTTTTTAGTTTATAGTACGGTTATGCTTGTTTTATTCAGTATTGATCCAGGTTTTTTTGGCTTGAGTGCAGGACTGGTACTGGCGATTGCAAGTTCTTTCTATTTCTGAACTGTGAGATTTGATTTGGAGAAACTTTGGCAGAAGCAAGCATTGCACTGCACTGCCGAATGACAGTCCCAACAGTGTTTGGAATGCTGTTCGAAAGGACAAATCCAAACAGTGAAATAATTTTGAGTTTATTTATGAATGCATGTATATTTTTATCAATAAGTTCATTCTTTTCACTAAATATTTGTTGGGTTTCATATTCCATGGGAAAAAAGCACTGTAATTTAAAGGCTGAGCTCCTCTTCTGCTGAATATAATGAATGTTCTCCTTTATTTTTTCAGAATGTTATGAAAATGAAAAATGCACACAGTTGTTTTCGTTGTTGTGCATTGGATACCTCGAGAAAGAATAAAGATATGAAATAATATAATAAATTCTTTGAAATAAAGTGGAAATGGTACAGCTGGTAATGTTCTGAAATGGACAGGCTTTTGAATTTATTGAAGGGTAAGGTTGGTTCTTGACAGGCTTTTAAATTTTTCATTCCAAAGTCCAAAGTTAGATCTTGAAAGGCAATAGAATCACATATATTAAATTACAAGTAATATTTTAATAATGGAAGGATCACATGGAATTTCACAATTGACTAAAGTAGAAACATAATTAATATAGTTTTGAAGACAGTTGGCAAAAAAACTGGTTGTGTATCAAATGCTTTTCTAAAAGAATAAAGTTATGAAATAAAAGTAAAGAGGTTTCAGAATATTATGAAAATGAAACTTTCTTGTGTAAGTCATTACTTTATGAAAGAATAAAGTTGTAAAAAAGAGTGGGATGCTCCGGTGAGGGTTTGAAATAAATTGTTGCAAAGACTTAATTAAATAAATAATTCATATTTGAAAATTAATATAATAATTGGATTTGGTTTATATTTATTTATTTTATTATTGATATTTTAACACATGAAACTTCATTTTATTAGTCTTTCTTATTTATTCGCAGGGACTATGGTTTATATTTATTTATTTTATTATCAATATTTTAACAATTTTATGTTCACATGAAACTCCATTTTATTAGTCTTTTGGACTATCTTTTCCGTAGAGTCAATTATTTTGACCCCTACAAGAATTTTTTTTTTTCAAGGAAAAAACAAATAATGCTTTTATTTTTTATAACGATATTTGAATTTTTTTATAATGATAATGATATTTTTAATTATTTTTTGAAGTTCAAAAAATGATTTTAATTTTTTTAATAAAAGATTATATATATTATTAAATATGTGAAATGAGTTTAATGACTAAGAATATGTGTTTTTTCATAACAGGTCGGTAGTTTACATCTATTCTGGCAGGTTTTAAATATGTGTAGAGTATGTACACTCTAGAGATTTTAGTAGTCAAATCACTATGTGAAGGTCTCATACACCAATTTGATGTCTCACTTTATTGTGACCTTACATTTAAATAGTACTTATTATTATATTTGAAGTGATGAAAAGATAGAAGTATGTTGTAATGCTTATAATTATAGCTTCATCCTGTGGTGATTGGCATGCCCCTACTACTAATGACATGATACTATATTAATGGTGCTTGCACTAGAACTAGAATAGTGTTTGTGCTAATTTCAATTGAAGAGACATGTTGGAGGGGGTTATGGAGATAGGGATATTAAAATCATCTTTATTTGGTACTATTAAAAAAGAACTACAGGGAACACTGACAACTCTTTACAATTGCTAGCATTGCACTTGCCTCACCCTCCTACATTGAAGGAGTAGCTGAAACAACCCCAAATTCTCACCTATTTCATTTCTACAACAATGTTAAAAGTGTTTAATCCTATCTCAATGCTTCATTGTCACTAAGACTTGTAGCTACCCACATTGTGTATTCGATTCTTCACTACAAATGTCATTGGACTTGCAACTACCCAAACTATGTATGGACACTAATTCGTCACTACAAATGTCATGCCTTCAATACCTATAGTTCACCAAGGTTTGGTCTTGATGATAATAATTATCAAAACCACTTCACATATAAAAAGATTAACTAATCTCTATTAGGTATAAAAAGATTAACTAATCTCTGGAATTTCAAAAGCATTAAATGAATTGTTTGACCCAATCAATACGAAAGATAATTCCTCACTTGCTAATGTTCAATCACCATATGCTCCACCACTTCCACTAGATGAATCTATGGAGTGTTGTTCATATCCTTGCACTAGTCATAAGAGATATGCACTAGTCATAAGAGATATGTGCCTTATATGACTATGAGTTCATGGTTTCTTTTTTAAGGAAAAAATTAATTATTTTGAATTTCCAATAGAAAATATTCCAAATAGGTTAAAAAACATAATTTAAATTTTTTCTATTTGATTACATAGGAACTAAAAAAGTTTTGTTCAACTCTATTTTGTTTGGAATTAAAAAAACTTTATTCAACTCCATTTAAAAAAAAAAAAGTTTGTTCAACTCCATTTTGTATCAAATAAGACACCTAAACCATGAATACAAACAAGTTATTTGAAAGTGAAATATATTATTCTTGGTGATTGTTTTATAATTTATTAATTTGATTAAGTTTTGTTTTATATAACTTTAATTATATAATTTTTTTTTTAATTGAGTTATTAGTTATTAACAATGACAAATGCTTGAAAGTGAAACATATTATTCTTGGTTTTCGTTTTATAATTTATTAATTTGATTAAGTTTTGTTTTATATAACTTTAATATATAAGTTTTTTTTTAATTGTTGATTGACTTATTAGTTATAACAATGACAAATGCATAAATAAATAAAATTAAGGTTTTATAAGAATCAACCTATGCATGTTTACTTATCTTCTAGATATCTTCTTGATGCTCTTGAATTCTTTCAATAAATTTTGTAAAACTTTTTCTCAATCAAAAATAATAATAAGATATCATATTGATTCATATTTGGTATTTATAATAAAAATCACTATTTTATTTTATCAGTGTTTTTGTTAGATTTTAATTTTCATATTGCTAAAAAAAATATTTTATTTTGAGGTACAAATATGGAAAATATACAATATAAAATTTTAATAAATTATATGTAAAAATTACAATATTAATACTTTGTTAAAATTTTAAAAGAGAAAAATATAAATTTAAGTAAAATATAAATAAAAAATCATAAAAGTTTAAATAGAATGATTATATACTAATTATGCACTAAATTGTATATAAATTACTTAAATAAATTTAGAAATATTAATTATAAAGATATATTTAACAAAATTATCACAAAACTCTTTGTTGATTTTGAACCCGCCTCAACTTATTGAAGTGGGGTGCTCCATGATTCTTTTTGTACATTTTCTTAAATTGTTGTTCATATACAAAGGTCTCTTGTTATTGTTATTATTTTTATGTAGATGTTATTGTTGTCCATTATCTATGACTCATGAAAAGTGAATATTTCATTCTGTATATTCTTACATGATCAATTGATCTTGACAAGGACTATTATCATGATAGTTGAGATTGAAAATGAGTTTTATATTTTTTTTTATTGTATTTATTATTTATTTATTTTTAAGAATATATATAATGCAATTAAATAAAAGCATTTAATAAAATTTTGATATCAATTAATAAATAAAAAATATTAAGATAAATAATATAAAAAATTATTATACTAACAAAAAAATATTAAAACAAAGTTTTTAATGAAATTTTTATTTATGTGCATTGTAATATTGTTAAGTTGTTTTCAATTTTGATTGTTATAGTTATTTTATTATTAGTTATGTTCAAAGTAACATATAATAGATTCGAACTAGTGTACATTATCATAAATTTAGAAAAGAATGTTATTGTAGTATAAATGTTGTAGATTGTTAGTTCACCTTCTTTCTTACACATGCAACTTATTACTAATACCTGACGTCTTTTCGTGAATGTGGAAACTAATATTTGGCATCTTTGCATGAATATAACATTCAATTTTTTTTATAAAGCTGGGGTGGATTGTGATCTAATATTCCCTCTCCTTGGGATCTATCACATCGCCTGAGACCTCATCCGATTACATACTTGTGCACAAATAATTGTTGTGGTTGTGGTGCTTGGATCAAGATGGATACTAACTGCCATTATAAGATTATTGGAACGAGGGACAAGGCAAAAACACTTGGGCATAGTTACTGGCTTTATGGGGGTTGTTGTGGTTTGCAAAATAACTATACATTGAATTATTATCAATATTTGGAGATTCCCTGGCTATTATTGAGCATATGAAACACAACACTGGCTTCTCGCCGCCTCATCCAACTCATTGGGTGGCCAGAATTTCTGCTCTGCGGGATACCTTCAACCATATTTCCTTTCATCATGTCTATAGGGAGATAAACAGGGAAGCGGACGACCTATCCAAGTTGGGGTTGCATGGAAACTTTGGACAAATGTACTACGTGTTATATGAGGCTGGTGGAGTCTCTGCAGAGGGCTCAATCCCTATACATTGAACAAGCTTTGCAAGGTCTGACATGGATAGATGAGCGCACTGGGAAAACTGCTTTTCTCATACTGTTTTAAATTTTGATATTTTGGTTTCATACTTTTTGGGCATCTGAACTGTGCACATCGCAATCTAGTAGGAACCATACTTTGAATGTACTATCACTCTCTTTGACAATTATGTCTTAGTTTGTATTTTGGATGAAGTTTATGATGCCTGCCTCGATGATTGTATGAGGCAGACTTTAACTCTTATAATTTTTTTTAAATGAACAATGGAATATATGTTGGTACATTATATAAACTAGACATTTTTTTCTTCTGAAAAAAAAAATCCAATACGTAGCATTTTTAAAAATTGACTAGATCTTTCTTAAGTGGTGATATTGGCCATTTTGACCATGTATTTCATTGCGCTTTATAAGTTTTCATGAAATCCTTATTACAATCACTATTAATTTAATGTGTAGAAAGGGCTTCAAGTCTTTTTTGATTTCAATAGAGATTAGGTTGTGCTTATTAATATAATATCTTTTAATATTTCTAAAATTGCACTCTCAATACTTAAAGATAAGATAACCACATCGTAGTAAAGCTAAATTTTTGGAAGAAAATTTAATTTTGATGGATAGCTTTTGAGAAATTTGATAATTTTTAAATAAAGTATATGATTGTGGAAACTTGAATTTTTTTCAAAAAAACTATGAGATAATATCAATTAGTAATAAGTCATTTTTATAATTCATTAAATATTAATTATTTAAATATTTTTTATTAAAAATTGATGTGTTTGTGTAAAAATTTCTATGATATATTATTATGAGATATATTAGTACCAAAGACATGTTCTCTACCTTTTTTTTTTTTTTAAATTATCATATATTTAAAATAAAGTTATTTAAATATATTTTCTACTTAAACTTGATGTCAACAACTTTGAACTTATCTTTCAAAGTTTTTAAATACATTTACAGTAACATACTTTCACCTTAATTAATGATTAGTTATTATATAATTCTTTTCATTATTTAATTTATTATTTTTAGTTTTAATTATAAAATTAAAAACTTTATATAAAT
The DNA here is from genome assembly GCA_034641835.2 of Pinus albicaulis. Classification (NCBI taxonomy): domain Eukaryota; kingdom Viridiplantae; phylum Streptophyta; class Pinopsida; order Pinales; family Pinaceae; genus Pinus; species Pinus albicaulis. Next base: position 728,678,982 of record CM076584.1, on the reverse strand, counting down.
ATATATTTAAAATTAATTTTAATAATTTTATATTTTTCAACACAAATTTTATAATAATTAACTTATATATATTTTTAAATTAAATTTTAAATAACAAATTCCATAAATTTAAAAATTTCGATATAATTTTTAGTTTTGTAAATGATGGTTTACACGGTATAGTTCTGCCACATTGATAAAGGTTATAAAGGCTCTTGAGAATATGCAATTAGCTTCGTAATTTCACTCTTACTTTATATTTAAGTTTTGAAGTGGATCACTCCTCACTTTAGAGTTAAGTTTGAAGTGGATTAAGTGGATACATGTTGATTTTTATTAGTAAATTGTTTTTGGTAATAATTAATTTATGATCCTATATGATTATTCTCGAAAGTATTTTTTTAATAAATTATGGATCACATAAGCTATATTCCAAAAATTATACAAATTTTTAAAATATGCACTTTATATTTAAGCTTTGAAGTTTAAAGGGGATTGAGTGAACCATATTAAATTTAAAAAAAATGTGGTGAGCCAAATGCATGTTTAAATGATTATAATGAAATTTATTTATAAATCTGATTTTAAATATATAAATTATAATTATATATAATCTGTAATAATATCAAAAAATTAATTAATTAATTATAATTAATGGTTTTTTCATAGACTATAATCTATATAATTTAATCAAATGAAAATGAATTTGTTTTTAGTAATATATATTTATTTTTTTAATATAACATTAAAGAATGTGATTTGTAAATTTAAGAATTAATGTATCATCTAAGTTCATTTGATTTTTTGGATTAAAAAAAAATCATTTTTATAAGGTTTTTTTTCAAATCATATAAATTTTAGATACTTATTTTTTTTTTAATTTTTTGATTACAAAAAATAAAATTAATAAGAGTTTCTCTCAAATTATAAATTATATTAAGGGAATTTTTTTGATAACTCAATAATAACCTAATATGTAGAAATTATGGTGTAGAATTGTAACTTTTCATGAATTTTTAATCTAAATCATTCAACACAATCTTACTCTATTGCTTTGTAGAATTCAATTCATAATTTAGAACATCAATCACATACATGCAATAAGAAACAATGTAGAAATTTGAATAACTGATATATTATTCACTGAGATTCTCCTGATCACACACTATTTTAGCTTCATGCATAATACAGAATCTCTTCTACCATTGATCATCACATGCAGAAATAAAATCAATTGCATGCACACATTAAAACCACAAATAATCACACATATGAACACAATATTTAATGGGAAAGCTTAAAGCTGAAAACCCTAACTATCTGTATATTATATGTCATGGAGATCATGTAACAATCATAGTACAAAATCTCCTCACAAGCTCTCATGCACACCCTCAATTGCTACACACTATCAAGCTAGATCTAGCAAAACACATGCTCCAATATTTGTCCACTTGATAGCCAGCCTCTATTGCATTTTTAATGCTATGGGATGGCTTCATTAAATAGATAAACCACCTGGCTTGAATTGCGCAATCCTCATGGGCTACTCCACCTATCTGTGTGTTGCAAATAGCAACTGTATAGTCACAACTGATAGTTAACCTGCTCTTTCACCTATTTCTGCACTGGTCTCCACTGAAACTGTCCATGCACTGAAGTTAACTGATGTATTATTTAGTTGATTAATGAGTTTATAATTAGTGAATTAATTAATAATTAATTCACACCTCTCACTAATTGTATCAATTAGTTAAACTGGATACAAATAGCTCAACTATATTTAGATTAGTTAAACTGAACACAACTCCATTAACTTCCTCAATCAACTCCACCAAACTTTGTCACATGAGTTCTAACTAAAGTATCCATGCAATAGCTCCACATAACCCTCAGGAATAGCGTAATTCCTTCTGTCAGCTCCTGTGCCACATCTGTGCACTTAACTGAAGTGCTCCAAGAGAATAATATAATGTTTAGAGTCTAAATATTATTAAAATCTAATAATATTCGACATATCTATTTTTATAATGGCAATCTAAAAATAGATTCCGCCCAATATGTCTAAAAATAGAAGTCCATCTATTTTTTCGACTTGACCAACCATCCACAAATAGCATCCTCCAACTCATAGAACATGATCCATATGTCTAAAAATAGACATAGTCTAAAAATAGACTTTGCGCCAAAAATAGCCCGCGGGCCCACTTAGTGAAGGCGGCTCCTTTCCACTAAGCTCATCATCTTGTTGCAATCTCAACACTCCCTCTCAACAAGATATGATTTATCTGCAACCCCTATCCTGCCCCTGTGGTATTCGAATTTGCTTCTGGTGAGCGCCTTCGTCAAGATATCAGCATCCTGATCCTCCATAGGAATGTATGAAAGTAACATGACCTTCCGCTACACACAATCTATGATATGATGATACCGGATGTCAATGTGTTTAGATCTATCATGAAATACTGGATTAACCGAGAGTTTGATGCAACTCTGATTATCACAATAAATCACAGTAGGATCTAAGTGTGAACCGAACAACCCGACCGGGATCTTCCTCATCCATATAGCCTCGCATGCAGCCAAACTCGCTGCCATATATGAAACATATAACGGTACAGGTGCCATGAATCTACTTCTGCTGTACCAAGCGATGTCAGCTCGATACTGAAATCCCTCCGGATTCTCCGGATATTGTCTTTACCCCTCCGTTGGGCTCCCTGCCCAATCTGCATCTTGCATCCGTGAAGCCACATAGCCTCACCTCTCATCCAAAACATCTATACCACAATCCATATCCCGATGTGCCTCACAGAGATATCTCAATACATGCTTCCCCGCCTTCGAAGCTTGGTGGCTTAACCATAGCTTGTGAGCGGTTCTTGTTTAGCATATGTCGGGTCATGTATTGACCGGATACATAGCGACCCCACCAGCGCCGATAAGCAATGGCATCCACTACCTGCCTCCAACGAAGCCAACGTCCTCCTTCCTCCAACCACCAGGAAGAGGAGTATCAACAGGCTTGCAGCCATGCATGTTGAACTTCTCCAGTATCTCCCGGGCATACTTACCCTGAGAAACAAACAGTCCACCACTGCGCTGCCAAATTTCCAATCCCGAGAAATAATGAAGGAGGCCCAAGTCCTTCATCTCAAACTCCTTTGCAAGATCAGCCTTGCATGAGTGTATCAACAGTTCATCACCTATCAAAATCAAATCATCTACATAAAGTACAATGATCAGCAACTTACCCTCCACCACAATCTGGTATAGGTTAGGATCTGCCTCACTCTTGGAGAATCCAAGTCCGGTGAAATAACTGTCTATCCGTGTGTACCAAGCACGAGGTGCTTGTTTCAACCCATACAACGCTCTCTTGAGCCCGCACACATGTGACTCGCTGCTGAAGATATCGAAACCTTCAGGCTACTCTATGTACACCTCCTCCTCAATCACCCCATTGAGGAACACAGTCTTCACATCCATCTGATGAATGTGCCACCCCATCCGGCGCTTCAGAGAGCAAGAATCGTTTGTATAAGAATACCTTGCGACAGTAAAGGTCTCCTCATAATCGATCCCCTATCTCGTGAAAGCTCCTGGCAACAAATCTTGCCTTGTACTTCTCCACACCCCGTCAGCTGCCTCGCTTCACTTTGTAGATCCATCTTGAACCCACCCACCGATTTTCCTCTCCAAGCCTCAGACACCTCCCATGCACTGCTTTCTAATAATCGAATCATACTTCTTCCACCATGGCATCTACCCAGCAAGTGGTCCTCCACAATTTTCCTCGAAAGAGGATGGTCACAACATACACACACAAGAGCCATGTATCCATGTGGTCGATCAACCTGACTCCGTCTCTGTCATACAGATATGTAGGTGCTCCTACAACCTTCTTCGCATCTTGAGCCGCCGTCACCTTCGTAGTGCGCTTCCTCCCTTCCTCGATTTAATGTTTCGTTTTCAGTGGTCTCTTCCACTCCATGAACCTCATCTTGTGGCTGATCCACATCCCGAGACTCATCTTTAGGAACTAATAGCTCCTCATCTGCATGCAAGTGTGGCTCCCTCTCAAGCGAACACTTCATGGCTTTCTCCTCTTGAAATTTGATATCCCGTCGCACAACAGTCTTGCGACTGTCTGGAAAATACACACGATAGTTGTGGGGTGTATCAGTGTACCCCACAAATATCCCAACCTCCGCAGTCAGCTCCAGCTTCTTCCTGGCATCCTTCGTCACATGAATGTAAACAGGTGAACCAAAAATCCTCAAATGGGAAATATCAGGCCTCTTACCAGAAAACGCCTCCTCGGGTGTACTCATGCCAAGTATCTTGTCAGGACAACGGTTCTGCACATATACTGCATTATTGCATGCCTCCGCCCACAAGTGAATGGGTAGGCCCCGATCATGCAACATCGCCCGTGCAGCACCCACGATCGTTCTGTTCTTCCGCTCGCCAACCCCGTTTCCGTCGTGGGTTATGAGGTGCTATGAGCTCTCTTGAATTCCTTCTTGTCAAAAGTCCCTGAATTTGCTAGAGATGAATTCATCAACATTGTCACCAGAGAGCCTTCATCCTTACTTCCCGATTCTTTTCTCAACCGCAAGAACTCACGTAACTTTGAGTATGTCTCGCTCTTCTTCTCGCATATGAAGAAGATCCAACACTTACGAGAAAAATCATCAACAAATATCACATAATACCTGTGCTTTGCTGTCGAAGCTGCTGAGAAAGGTCCACACACGTCTATGTGAATTCTCTCAAGGATCGTCGTGGCGCGACTATCCTTCTCGTGAAAGGTGTCTTTCACAAATTTTCCCAAGGTACATCCCTTGCACTGATCTGACTGCGCAAGAGTGCCTTTAGGAAGCCCAGTAGAAATCCGCTACAGTATCTTCAAAGCTCCATGGTGAAGGTGGCCCAATCTCTGGTGCCACAACTCGCCATCATCCCGGCTCACCACTCCTTCTTCCTTGCCTGCCATTGCTGCATAGCCATCTACCTGCAATTGATAAAGGTTCTTAACTCGAACCCCTATCCTCCGGGTCTCACCAGTTGCCTTACTGCGCAGGAAAGCCTTTCCCTCGCTAAAGACAACATCATATCACTTGTCTTCTAACATCGCCACAGAGATAAGATTCTTCTTCAATCCCGGAACATGCATCACTTCCTTCAATCTGAAGGGTTTACCAGACTCCCTCTCAAAGGAAATGGTACCGATACCGGTCGCACTGTATCTACCATCATCGCCCATCTCGATGTGCACTCCAAGATCTTTCTCATCCAGATTAGTAAACAAATCTTGATCTCCTGTCATGTGAAAAGATGCACCACTGTCAAGAAACCACACTGAACCCATCACACTTGAAACCAAGCATGCGATCAGCGAGAAATCCAGCTCAAACTGCGAGGCTAAGGCCTCTCCAGCTGCAGTTCCAGCAGCCTGCTTATTTTTCTTCTTCTGTGGACAATTAGTGGCAGTTCCAGCTTTCTCCATCTTTATGTTCCTGAGTTTATCCTTGAGCGCCAACTTCCTCTGGTCGCTCTTGCTTTGGAATAAATATTTCAAGGCTTTCCACATCAAGAATGGAGAAGCCTTACCATGAAGGCTGGACACTATGTGATCCTTCACACCTTCCAACATAATCCTTCGACACTTTGCTGTCTTCTTTTGCCATGCGTCAAGTACGGCAGCATCAGTAGAAGTAGGCTTTGGAATTTCTGCATCTATGAACTCCTTCAACCCATTGTCATCTAGCACCGCCTCCATCCTATCCTTCCATGAAATATAATTCGAGCTGCCCTCAAGGGAATACTCCAATCACAATCCGTTGAAGGACATCTCAACTTCGACACCAAGAAAACATTGCTGCAAATTCGAATTCCACCAGCACAAAACTCAACCGCTTCAATGTTTTGTAATTGCTCCAATGATCAATATTGCTCCGATACCATGTAGAAATTTGAATAATTGATATATTATTCACTGAGATTCTCCTGATCACACACTATTTTAGCTTCATGCATAATACATAATCTCTTCTACCATTGATCATCACATGCGGAAATAAAATCAATTGCATGCACACATTAAAACCACAAACAATCACACATATGAACACAGTATTTAATGGGAAAGCTTAAAGATGAAAACCCCAACTATCTGTATATTATATGTCATGGAGATCATGTAACAATCATAGTACAAAATCTCCTCACAAGCTCTCATACACACCCTCAATTGCTACACACTATCAAGCTAGATCTAGCAAAACACATGCTCCAATATTTTTTCCACTTGATAGCCAGCCTCTATTGCGTAATCAATGCTATGGGATGGCTTCATTAAATAGATAAACCACCTGGCTTGTACTGCACAATCCTCATGGGCTTCTCCACCTATCTGTGTGTTGCAAATAGCAACAGTATAGTCACAACTGATAGTTAACCTACTCTTTCACCTATTTCTGCACTAGTCTCCACTGAAACTGTCCATGCACTGAAGTTAACTGATGCATTCTTTAGTTGATTAATGAGTTTATAATTAGTGAATTAATTAATAATTAATTCACACCACTCTCAATAATTGTATCAATTAGTTAAACTGGATACAAATAGCTCAACTATGTTTAGATTAGTTAAACTGAACACAACTCCATTAACTTCCTCAATCAACTCCACCAAACTCTGTCACATGAGTTCTAACTGAAATATCCATGCAATAGCTCCACATAACCCTCAGGAATAGCGTAATTCCTTCTGTCAGCTCCTGTGCCACATCTGTGCACTTAAATGAAGTGATCCAAGAGAATAAGATAATGTTTAGAGTCTAAATATTATTAAGAGCTAATAATATTTGACATATCTATTTTTAGACTGGCAATCTAAAAATAGATTCCGCCCAATATGTCTAAAAATAGAAGTCCATCTATTTTTTTCGACTTGAACAACCATCCACAAAATAGCATCTTGCAACTTATAGAACATGATCCATATGTCTAAAAATAGACATAGTCTAAAAATAGACTTTGCGCCAAAAATAGCCTGCACGCCCACTTAGTGAAGGCGACTCCTTTGCACTAAGCTCATCATCTTGTTGCAATCTCAACAAACAACACACATGCATAATACTTTTCCAGGGAAAATTCAACTGCTAAAAACTCCTTATGCCTACTTGTATGAATGTGATGAATAGAGATGTATTACAATTGCTAGCTCAATATGAGCTCAACCTGCAACTGAATAACCTATCTTTCTGCTCAGTCAGAAGCTTTGACCCAAACGTAGTCAATTTCTGCCTCTGCTTGAGCCCCTATTTCCTTCCACAATTCCTAAGGAAATTAGGCCCCTATTATTTAGGAATTTCCTCCAAAATGCTTGTGCAGTTCCCAAGGTGGATCATCTAACTACATGCAACACCTTTAAACTCAAGACTAGTCTACAACTGATGTTCCACTGTCTTGGAATCTCCACCACAACCGGGGAACTCGAATTCTTGCATGTAATAACTTAATTTTGGGTTGATTAATCATTTAACTGTATGATCGTTGAGTTATATTGTTGTCCCACTGCACAATTGACCTTCCACTAGTTCCTCCAATAGTTAGAACTAGTTTAACTAAAAAAAACTTGAAATAACTAACCTTGCTTGCTACAAATTAGCAATCACACATGCTTAATTTAATTCCAACTCCTCTAACTCGAATTTACTGAGCTAATTGAGAGACAATAGCCACGTCACACAAGTTAATTGTATCGAAGTTGTCTGTTGATGTGAAAATTCAAATTTCCTCAATTTGACCAAGGCAAAATCAAATTGAGACTTTATGTTGAAAATGCAACAAGATGATGGAGCTTAGTGAAAAGAAGTCGCCTTCACTAAGTGGGCCCGTAGGCTATTTTTGGCGCAAAGTCTATTTTTAGACATATGGATCATGGTCTATGAGTTGCAGGATGCTATTTATGGATGATTGGTCAAGTTGGTAAAAATAGATGGACCTCT